>OY744610.1:24031222-24188722 GCA_963556255.1 Allolobophora icterica
TGCATCACTCCCAACGACCTCTTATACATAGATCACTCCGATGTGTGACGTCACGATAAATATATTTTAACGGACACTAGTCTCTGTTTCAAAGCTTCGAATATTCCTATAATTTCAATATCAGTCTAATTAATTTATTTCCTTCTGAAGTATTTCATTATTTTTATCGTAGGTGATTTGTAATAGCACTTGCATTGGTTATTTTGTTTTGATTTGCTCAGCATTTACCGACAAACCTATTGGTTTTCTTGCAATATTGAGTCGATTGTGGCAAGAGACAGCATTTGTTCTTCTGCAGATCCTCCTTGCGCTTCCCTTACGCCATGTTCAAGAAACGAACATACGCTGAATCCAATAATGAAGAGCAAAAGATTGAAGACTCAGATTGTAAGTTAACTGAATGAAGTTTCTGATAGTGCGCTTTACAATAGTTTCCTGTTTTAGTGACTCCAGCTAGGCTATTTGTTATGATGAACAAATCGTAACGCCTGTCAGATTTTCTTAGTCAATTCATCGCACATTTTGTTTTTGTTTGCGCGCAAGTACAAGAGACGACCTGCTCTCTGAATAACACTTTTAAATATTGTTTATAGTGATGTCTGGCTGGGTGGATAAATCTTCATCCCTTTGCTCAGGGTTTTCGTTTCGCAAACTCTTTGGCAACGCGGCGTCGCTCTGTATGCGTGGCTGGACGTTTTTCAAAGGTACGGTAATATGCTCTGAATGAATAAATGAATAATATTGTGAAAATGCCAGATTTCATGATTGCTCAAAAATATAAAATTGCAAGCGAAGCCGTATTTAAAGTTTCTTGCTTTTAGTTCCAAGGTTTGATAACTGCATATTAAGTTAGACTTTTCAAATATTTCATATTGCATCGTTTACCGATTTTGCGAAGTTTTCAGTATTGTATGCAGTTTTGTCATGTAATATAATGTAATGTAATTAGTTTCGCCCATTGCTCCGGTGTCTAATACACAAAGCATCAACCGACGGCACACCAAAACCAAGCCGTAATCTGGTCTATATGCAGAAGATCAGTCCGCCAGACAGCCTATGGTGGATAAGCAATTAGAGTAAGGTTCTTATTAAGTTGAGAACGAAATGACAAGCAACTGAGCAGAAAAGATAGACACAAGGAGAGAGTTCCAAAATCTAGGTCCAGCAACAGAAAACGCTCGTTAAATAAGAAAAGTTCTTGCTTTAGTAATGACCAGAGAAAGACAATCAGATGACCTTGTTGAACAATGATAAGTGTGGGGAATAAAGACTAACGTTAAGTATTCTGGCTGGCTAGAGTTCAGAGTTTTATAAGCGACGAGCCACAACTTGAAACAATCATTTGCTGAAAATGAAGGTTATGCTAAGATTGAAGCACAGGGGTACAAAGATTTTATGTTCATATTTTGATGTATTAGCTATAGCTCTCACCAACGAGGTCTGAACTCTCTGCAGCTTCAGCATGTTTGACTTATTTGATACCAGTAAGAAGCGAATTACAGTAATCTCGACGACTGGAAACATTGCGTTTGCTAGAGATATTCTGGCAAACATGGGCAGTGGGCGCATAAAGCCTGATTCAGCATGCATCACAAACGAACTTATATGACGACTTACATACACTATTTACACGGTCCTTGTGAGACACGGCAGAATTGAAAACAACTCCTAAAATGAGGGCGTTTGACTCGCAAGAAGAAAGATTACTACTTATTTGCTTATTACTTCTGTAGGATATTTCAAAGAAGAAAGCAATGCTAAACGAGCAAAACTCGCCTCATTGAGCGTCACAACGGTGAGCTGCTTGACAGAAAATTGCGTCCTAATTCTTCGTAAAATATAAACTTGGTGAATTGCTTGAATAGTGTATTTTATTGCCTGATTTTGTCCATGATTTCTTCTATAGTCAAATAGTTTTATTAACGGTTTAGAATTTTAAAATGTGACAACAATTTGAATGTGTCAAATTGCATCACATCCATCAATAGCAGTAGAGTTTCCGCTCTTCAGACAAACGATCCTATAAGCCTAACTTTAGCGTCCTTCTTTTGTCCTCATCCGTTGAATACGTGGCTGAGTAGGCTGAGTACAGTAAGTAGGCCTATACGTTACGTTCGTCTTGTGTATCTTTGATCGTGGCTTCCTGCATGCCGAGCGAAACCTGTGTAGCGACTTTTAAAGTAATAAGTGCCATATTTTACCAGCACAAGGATGGATTCCGTAGAAGAATTAAGCCTATGTCAAAACTGCTTTGGGGCTCCACAGAGGCGTTTTAACTAGGGCTGTACCGAATAGGTGATTATCACTATTCGGCCGAATACGAATAATTGGACCAACTTTTCGGCCGAATACGAATACGAATAGTGTACAAAATAGGTCTACCGACAACATTCAAAATTTCAAATGTTAGCAAAAGTTTCAGTTCAGTAAATTTCATACATAAACTAAAAGTAAACAGTCACTGTACACAAAGAATGAGACTACTGACACTGCGATACCGCGGTGCAGGCAGTAGGCAACGCCTGGCTGCAACCACAGCATATTATGTTAATGAGAGAGTTACTTCAGTCCACTCGCTATAGCAGCCGCTTTTGTAAAAACAGATGTCACATGACCATTGTTCGTATTCGGTCCGACCGCTACTATTCGGCCGAATACCGAATAGCTTTTTTGGCCAACTATTCAGCCCCGAAGCGAATTCGAAGCGAATATTCGGTACAGCCCTAGTTTTAACATATCCGATACTTTTTAACTGTAGCTGCAAGATCTACCGATGGAGCTACTTGAGTGTATTCTCGTTAAAGTCGTAGTTATGGAAGTGAAGGGTATGAAGCTGGCCAAAAGTGTGTGGAAAGAGAAAGTTGACCTTGTGATGAACCGACTTAAAGCTGTCTCCCCACAATGGTGCAACATCATTACGACCAACTTCTTTCGAAACGAAGTTCACAGAACTCTCGACGGAACTGGTTAGTTGCTGAAATAAAAAAATTAGGCTAGTTTAAGGTTGTGATTATGAATGACTAAGTCCGGAGAATTAGAATTACGATCAATGTGTAAGTCAGTCTTCACCTATTATCAAGCGTTCCTTAACATCGGCACATAGTGTCGGGTGCCAGGTCACTGTCTTGCTGCTTGCCGTCTGATCTACCCACTGACAATGAATGCCACCATGTAGTTTTCGGCGTTTTTATGCCTGGATTTCCTCGGAGGGGGAAAAACACATTTCTGCCCTGGCGAGGAGTTTACAAACAACGATTACCAATAGACTATCCACATAGGAACACTGTGCATGGAAATCTGCGGACATTATAACCGTTCTAACTGACGGACGCCTGCAAATCTGCCTTCTCTGTCTCCGAAATTAAAATTTCCCACTGCACTTTTCTTCAACAAGCGCTTTCATAAGAGACGCTGACATCTTGCCTTGCGTAAGAGGTGGGAATAGTCGACAACAGTATTATACATCTTATCTGTCTCTTGATTTAATGAAGAGACCGCCATGATCGCTTGTGTTAGGTCCTCTTTGTTCAAGTTTCGTGATATTATGTGTCCAGCTTATTTGCAACGTAATTCTGGAGAATACTTTTTCTAACGCCAAATAGACCTGTCTTTGCGCTCTCGACCTTCTCAAATAGCGACTTTTGACAGGAGTAAAGCATAATAGCCATACAGAAACTTCGTGTTCTTGATTACTTCCAACTCCATTGTACAAGAACTATGAACAAGGTTTTGACTGTGGACTCAGAAAAGGGACTCCATTGGTTGGGGTTACGTGCGTGCGAGTGTTACTCGCTGGCGATATTCTCAGTAATCTTAACATTTCTGATTACAAATGAACTTATCCTTAATGAATTTGGCATCACAAGTGTGGAGCCCTTTTTCGAAGTATTTAAAAGTAGCAATATTTAGTTTCCGCATTCATACAAACCATGAATGCATATTATACATACAAAGATACATAGATACATACGTAGATATGTACATAGCTTAATAGCCAGAAACCAACGTTGGCGTAAAGAGTATGTTAAATTACTAGACATACCTAAATTAATTTATTGTTTTGTCACCATCACTAACACCACCATCACCTGCAACATCGTCATCATCATCATCATCATCATCATCATCATCATCATCATCATCATCATCATCATCATCATCATCATCATCATCATCATCAACATTGTCTTTGTTATGGGCGCCATGATCATTTGTAATGCAATCTATGCAGTGGCGTCACTAGGGCTGGTGTCACCCAGTGCGGTAAGTCATGGTGTCACCCTCACGTGAAATTTGATGACCTTTTTTTAGGAAATTCATCTCACAAAAAATGTGATGGCTTTTTTTTTAGGAAATTCGTCATCTTAAATTCTCAGACAGTGATTTTGTCATTTGGGTGTCACCCCCTCTTAGGGTGTCACCCGTTGCGGTCCGCACCCCTGCACCCGCGTCGTGACGCCACTGAATCTATGGTAAAGATTCATAAGGACTCGTAACTATATGGGGCGGTCTTTTTGTGTACGATTAACGAAAGATAGGCTATGCTATTAAATTTATTGTTCTACTTCACGGTGGTCTAATATAACATTACGTACTTTCAACCTGACTTCTGAAATGCATTATGATTTGTAATAACGATTTCACAGCAATTGCGGTCTTCAGTGTTTGGATAACTTTGTTATAGGAGTCGTTGGGCTGTGTTATATGAGCTCTGATACACTTTTATTCAGACTGTTTGTCAATGATCTGTTCACGGTTTTATTTTACAGTATCATTGCGCCCATTTAGGAAAACTAGAGTTCACACGGCATCCATTAGTTCCCTATCTGAGTTTCAGTTTTTTAATTTAACATTCTACTTCACACGTAAAGTAGGATCTGTAGGCTACTACAGCTAATTATCTAAGCTAAATTTTTCACGTGTAAATGCATGCATGTCAGTTTGATGTTTGATATCGTCTTTTGAGAGTATTTCGTTTAACACGTGTCATTTCTATTGCGCAATATACATAGCACAGTAATTTATACTTTCAGCTCAGGAGACGATTCGTTTGGAAATTTTGCATCAGTATTCGATCCCCGTTCGCGTCTTCAGATTTACTGCAACGAAAGATGAAATGTTTATGATCTGCAGAGAAGATAATATTATTGTATATAATCGCAACAATATGGCACAGGTGAAAGATCGCATCGCACTGACAGGAAGAAGACCGGAGGAAATAGCAGCTTGCCACGTGTCAAACTGCGTGTATGTATTAGTTCCAAGGCCCATGGGATGCGTTTCACTGTTACGCATTTCGAAACATGACGAGCATAAATTTAACGTTTCACCGTGGCTTACTGATCTAAGTCTCAGATTCTATACTATATCCGTATCCGCCAATGGTAGCCTAATAATCCTTTCATGGCCGCAAGAACAGAATCCTTCTGGAGCAAGCATATATGACCCGAATGGTTATCTGCAGCACAGAATAATGCTGTCCTCTGGTATTCGTCGGTTCAGATGTTGGGACAATGTAGTTCAGAAATCAAATGGAAACCTTGTATTGGTTTCTTTGAACAACCAATCAGACATAGAATTAACGGAGATCGATGCGACTGGGAGCATTGAACGGCAATACAAAACATCACTTTGTTTAGGCAGTGGTGTGAATTTTGCAGATATTTATGGTAGACTTGTGATAGCCGAGGCGGACAACAGAATCAAGCTATTAGATTCTGAGTTAAATCCATTAGATTTCACTGGTCCGCATCTGAATGTGAGCCAGTTGCACTACAATTACGAGAGGAATGAGGTAGTGGGTATTTTCTCGATTGGTATTAACAAAAGTGTTCTAACCATCTTCCGTTTCACAGAATAGTGAAACCACTGTATAAGGTGTTAACGATGATAACAATTTGTACTAAATAGCTTCAACATTTTGTGTAAAAATGGTCGCACACTATCTACTTGTTTATCCTTACTTAATTACAAGGACTATCTTTGAAATTCTTTAGATATAGGCATACTAGAACCTCATTAAACAAATTTAAACGTCAGCAGATTCGACGGCTTCCAGAAAATGCAACAGTTAAAATTGAATTTTTAACTCTGTGAGTTTTCAACGGCTGGTGCTTTAGCGGCTGAGAAGAGCCAAATGTAATTCATTAATTTTTCTTGTATTCATGCAAATTTGCTGAATTAATTTTCTATCCAGAAGAAGGTGATGATAGCTGTTGTAGCCTAATGCTACATTCTTCGCCTGTAATTCTGTATGGTGCATAGGCCTACATACTCTTTCGCTGTTGTGGCCAATCCTTATGGAACTCCCTTCACTTGGTACTCCCTGGGACCCTATTTACCAGGTTCTGTCTGTCTGTCTGTCTGTCTCTCTATCTCTCTGTGTCTGTCTGTCTGTCTGTCTCTGTCTGTCTGTCTGTCTGTCTGTCTCTGTCTCTGTCTCTGTCTCTGTCTGTCTGTCTGTCTGTCTGTCTGTCTGTCTGTCTGTCTGTCTGTCTGTCTGTCTGTCTGTCTGTCTCTCTCTCTCTCTCTCTCTCTCTCTCTCTCTCTCTCTCTCTCTCTCTCTCTCTCTCTCTATTGTTCATCGTTTAAAGTCTGTTCTGTTTCCGCGAGGCTCACACGCTGAAAGCGCCTCTGAATAATTCGCACTGTGAGATGCGCTTTAGAAATTTCCAGATACCATTATACCATACGTTACTAGTTATAATTTTTTTTTCACTGGCATATTAAGTAGATGGCGACAACGTCCATATCTCCTTTGAAATGCAGCAAATTGACTATGGCAACGACTTTAAGGCTACAAGAAAATAAATAAGTTTTGAGGAAAGCGAAAGAAGACGAGGGGTAACCTATTAAAATTTGAGAGCGAGTAGAAGGAGACAGTGTATTCCAGAGAGAGGGACCAACTGAGGAAAAAGATCTGGAATGCGCCATAGCTGTTCTAGTATGAGGAACTCAAAGATCCAGTCTGTCGAGGAGCGAAGTGTACGATGCTAAGAGAGAGAAAGAGGCCGGTGAATTACATCAATTAAATAACTAAGAGCAAGACCCCGTCGTGTCTTGGACACCAGAATGTTGAGGATTTTGAACTTAATACGTATAGAGAGAGGAAGCCAGTGCAGTTGCTGAAACATGAAGGACGAAATGCGTGAGTAGCGTGGCAGGCATGCTACTAATCTCGCAGTTGCTGTTAGGACTGAATGAAAAGGAAGACCGTTAAGAACGGAATTGCAGTAGTCGATTCGGGAGCAAATGAATGCATGGACCATGAAAACAGAGGATGAGACAGATATAGTACTAGCTTCCTGATGGGACTTTGTGCTGGCGTTTCTCTGAGTTTTTGATGCAAGTTAGGCCTATCACTCGGATAATTAAGGAGAGAATCTACTGGGGGAAGTATTCGGGCTGGCAATCTCTTCTTAGTCCGCTACGACGCTGCATGGCCGTTTAATCCACTAGGCACAGTTGACACTGTTCCTAGGGCCTACGAAACTTTCAGAGGCCTACGAAAGTCTGAAAATCTGCAAATGAGATATTGAATGATTGACCGGGAAAATGGAAACATCTAAAACCATGACTATTTACATTAAAAAATATAAAGCAGTTGCCATGTATTAAGTAGACAAAAGATCACATAAGTAACACCGGAAATATTGGATTATACCATTAGTGGATATTGGATAATCAATATCACAGAAAGTACATGAAGATTGAGATTTAGAATTAAAACAAAGTGCGTCGTAAATATGACGTCAAGAAATATATGTGAATGCGTTGAGCATTAATGCAGAGATGGCAGTTGAATGCAAGAGTGCCTAGGGTCTACGACAACCTTAAAACGGCTCTGCGACGCTGAGCTTAATTTAGAAAGCGCTTCGGACAAAGTAAAAAGTGATAACGCTGTTGCAAGTAACAACGCGAGTTGAATTAATGAGCTCGCTCAATACTCATCCTAATTTTGAACTAAAGTACTTAGTAATAAGTACTTCTCGTACAGGTCTGCACATCGGGCAACGCATCTTCTTCATTCGTCTCTGTCCACTGCCAGACTTCCGGCATCTGTCCAGCGTTTGCGACTGTACATAATAAAAGGAATGCGGGATGATAAGCAAACGCTGTTAACAATGGGCTACAATGCCATTTAGTGCAAGCATTGAATCGTGAATACTGAAGTTTATTTCATCGGATAGGATACTGACTTAACAGTTATAGGGTTTCTTATTCAGATTTCATGCCAGATTTCAGTGGTTAACAAAAATAGCACTTGAAAAACCTTACGTATGTACTGTAGCTGCCATCGTGGTTACATCCCAAGTAGAATTGTAGCTATATAGGGCCAAAGTAAAATGTTGTATCTCGTAAAGTACTAGCGCCTTATTAATTTGCAGCTGTTGCAGAGAAACCGACTTAGAACCTTTGTGCTCATTCAAGTAAAATCACCAGAAGCGGCGTTAGTGTTGCATCTCTACGACTGTGTTCTCTCTACCTCATAATAATGCAGGGCTGGATTTATAAAATGTTGTTCCTAGTAGTAAAATGAAACGACTACGTTCAAGATCCCACAAGGTTTCTGGGAGTGCAGCGGTGTCCTGATGAGATTCCTCAATCGATTCAAAGACGTTTTTCTTAAACATTCTAACAATAAATTGGGGTTTTAGGGCTGATTTGTGCATGAATCGAACTGTTCTGGCTTGGACGCTTCCCTAAAGACATGCGACGCGGGATGATTAACTTTGACCCGGCTGTAAGGTATCAAGTGGATTCGAGGATTCGAGGCGACAAACGATTTGTGCTCATACACATGGACAATTCAAAGGGTTTAATTAACACATTGACCGCTACCTACGAGTTAACTCGTAGTAAAAATGTTTCATGTACGCGCCACCTACGAGTTAACTCGTAGTACAATGCATGGCGCTATAGGAGTGCAATAGGCTAACAATCGCGCATGCCTAATAATTCTGCTGGTGTCAGCTAGGGTTGATACTAGATGTTTCTGTGTCGAAACGGAAGAGAGAAAAAATACTGTTCCTTTTTTTGGGGAGGGAGGGGTGGGTTGAATAACCTTAGATGATTACACAACGTATGTGTAATCGAAGTCAGCTGCGATGCTAGATCCGAATGACATGTCTATCGATTCACAGGACGTTGGTCCATCACGACAAAAGCCTCACAATGAATGGATAAATCTTAGTCTTAGTGCGTTTGTTCTTCACAAAGCATCAGACGTGTCCAGATATAATATTGCGGACAACACTTCCTGGACTTTACTGTTGCAAAACGTACTTGCCGAAGCCAGCACTGAATGTGTATTGTTAAAAGTGTGGAAGTCTACCACACTGAAGCTGAAATCAAAGAATTACACTGTTTCTTCAAAGAAACAAGACTGCAAATATGTGACTTTTTATGTGTAGCCTACATGTTGAAAATAGTTTTAAAAAGATTATAATATAAAAAACTATAGATAAAAATATAGATATATAAAAAAATATTTTCCGGCTTTTCGGGAAATTTTTGTGGCGTAGGGATAAAAAACGTGGTGGCGGTCAATGTGTTTTAAAACCAAAGTGATGGCATAATTTACCGCATGATCAAACTAAGGTCAAAACTTATTGTCTTCCTACTTAGGCATCAAGTTCCTCAGGGCTCGTGATGTAGCCACTGTGGCCAATACAGTAATAACATATTTTGTATTTTAAACATATCTGTTTAAATCTTTTACAAGAAGGTAAATTAGTTCGCTAGTACATATCACACAAACTCTTTCTTCGCGTTTAGCTTTACAGTGGCGCTTTAGAAAATTGAAGATTACGATTACGATTACCATTACGACTTAGGCCTGGGTTAATATACCCAACGCGGGATCTCGGCAGATCTAACCCAACTAAATGCGCTTTATAGAGAACATTGGCCAAAGAGAAAAGTTGAAATTGTGATTTGAACGTTCTTTCGCAACACAAACAGAAGCTTTCCTTACAGCCATCACCTTTTCAGTTTGTTAAAGTTCTGTCAGCGTATATAACTATATATATAATTGAAAACCTGCGAGGTATTGACTTATATTTTTCGGGATTTTTCCAATATTTAGAAAGCATAACATTACATATGTCATAATGACTTCTCCTAAATAGTTGGCACAGAATTTAGCTATAAAGAGATAGACTACACTATCCAATGACAATTAGCAGAATACAACACTACGGGATCAACAAAAGAAATTAAGATAGCAAGAATGCAGGTCACATAAAAACACGTGTAAGAGATGCAGAAGTTTTACATCTTGCCTATAGGCTACATCACCTTATGTCGATCAGGAAACATACAGTCGCCAACACTTCATGATCATGCCTAACTGTGACTGCGCCGAGCTGGCTTGAAAGACTGTTCTTCTTCTTCACATCGATGCAACTCGATAGCCGCCCTCGTTGTAGCCTATCCATAATACTTTACCCAAAATGTTATTGTAAATGCGCACGTTTTTATACAAGGACCGTATGGCCTCGACCCTACTCATTTTCATTGAATTGATCGGGTGAGATCCTTCACCACCGCTGCCCGTTTGAATAGGCGCCACGCGTTTTAATGTCCCCGTTTACCGACCGTACTGAGTTGAGATTTCCACGTGTACGGACCGTACTGTCCTGAGATTTACATCTCCGAAATAAGATCTAACCAATGTAGCTAACTGGGATAGCGAACCAAAGTCATGTATATTCTGTATAATTGTGGTCTAATGTTGATATAATCCGCAAATCCACATCTAACAGGATCCGTATCAGGACAAAACTTTTGAAAGCTAAATCCAGGAATCCGGTTCACATTTAATATGCGCTATAATTACTTTAACTGTTTAATTAGATTGGCCTATATAATTTCACAGAGCAATTTAAACTGTGCTTGATTTCCTGCACTCAAACTTTCCTCAAACTGAGGACCGGTAGTTGGTTTACCAGCCATACAGCGGGCCATTGCTTTTCAACATCAGCTTATATCCGTGTAGGCCTACAATTTATATGATGTTATAGTAAAAGTTCAATTTCTTAATATCGTCACTGCTTACAACTATACTTTGGCTACTGTTTTATGTTCCAGACTGCTCACTATGTATGACCACTGCGTCATGTTCTCATTTCTTGTATTTCACATTGTATAGAGAAATTAGTAGTTTGTTTAGGTACAATCAAAATTGTGATTTGTTATAATCAGTCACTCGCGGACTGGAACCAGGCCGTGGACTTTGATTCTGATTTGTCATAGGGCTTACACTATCAGCGCTAATCTAAAGTGAATATATCTGCGGCGTTTGAAGACCTTGTTCGTACTCGTGTACATACTGTCCGATAGAGTGTCAACCGATTAAAATTTCTAGAAAGGGAAAATTGAAGCCGACATCGATTCTGAGATACACAATATGGAAACCTAAGTGCAAAACATAACAGCCGGTCATTACTAGCAGTTTCTGTTTAACGACATTTAGTCATCACGAAGGCAATTATCGTCACCCTCCTCCTTATTAAGGCGTGGGACAAATACCAAACGAAAGTATCAGACCGACCGCAGTTGTCGATTCTAACGCCCACCAAATGAAGCACAGTCGTCTGTTAGCGCTGCAAAAGAAAGTAGAGCACCAACTGAGTTTGCATTAAGTGCGTACTAACTTTGCTTTGTGGCTCAGACCCTTCAAGTCATATATGGAATGTGAACTGGTATCAGCCAAGAAATTATTACCTATTTCATTCAGAATATGGAAGACGTTTCTGAATTCATCGTAGGCACGTGTCAGCTGCATCCTAAGTCGTACAGTGATGTTTTTGATGCCAAGGAAGTTTCATATGTTTCTCTCTACGGTGATCGCATTTATGACTTCGGATGTGGCAGATCCGTGGAATTCTACACTGAACCTATACATTCATGCGTCGACGACATGGACTCTATGAATTCCGACGCTAGTGAACTGACCTTCACAGACGACATTCCTGTTTTGCCATGCGACATTCGTGGTTATCTCGACAATATAAAGTGTTCACAGATTTGTTCAAACCCTGACTACCCTGGATTTGTTCAGCTACGACTTTTGGGAAACATGAAGTATAATTGGAACTGCAAACAGTTTGAATTTCAGCAGACTAACGATCCGGGGTATTTAGTGTTAAATATGAAGTTTGAGAGCACCAATCGGCACGACATTATTAGAGAACGCTGCGTGGTTGGTCCAGCGTTTAAGTTCAAGAGCATATTGAAGCTCAACGCGTTCGGTGACGTAGTCCCATGCATATGGTGCCCACAATGGCCAAAAGAGGCCAAACATTGGCCTTTTCGACGAAGAGATTACGGATGGCCAACATGTGACAACATTCGAAATATAGTACAAAAATGGTTGTCATGTTGTTAAATGCAAAACATCCTGCTTGCAGAAATGATTTATACCAGTGGCGACTGTCATTTTCCAGTGCAGAATTGTGTTTAATTCAGAGTTGGACTCCAGTGCAGCAGATTGTCTATCACATGCTCAGATTCTTTGCCAAGAGAGAACTAATCGAAAAAGATTGTCCAAAGGATGATGAGGTCCTGTGTACATACCATTTTAAAACACTAATGCTGTGGTCTTGTGAAGAAATATCACCAGAATGGTGGAATTCTAATTCTGTTATTGAAATATGCTGTTACTTATTGCGAAAGCTATCAGAATGGCTAAAGAAAAGATATTGCCCGAATTATTTTATTCCTCAGGCTAACTTGTTTCATGAACGCATGAATCAGGCAGTAGTTGATGAGACTGTAAAACGTTTGAATGAATTCTACCATTTTAATATTCTTAATGGTTGGTTTGCGGTGAAGTACCTAAAGCCAATCTTGGAGAAGGTGTTTGCTTTTGAAGATGGCATTGAGACTGTGATAGATTGGAGCCAATACATGCGGCGTATCTGCCAAATCAGGGAAAATAGGAAACTTGAAGAATTTGACTCCCACTTTTCATTCGGATTCCGGCATTGTGTTATATACACGTTTTGTGAAGCCAAAATGGAAACATGTTATACATTCCACGGATGCCTAAATAGTCTTTGCGCCATAAGGATTTCTTGGTTGAAAAAAATAAGAGATGTTCTCTTATATCGACAGTACAGTTATCATCAATTTTCCCACAATTCGCAAAAGTTTTGTTCATTTTGCATGTCGCCAGTGCATTAGGGTTTCAACAATTTACTTACAGTAGTTACATGTTTACTGAATTTATTGAAGAAGTTATTTGGCAACCGAAAGTCGTAAGGTCTAAGCATCATAACTTTCCAAAACCCAGTAAGACAAGTGTCGACAGAAGTGGTGTCCTTCTCTTGAAATCTCAAGATCTAATGGTCAATTTAACTGGGTTAAATTATAGTCCTCAGGAAATTAAATTGGTTTCTGAGTTGTCCCAATATTTTCTTAAAACTGCGTTATACTGCGACCATGTCCAGTCCCGCGCTACTAGAGAAGTGGCTTTCGTCTACTTAGCTGCTCTTCAATTTGCTGAATCGGATTATGAAACTGTTATAAAGTCTTGCTCGGCATTTTTCACCAATCAAACGCCTGATTAAGCTTATAAAGGGGCAGAGAAGGAAGAGGAGGAGGAAGAAGTGTGGGAGAAAGAAACTTTGAATGCAGGTTGTTAGATTTTCATTGACGACGTTTTAGTATCGTTGGATTTTATCTTCTTTTCAGGCGGATACAGGAAAATCTTAAGTACCGTAAAACGGGGTGACTTTGGCCTGCTGGGTGACTTTGGCCCAAATTGAAAAATTAGTTTGTAACCTTCTGGCCTTCCGTAGTTATCAAGTCATTTCGACTTGATTTACGAATAACAATCGGTAAACATGTAGCGAATATTTTATCAAAATTTGGTTTATTTCATTGTAAAATTTGTTGAAATTTTCCCGAAATGTTTGTAAGCCAAAAAAAGTTAAACTTTGAAGATGTGCAAACTTATTTTTCTGTGAGAAAGACCGTTAATAATACCATGGGTGATAATAACACTTTTAAATGTACATTGCAGTGGCATGTATATGACGTACCGTTTGCTCCACGATGTCACCAATAAGTACTTAATAAATGCAAGTAAAGTTTTTGGGGTGACTTTGACCACAGTATGGGTTCACTTTGACCCACATTTTAAAGTACGGTACTCCTGGCGATATTTATATAATTTCTATTTTAAAATTAATGTATTTGCTAAAATTTCACTTTGGCCATATTCTAAAGTACTAGCGATGTTTATATAATGTTTATTTTAAAATTAATTAATGTATTTGCTAAAATTTCACTTTTCAGGATATTTTGACTGGTCGGTGCATACGGTACCAATTCGTTCTAGTCATGCCAGTACCGGTATGGTACCATTGTCACCAGGGGCGGATCCAGAAGGTTTATCAGGGGGAGGGACCAAAAAATTATACATACATACCAACCATCTTCTGGGAGAGGAATCAGTTTACCAACCGACCACCGAAAAACTTGTTGGGAATTCATCTCCCAAAAAGTTGATGACCTTTTTTAGTCATTAACCTTTTTTATGTCTTCAGTCTACATCTACGGCACTGACGTCCTGTGAACATTTGACTCATCCACGCCTACGGGGGCGCACGCCTGTGTAAACATCATAAAACGCCCATAAAACGCCTGTGTAAATAAATTAAAATTTCAAATGGGGGGGCTATGGCCGGATTGGCCCCTTGGATCCACCCCTGATTGTCACTTAGTGATAGTTTTAAGTTTAGATCTTTTTTAAAACACATTCTTCTGGCCAAAGTGACCCCAGTAACATGTTTACTTTGTCTAATAACTGAAAAACTATTGTTTGACAAAGTCACCGCACCTGATGAGGTGACTTTGGCCCACCCCCAAAAGCCAAACATTTTTGATGGATGCAATGTTAATGACTATGACAAAGAAGAAATCTTCCGGAATATCAAGGACCAGAAAAAATGTTTTTCGTGTGTATCAGAGAACCGATCCAATTAATGAATTGGAAGAGCACAATAAAAGCTTTATTCCAAATGAAAACACTGTAATTCAATTGCTCTTGGAATATTCCATAGAAAATATGACATCATTTTACAATGCGATCTGCAAAGAATTTGGTATTCATTGCAATGCAGCTGATTGCTACCGTGCAGCTTATCTATACAAGTGTCGTAAATATCCTGAAGTCTTGCTATTGTGTGAACGAATTCTCGATGAACCAGATCTCCACAGCAGTTTGAAGGGACTTATATTTGCAAATCTCATGGTGCTTCCACCGCTTGACTCGTATTTCGACAGAGACATCCAGAGCTTGCTTTGACTTCACACACTTTTTTGCTATCTATCGCCTGTGAATGAAAATTTGCGGAAAATTAAACTCAATGCTAAAGTGACATTCCAACAGTTTATTGCCCGAAAGATTCACTCTACAAAGTCTCTACATTCGATCGCTTTCTTGCAGCCTTACATTGTGAAATGCTATTATTTTCTTGGAAGATATTTCCTGGCAAGATACTTAAAGTTAAGATGTTTTATCGACTGTAGTCACTCAAGCTCTGAATTAATGTTGGACTTTGTGGCAATGCAATGCAATTTTCTATTTGAACACATCATACGTTGCCTCGTTCAACAGAAATTTAGACAACTTCAGAATGGTACTAGTGCAGTAGCGTTTAGATTGTAAAAAGTACTACGGACTATTGAAGTAATGTGTATCAATTGCGTGCAATAGAAGCATGGGCGGCGATCCCGGGGGGTCGAGGGGGACAAGACCACCCCGCCTTAAAGAGTGGGAGGACACGCCTTGCATCGGACCCCCAAATGTTGAAGAAAGACCAAAAAGGTCAACAAATGTAATTGTGTGTGAGGGTGAAAATGAGTTTTCAGTGCCTTTTTTTAACCAGATAAGTTGTTTTGAGCAGAAATTTCCCCCCAAAATTTCAAGAAAAAAAACATAATTGTACGCAACCAGACCATGGTCGACTCTGTCCCAGTACTTACCTTTGTCCCCAGGCCCGGCTCAAGACATTTGGCGGCCCTAAGCATCTTACAAATAAAGTTGATGACCTTTTTTAGGAATTCGCCTCACAAATGAATGTCATGACCCTTTTTTTAGGAATTCACGGTTACACCTGCGCGATTTATTACACAAACACTATAAACCAACACTATAATACTTCCATCTAGCGAATAATAATTAAATAATTTTTAGAAAAATGGAAAATTGGCGGCCCCTAAAAATCGGCGGCCCTGGGCGGTTGCCCAGTTTTCCTAACGGACTAACCGGGCCTGGTTGTCCCCCCACCTGTGAAACAAGATCGCCGCCACTGACTACAACATCCACAGACATAGGCACAGACAGTTACTTCATATCAGCGGGTCTAGCCTACGTGCCGCCGGACGTTGACAAACCGAAGATAATTTACTTAAGACGCACAATTAATAGCCTACAGAATAAACTCCCCGTCATGGTGAGACTATAAAGCGCATATAATATTATGTTTACTGGAATACCATTAAAAATGTTGAAACACGTCAAAAATCTGTTTCTATTAGGCTGGATGTCCTAGTATTGAGCTAAATGATCTACTCCATTTGACATTTTGGTTATATACCATTTCAACCTAGATGATTTTTATTATGAAATACCGAATGACCTATAGAATGGCGACCATCTTGTTTTGCTCTTAATTTCACGGAACGCATAACCTTACCCTTCCAGATAAAGATACAAAAAACTCTATGCCACGCCTGCTATATAAAAACATGATTAAACGTCTACTAAGCACTGAGACCGGAAGCTATTGATTACCTGTAAAACCAACGCTTCGAATTACTTTTGTAGCAACGGCGCTCTTGCCGGCTAGATTGTCTCAGCAAACGAATATGCAACACAATAGTTCATGTCGATACTGTTGTGCGGTAGACACTTGAACTTCGCCCCAAGAAGTCACATGGCTTCAGCTGAGGACAACAATTTTCATCATCCGTTTATAATTTCACAAAGCCGGTTTTCAGTGCAATTTTTAATAACCCCACAAGCGTCCAACAGAGCACATCCTTTAACTTGTCCATACGCGATCTCGATTTCAAACACAGACACTAATTTACGCAAGTCGCACAGAACATGGAAATAGATAAATCCACTTTCCATCAAAGTGTCTTTTAAATAAAAATTCATCTAACGTTACATTGAGAAGGCTGAAAGAGTGAATTCCGTTCTCTCCAATGTTGATCCAACTACACAGTTAGTTACAACCGCCACCGAGTTTTTGTATTGCGAATGTGTCGATAACTTCCGTTGTTGGCACAAATGTGACAAGTCGATATATTGATTATAAGCTAGGAAACAGTTTAAAGCAGCGGTTCTCAACCTTTTAAGACTCGAGGACCACTTCTAAATTTTGTGTCTCGGTCGCGGACCACCACTAAAAATTGTGCCAAAAGCAAATTAATACAAAATAATTTTTTGCCATAAATCCTCGCATTATTAGTTTCATGCTGCCATCTTGCCGATTCTAGTGATTTGAAATGAAACAGAAATTTTAAAAATTGACAAAATTTGTCTGTTTGCATGCTTTTAATTGTAAAAAATCTAAATTGTAGACCTTGCTCGCGGACCACCAGGCAGATGACTGCGGACCACCAGTGGTCCGCGGACCACAGGTTGAGAACCACTGGTTTAAAGGGTTATATTGGTTCTGATGGTCAAAATAGTTTCCTAAGTGGAAGTAGTTTTTCCATTATAGTGAGTTTGGAGAACATGCACAGGAGTCTTATTGTTTTGTTTTTCCTCCAATGAATAAAAGTCGATCACTTCGAAAAACTGAATAAAAAGGCTTACATATTATATTTTTGGCTGTTTCCCTTACCATCACTTATGGTTTTATATCAAGAAAACTACAAGAGCTGATATATATGTATATATATAGCAAATATATATGTATATAGCATTTGTATACTTGCATTTGCTACATATATATATATATATATATATCATTTGAAAAACGCCTATCATTAGGTGGTCATTCAAAGATAAAAGAGGGTCTTATGGAGAGCCAATTCAGTCGAAAAGGTTTCTAAGTATCAATCAAGCAATACAATCAATCAATTAACTAAGCATTTATATAGCGCCCATACAAGGCAACTATTCAGAGGCGCTCCCAACCCGGTCGAAAAAGAACAATCCTTAGAGCCAGTGTTGTAAAGTAACGAAGTAAAAGTAACGCGTTACTGTACTTAAGTAAAAGTTTGAGTATTTTACTTGTAACGAAGTATCAAAAAACTGAAATACTTTTACTTTCAAAGAAGTAAAATTTGAGCCATTTTTCAGTACTTTTACTTCGTTACAATTTGTGTAATAATCGTTACAATGTTCGTTACTCAACAATTGCGCTAATTCATTTCGTTCGAAAGGGTCAAGCTGAAGAAGCCAATATAAATTTGTATACATCACGTGATTGGAAGTCTATTTTTAGGCTCTGGTAATTTCCAACTGTGACCAATAGGAAGGCTTCACTCAAACCACTCCAACTGTGACCAATAGAAGGCCTTCAGTGGCGGATGTTCAGTCGAGTTGGTTTATGGTTCATTAGCCTCAGAGTAGTTTTCTTGAAGGGACGCTATAAACATGTTTGATACTTTCACCTTTTACTTTGAAAGTATTATTTCGAAGAATACTTTTAACTTTTACTTATGTAAAAATTTTAATGAGTACTTTTACTTTTACTTAAGTACATAAAAACCTGTTTACTTTTACTTAAGTACATTTGCCAGATACTTCTAACAACACTGCTTAGAGCAGAGAAGAAAGCGATGGACGATTCTCGAGGAAGAGACCGCAACTGAGGATGAAGCCCATTCCAAATTGTGGGTCCAACGACTGAGAAAGCGCGCTGGTGCATAGTAGCGGTGTATACGAAAGAAACACAGAGGTCAGCACGGGTGGCCGAGCGAAAAGAGCGGTGACCATATTTGCTATCTATTATAGAATCACAGACGCCGAAGATCTACGGGGTTCGTATGACCTGTTAAGCAGAGGTTGAAGTAGAAGGTAGCGAGGAGTCAAAAGTTAGATCTGCTTTTCACGCAGGAAACTGTCAGGACGCCTTATAAACCGGAATGCCATAAGGTGGAGCTGTAACGCTAATCCCACCTCTCCATTGTCTCGCTCATTGTGTCGCAGTACAAGAATACAAGAATGACCAGCCGAGTATCGTATCCCAGCAGTGACAAAGAAGATTAAACTTTTCCAACCCCGAAGTCTCTACTTTTGAATAGGTGACACTCTAAGCCGCGTCAGTCTTCAACAGCACATATCACAACAACAACAAATTTCACACGAAAACAGAATATTTCGTTCACTGAAATAACAAAACTCTGGAATTATTTCTTCATAATACGAAGCTTTTGTGGAAGATATCTGCTAATGATGTATTCAAATGGAAAATTAGTTTTCTTGGCAGCAAATTCACTTATTGCTTCTGCGAACGGTAAATTACAGTCAATGCAACATCTGAATTTCAAATATCTTGCAACAAAATGTCTTCCAAGAAAATAATAGCATTTAATGGAGCTTTGTCTCGAAATAGATGTTGAGAGTTGCATCCCTTCAAAGTACACTTGTAGGGCAAACCAATGTGCAAACGTTGACTGGTTAGTCACCTCTGATCTCCGCATGTAGTCATTCAGAGGAGATAAATAATAAAAGAGTGTGTGAAATCCAAGTAAAGATTGTACGTCTCCATCGAAAAAAGAGTCAAGCGGTGGCAACAACAAAACATTCGCAAATCCAAACTTCTTCAAATCGCTCTGCACATCAGCCTCACAAAGAATTCGTTCACATAAGCGCATCATTTCATCGTATTGACGACACTTATAAAGGTACAGAGCACGATAACAGTCGACTGTGTTGCATTGGATTCCAAAGTCTTTAAGGAACACGCTTTGGAATGATGTCATGTTTTCTAAAGCATATTCCAGTAGTATGTCAATTACTGCTTCCTTAACTATCAAAGTATTCACGATTGTTGACTTTGTTTCGGTCAATGACTCTGTTCTTCGATAAACAATCTGTCTGGCAGCACGGAAATTAAAACCTGACACCTTTGATTGAACGTATTTTCGCTTTATTAAAGCCTTAAAATATTCGTCAAAAGGAAATGATGAATCAGACAAATCACGACGGGAATTTAAATGTTTCAACATTCTCTCGGCAGATAAAACAGCTAAATAATGAGCAAACACTTCTGGTGAAAGACGCAGATCAAGATAAAGCCGCCTGTTGACGTAATTAAGATTATTGTCAGTAGGCCTAATCTTCTTCTGAAGCACACACAATCCAACGATTCTTGCGACATCGTCAATAAACAACAAACAACCAGCATTCAATGTTTCTTTGTCCTTTTGATAAGTCTGATCTACGAGGACAGCCAGGCAGAAACGTAATGCTTGTCGGTATTCTGATGTGGCAAAATGGAGAGCAGCTAGATAGGCCAAAGCAGCAGGAACAATGCCGTTGAATTCAGAAATGTCATATTCTAAAGCCTTTCTCAGAAACTCTTTTGACATGAGAGACAATAGTTGAAATTCTGAACGACTATTTAGTCCAGTCAAATTTTTCATGAAATCATGAGCACGCAAGAACTGAAATCGACTACTTTGAACTGTGTATGTTTTCGGAAAGTTATGATACTGAGACCTTGTAATGTTAGGTTGCATCGAAATTGCTTTTATCAAATCAACAAAGAGCATGCTATCCCATGAAAACTCTCCGAAACCTATTCCATATGCAGTATGTAAAATATGCAGTACGTTGTCATAGTACCTGAAGCAGAAAACGTTTTCTATTGTTGGAAGACATGACATTGTAGCGTCTGTTTTGGCATTAAAACCTTTTAAATGACATGCAATGTTGTAGTCCTGGCGTAGTCCTGAACTTGCACCGTGTTTAATTATTAGACGATAGGTCTGATGAGAAACTGTGAATCTGAAATAAAGCATCATATCCAATGATTCTGATTCATTGGCTTTCCGAAATTTGAAGAGACATTGCATACAATCCATGACAGACGGTGTTAGTTGTCTTCCGTTTACAACTTCTTTAACTTTAACATGTGTCCGAATGAATGGTTGAATGTAATTTTCCACGAACCATTCAGAAAGAATTCCAGATTTTCAGAATTTATTCAATTGTATTTTGCTCTTCTCACACATTTTGTGGTTAAATTGCTCATAAAATAAGTTCGCTTCAGGGATGAAATAGTTTGGACAGTATCTCCTCTCTAGCCATTCAGAGACCTTTTTTAGTAAGTCACAGCAGATCACAAAAACGGAAGATGAATTCCACCATTCGGGAGTCATCTCTTCACATGTCCACAACATCAGAG
This sequence comes from Allolobophora icterica, assembly GCA_963556255.1. Classification (NCBI taxonomy): domain Eukaryota; kingdom Metazoa; phylum Annelida; class Clitellata; order Crassiclitellata; family Lumbricidae; genus Allolobophora; species Allolobophora icterica. The sequence continues at coordinate 24,052,606 of OY744610.1, forward strand.
TCTTTAAATGATACGTACAGAGAACCTCGTCCTCTTTTGGGCAATCCTTTTGTATTAATTCTCTTTTGGAGAAGAATCTCAGCAAATGATAGACAATCTGTTGAATTTTAGTCCAATTCTGAAGCAAAATGACTTCTGCGACTGAAAACGATAATCTCCACTGTCGTAAATCATTTCTACAAGCTCGGTGCTGAACGTAAACAACATGGCAACCATTTTGTACAACTTCGGAGATTGTAGCAGTTGTTGGCCATCCATAATGTCTAGGTCGTAAGGGCCAATTTTTGGCTTCTCTAGGCCAGTGAGGGCACCACACGCTTTTGACACCATCACATCCAAAACTGTTATTACCACCTGGTTTATAGACAATTGCAGGTCCATTAACAGGACCATTGATGTCTCGCAAAGGGCTTTTAAAACGTTTGCTAGTGAAATTCCAAGTAACAGAAACATTCATATTTGGTCTCACGTAGGCATTTGGAAGACCTATTAATTCGTACTTTTTGTATTTCCAATTATAGTTCATTACACGACCTATTAATTCGTACTTTTTGTATTTCCAATTATAGTTCATTACACATAAAACTCGCAATCGAACAAAACCTGGATACCTATGGTCTGACTCAATTTTATAGCACTCAATTATATCGGCTAGGCCACTGATATCGTCTGGTAACACCGGAAAGTCGCCACTGAAGACCAGTTCAACAGCGTTGGATAGCAAAAAATCAATGTCTGAGATGCATGTATTGAGCGGTCGGATAAAGAACTCTGCAAAGCTGCCACACAATATTGAATATTCTTTTGGAGCTGGTTCCGTGGACGCGATTAAGTTATGCATGTGATCAGTAACAATAGGAAACGACTTCGGAACTAATTGGCATGTGCTAGTGATGAACTCCGATACCATTTCTTCATTCGATTTACGCTCATATTCCGTCATCTTAATTGAGAAATATAATTATGTCAACATCGTTAATCTCCTCCTCATCATCATCTTTAACAAGAACAACATTATAATCATCAGGGACGGATCCAAGGGGAGCCAATCCGTCCATGGTACCCCATTTGATATTTACATAGGATGTGGCACCCTCAAGAAGTAGACAGTGATCAATACACTTTCAATGACGAAATATAAAGAAAATGATGAAATAAAAACGGACAATTTGATTTGTTAGTTTATTAGTTCACCGCAAATAGTTTGGTTACTGGTAGTTGGAACTAGGTGTTCGATAGTATCTTGCTTACTTACCTCATAGTTGAAACTGTACAGTGGGCCCATAGTAATTTGTAGCATTGTAACATTCCATTGGAATTTTGGAAAGAAGCCATTCAATAAATTCACTGGTCAGCAAATAAATTTGTTTTCTCATTGCCAATGATATTTGAACAATTCTTTGGTATTTTGGGGTCGCTGAATTCAAAAATGGAAGTGGTTTTTTCGAATTGGCTCTAGTTCATGAGATAATTGACACCTCTAAATAAACAACTAAATATTTTGATTTTGTGTTTTGTAGCGAATTTTCCCCGACAAATTTTGTTGTTTTGGCGTGGCTTTTCTCTTCTTTCCCGTCTGTGCCGGTTCGGCCGGCCAGTGGCGATCCTTTTGTCGACCAGCATCGCTCGCCGCTGGTCTTCCCCCTCGTTGCCGGTTGCCTCGACGGGTGTATAAGACGTTCATCGCCTTCACATCCGGCCAGCATTGCCTGTTCGCCGGTCGCCTCCGCCTTCACACTCGATAGTCTTCAGCCGGCCAGCGTCGCTTCCGTGTGTTTGTCTCCTTGTTTATGTATTTGTATGCTTCTTTGTATGTGTGCGTATGTGTCTTTGTATGTGTCTTTGTATGTGTGTATATGTCTCCCTGTATCTGTGCATGTATTTACTTGTTTGGCTCGGATTATGTCTTGATGTTAGTTGCTGTCCACCTGTACTCTGTGAACTGTTACCAAACACTGTTACCTACCCCCACTCAGGACACTTCGAATGCTATTTAAGCTGGAATCTTTCATGGCCCTCAGATTGGTAAACTTATCATGGATTCTGATTTCACAAAATGTATGAATGGTCCTGAAGCTGCTGCCTGGTGCAGTTTTGTCTTACATGTAGTTGTGCAGAACTTTTTAGGCAACAACAAAGCAGACAATTACGAAGAACTGGTGCAAAACATGCTCACAAACTTCATAAATTTGAGTTCTAATATGAACATAAAGGTACACTGTCTTCATAGCCACTTAAATAGATTTCCACATAATCTTGGACATGTCAGTGAGGAACAAGGTGAGAGGTTTCACCGAGATATAAAGGTCATGGAAGAAAGGTATCAAGGCAAATGGGACAGACACATGATGGCAGACTATTGCTGGAGCCTCCAACGTGATTGTCCTGATAACCGACATAAAAGAAAATTTTACAAATGGCGTTAACTATGCATTAATTAAGTAAGTAAGTAAGTATATTCTTTAATAAATGCTACCAAACGCACAGCGCTTTACATACAATTTTACACAAAGGGAAAAGAACAAATATAACAGTAATAATGACGTTAGATGATAAATAAAATTATAGCAACTGAGCCTAACTGTACATCATCCTACCCAGGAAACCTCGTCGGGTAAGGGAGTCAAATCTAGGGAGAACCAGATTATGAGAACGTGGGCGCAAATCATACCCAGTCTTTAGAACAGGAGGTAGACGGTCGTGGAGGAGGTGACTAGGGTTTTTGAGAATGTTATTAAAGAGATCACGATCAGCTTTTTTGCAGAGTTCCTCAAAAGTTGGAAAAGAAAAAGGCAGGTAGCCAAGACGAACCAACTTACGAATAATTGCGCCCAAATGATCAAGTTCCTGCTTGTTGGCAAAGCCTAACCATACCTGGGAACAGTATAGCATACGGTTGACAGTGGTGGCCCGTATCATGTCATGAAGCCAGGGGCCCGAGAGCCCATGTAAAATCAAGATACGATGAGCGTAAAGGGATTGTTTAGCCTTTATGCTCAGTTTTTGGATATAAGTAGAGAATCCAAACTTATCGGTTATTTCAATTCCAAATTGTGATTTTTATCAATCAGCTTACCATGTTTAAATGTTATCATACCGAAGACAATGCCTTTATGTATTTTATGTGTGCACTCTGGTACAAAATTTGAGACAATTTCAATGCGATTTGTTACTGTGCTCCGCCTAACCATTAAATTCTCATAATTAGTCGAATAACTCAAAAACTAGAGCCAATCAAGCAAAACCGACTCCATTTTCGGAATTAGCACCACAGGTTTACCATAAAATCGCTCTAATATAATCGGCAATAAAATCATTGTTGACCAGTGTAATAATTTAAATTAGTTTCAAGTAATATCTTTATGAACTGGTTCTTTTTTATGCTCTCTATGCCTATCTATCTACAGTCTTAAATTTGGCTTATGAAATAATTCAGAAAAAAAGTTAATCTGATGTTTTTGTCTGAAATTTGATATTTGATTTATTAGACATATTAAAATATAATTATTCTTGTCTCCTGGAGTTCTTTTTGTACGTTGCAAAATTGCAGATTTTTCTGTCAAATGAATAATTTCAATAACTCCGTCCTACCCAAAACAAGAAAAACAAAAATATAGAAAATCCAAAAAAGGTCAAAACATTTCTTTCACTCTTTTTGGGCACTCACGGTTTTTGGTCAACTCGGCACCTATAATGTAGATATGCGTTTATGTATGCATATACGTACGTGCATATGTATGCAATGGACGTATGTATGCATCCATGTACGTATGTATGTATACATGTATGTATGTACGCACGTATGTATGTACGATAATTTTTGGCCCCCCATTAACCTTCTGGATCCGCCGCTGATGATCATCACTATCATCATCGTCATCATCATTATCGGCATCGGCATCAGATTTCTTATTATCACCAATGTCAAATGCTAGCAATCAATTTCACATTTCGACCGATCATGCTCTTAGAATTCAATAATGCCAATTATTCAGTTAACCATCTATTTCAGCGGTTCTCAACCTTTTTCGGTCTGCGACCCTTTGATAATACTTCCAAAGTTGTGGCGACCCCTAACAATAAAACTGAGGTGGTTATTCCCCTTCATCACATTCTTGCTATAATTATGATGCATTTCACTTCTCACAATTTGATAATCCATACACATCAATGCATAATAGCATAAAAAATCATTTACCAACAAAACCATTAAAAAATGTTGGTGATAATTTTGAAAATTGTAAGAGTAAAATTTATTAAATGAAATGCTCAGGCCTACTTGAAGTTTAATATTTAGTGTGTTTTGTACTATGACTGTATAATTAGGAGTTATAAATTTCAATGCGGCTGCTAACTTTAAAGTTTAAACATTACTTAAGATTTAAGAAGAAAACAAAGCTACAGAAGGCCAACAATAATATTATTATTTCAATTATAACTAGAAAAATGATGGAGTTTCGCAATCCAAAGAAGAGCGTCGCTCTTTCTCGCCAGATCAAAAATTCTTGGGGCAGTCTTTGCAAGAGCACAACGCAAAAATCATAATTAAGCTATATAAAATATCAAATTTTAAGAAACTACGTTGACAATTTTTTTACACATTTCTGAAGGTTCCAGCCGACCCCTGGCAAATCGTAAGGCGACCCCGAGGGGGTCGCGACCCACAGGTTGAGAACCGCTGATCTATTTGATGGTAGTCTGAAGCTTCTGACTCTAACCGTACGATCAAATTTATAACTATTGACAAACAGCGCTTAATAAAATATTATAATGACAAAGCGAGATGAATCACTTGGAGTGAATCAGATATTGCGAAACAATATTGGTCAAAGCATCCAGTTGAAAACGTCATGATATAGTCTACAAAATACACTCTGGTCAGCGAACTTATCTATTTTACCTGGGACTAACATTGCCAGGGATATGAAGCTGATGAATATAGGGTCTTTGGTCTAGATTATGTGTGCGGCTCTGAGTTTTACTTCTGGGACCCATGTACGGATCGGCTAGTCAAACATGAGTCGCTTATAGCTGACTGTATAACTAAATAAAAACGACTTTTATTAATATTTATTTATTAAGAAAACGCATAATTATGTCCTTAATTGTAAATTGCTAAAAAAAACGTCTAGACCGATGCAATGTGCTGTATTTATTTCAAATCGTCCCCTGCTAAGTACCCGGATGACAGCCACAAACATCGCCTGCGATGCATCGTAAAAGACGAGCTCTGATTGGCTTACGCGTTGCTGCTTCACATCCCTTGCAATGTTAGTCCCAGATTTTACCTTCATCCTGAATAATAATAATAATTTTAATAATAATAATTTTTATCATTATTCTTATAGTGGTGATAACATAGCATCATCATCATCATCATCATCATCATCATCATCATCATCATCATCATCATCATCATCATCATCATCATCATCATCATCATCATCACATCATCATCATCATCATCATCATCATCATCACATCATCATCATGCTCGTGTTCGCGTTCATCACCATAATCATAATAATCATAATAAAAATTTAAACCAATATCATCATTATCTTACCATGATCATAATTACCATTGCAATCATGGTCATCATTATCATCATCCGCATTATCATCATGAATTGTCATCATCATTATACTATTATTATTATTATTATTATTAAAATTATTACTACTATTATCATCAGCATCAGCAGCATAATAATCATTGTAACTGGCGAAAAATCACCTTCATCACTCACACGTTTCGAAGGTCATGTTTTTTACGCAGTCTACTTTTACTTTGTGATATATCCGACTCTAACCAAACGGATTAACGTGATCATTATTAAGCTAACTTGTCTTTTGCCCTTGGATACAGTTACACTAATAAAATTAACTTTCGCTTATTAGATGCCGTTTAAATGACCGGACCAGAACGGTTGTATGTTCCCGGTTTTTCTGTGAATTTTCAGAGCGGACCGAAGAGGTCCGCTCTGAAAATTCATCATCATCATTTATTATCTGTAGCTGGTCTTGCTGTTTCTTGTCCTTATTGATCAAAACAGAGGGATTAGATCACCATGAGGAAAAGAACAAGAAGAAGAGGAGCGGTTATTGTGAGAGGCAGCCATAGGTTTGAAGCGTTAGCGACTTCATTGTTTCTTTCGGCGTCTAATCTTCCAAACGAGAGTAGGCCTATGAGGTCAATGTATTCATTTTAGCTGAGTTGGTTAGGGGCGCAGATGGAGCAGACATCTCAAACAAATTTCTTTCTTGATGGGCATTTGCACCCCATGCCTCTCGCTAACCACTGGACTAAAAGAAGAAAAAAGAAGAGCAATTCCTTAAGCTGGCTCTGAGGCAGACTCGGATATGAAGTGTTAGCGACTTCATTTTCTTAGCCTTGGCATACATGGGTGGGTGGCCAGTCCTCTCCCTCGCCGTCTCATCTTCCGACAGACAGTACAGTACACATCAGTGTACTCATTATAGCTGAGTTGGCTAGGGCAGTGTTTCTTAAACTTTCGGATGCTGCGGACCGGTAATTGCTTTACCAGCCATTTCGCGGACTGGTGCTTTTCAACATCGGCTTACATGTTTGACATGTTATATTAAAAATTAGATTTCATATAAAATTGTCACTGTTTATAACGACCATACTGTTGTTACTGTTGCCAATTTAAACCGTTTATTATACATGTTCGCGAACATATTGAAAAATTATGAATTTTAAGGACTGCTTTGCGGACCGCTGACCAGAGCTCCGCGGACCGGCGCTGGTCCGCGGACCACCACCTTAAGAACCGCTGGGCTAGGGAACGCAAATGGTGCAGAAATCTCGAACCAAATTTCTGCCCTAGCGGGGATTTGAACTCCCGACATCTCGATTAACAGTCCAGCACGCATACCACTATGCTATCGTGTACCCCAATCACTAGACAAAACAAGTACTAATTTTACGTAGACAATAGTTTCCAATACAATTAAATAATTGAGTATGTTTTATCAACAGTCTCACACCCACCGCTTGGTAGGATACTATTTCTGCTAAACTTTAAGTTATAGTGTGGTTATCATCATCGAACCTCATGCATTCTTGGAGCGTGACCGTCCATACAACATCACGCCTTTTGGCACATTTTAAGGTTCATTTTGTTTCAAGATTTTCAACTGAACCCATTCGGGATAATTCCCATTGAGATAATTAAAAAATTATCGTCGAATTCCGAGTCAGCGTTTGCAATTCATCCGAATCTCGACACCAGGAATCTAAAGAAGTGCGTGAACTGTCGCGTAAGGTCAACGTTCGCACCTTTGAACCACTCTTACACACTTATATTTTGGCCTATGGTCATTTATCTGCACCCTCGATTCGAATTTCTGACATCTTTAACACAGCTGTGAAGCCATTCGACTCTGATTTCATTTAGGTACTACAAGTACACGTTACTGTGTGAGAAATCGTCAGATGGCGTCAGCGTCGTCATTGGAACCAGAGGCGGATCCAGGGGGGTTGGCCAATCCGGCGATCCCCCATTTGAAATTTTGTTTGTAATTGTACACAGGCGTTTTATGATTTAGATGATGCTTACACATCTCATTTGGGTTGGGTGTCGCCGGACGCTAGCAAGCCGAAAACATTTGAGACGCGCAAGTAATAATTCCGAAACGTTCCATCTAGGTAAACACCGTTAAAGGGATATAATGTTATTCTTTCTGGTCTACTATTAAAAAATGGGAGAATTTTACAATAAAAAAATCAAAGCAATCCATTAATAATTTTTCAGTTCACCTAAGGATAATGATCTATCCTATATGACCTTATGGCTAAGTGATTTAAAAATGGAATATTTGTAAGTGAAATGCCGAGATTAGGTCACAAAATAATGTAGATCTACAAAATGGCTGCGATTTTCTTTTGCTCATACTTCTACGGAATCAGTCTGTTTCAACGATAGGCCCTATTATACGATAGATAGCCTATTTGAGACTTCGCCCTAAAGAGGACAATTATTTGCACCACAGAACAAATATTATACTTTAGCATGTAAATAACCAAGAAGCCTTTCATATCGGAAATTTCAGGAGCCTTCCTACAAGGTTGACAGAAAATTTTCATTATGTAATAGCGTCGTTAAACGGAAACTACCTCATAGTTTAGCAAAGTAAGTCTACAGACATATTTCTAATTTTGATGGCTTGATTTGTTATCAAATGGGAAGCTGTTGAAAAATATTTCACGCGATTAAAAGCGATTTACAAAGCTAGCAGTCAAAGTATCGAAACTATACGCTCTAGCTGCAAGGAAACCAAAACTCAACAGCATTAAAACGCATCAAAAATACCTACTTCGTTATCTTCCAGAGATTGAAAATTGCTGTTGAAGTTTGATATTTTTAACAGATTATCTGCAATATTCAAAAACCTTCACGCTTTCTTCCGTGTTTGAATATTTGCCCATATTGTTTTTTTTAGATACCAACGTCAGACCCGTATTATAGTCTACAATATCCACTCTTATAGGCACAAACAGGAAGTACATCTCAGCCGGCCTGCGTGCCGTTGAACGCTAGTAGGCCCCTAAGCCGAAAACATTTGAGACGCACAACTAAAATTTGTGAAACGCTCCACTGTAACAATGGGAGCATAATGCTATGCTTATTAGTCTACCACTGAAATATGGCGAATTACGTCCATAAAACCAAAACAATCAGTCACTAATTGGCTAGATGCCCATGTTTCACGTTTTATAATCAAACCCATATGGCATTATGGCAATGCATTTGAAAACTGGAAGATTGGGGGTAATGAAATGCCGAATGAGGGTCACAAAATTATTGTAAGACTACGAATTGTTGTCCATCCTCTTTAGATCCTAATATTACGAAACTAGTTTTCATCAAGACTGTTATGCGGTGAATAGGCCTTTGCCCAGAGCATACACTTGGCCTCAGGATAGAATTTAATTGTTTTATCATTAGCCTATATTTATCCAAGGAAGTTTTGAATAAGGCAATTTGCCAATTTCAGTATGCCCCAGTAGTTGCAATAAGTGGGACAGAACACTTATTCTTTATCTTCGTCCTACATCATCTCGTTGTCAAATGCAAACAATCCACTAATGCATAAGAGGATCGTTTTAATAAACAATCATCCAAAGTTACCTTGACAGAATGGCTGAACGCATTTCTCTTCGATGTTTGTCCAGCGATGAGGAAGAACATGAAGTTTGGCATCTCCGACTTTGGTCATAAAAGTTGCTGGTTTTTATTTTCTTTATTAGAATGCGCTTTTAGTGCAGTGCATAGTTTTGTGTTGATTTTCTTCAACAATGCAACAAGTGTAGAATGAATAACCAAATGTCCTCCCCCTAATATTTTGGACAAGTTTACGCCAGTGCTTGAAGGTAAAGTAGTTTGAGTGTCGACGGGTATTTCGAACACGAGGGATTCAACACAGAAAATCGTGCGCGAGTTCTAAAGTAGGGACCTGCGAATCAAAAATTTTCAGTCGAATCTCGAATCAAATCGGAAGTAAAGATTCGCATTCGAATCGAATCTCGCATCGAATCAGCGGGTACCAGTTTGATATTCATGAAGCTTGATGGCATTCCCCAGTATCAATCAATAACTTTTCTGCAGTATAAACTCAATGAAACTAAACATTAAGCTAACTAACAGAATTAAAAATAACACAAATAATTTATGAGTTAAGCAAGTAAGTAAGTATATTCTTCATTGCACCAATTGCATAACCGCACTTTCGTGTTTATACATCAAAGCGGAGTATAACCAGAGCTCCTCATTTGATGCGAACGATCTATCGCTCTCCTTGGTCGCTCGTCCTGCAAAGGTATGGGCGAGCGGTTAATCGCTCGCCTAGCTGAAGGCGTCGCACCGTCGGTCGTCGCTCGATGAGTTTAAGTTAAACTCCAAGACAATAGACGGAACTGGAGCCAGACCATTATTTTATTTAATATAACATAGCATAACATATTCTTTTTTATTCTTTAACCAACTAAAGCAGGTCGCAATTACATCGAATTGTTCAAGCGGTTAACACAGGAGACCCAAAAGGGGCCGAGGGACCCACTAGCCAGGGCCATCTGAAACAATTAGGTAGAAACGATGCATCACGGCCAACTAAGAATAGAAAAACCGAGCAGTCAGATTCTTATCTATCATATGCTAAACAAGGTAAGAAGAGAAACAAAGTATATACAATATAACAAAAACATCAACCAGTGCACACACTCCCGGTACCATGAGGTTTGTAGTAAGTCACAGGGGTACATATTCCCTGAGATTCATTTACACTCTTTGTAGGATGTGAGCAGTTAGCTCTCGTTTAAATACCTGGAGAGAGGGTAGTGAGCGAATACGGAATGGGACACTGTTCCAAGTTCTTGGACCGGCACATTTTATTGACACCAGTCTAGTGTGAGTCCGGGAAAAAGGAATATAGAATGTGTCTAGGCCTATGTTTCTCGAGCGACAAGCTTGGGTGTCAGTATTGGGGCGAAGCAAGTCTCGAAAGTTGAGGGTAATTGATTATGGGTAGGCCTATAGTGGTACATGAATATTCCCAGCTGCAATTGCCTTATCTGAGCCGGTTTTTAGTAGGCCCTAATCTCAGGTTTAAGAATTCGATTTTAGTGTGTAATTTTCAAACAGCGTACTATTTTACCTAATTTACATATTAATTTAGTTACTTGAGGCAGCGGTGAATGCGTGCCGTGACATATATAATAACTACTGATGACTACTACTCTAATTTCGTGCGATATGATCGATTATGGGTATAGTGGTACATGATAGTTTTACTACTCTAATTTCGTGCGATATGATTGGCCATAACAACACAATCGACACCTCACGCCGCGTGACATCATTCGTATATGCAGCTATACGAATACAATACACAAAATACGCTGCACACAACGGCTCTAGAGGTCGACCGCGCATCACTTGCCTACTCAATTAATCCAGCGCGGTCGATTTTAAAACAGCGTACTATTTTCAAATGAGAAGCTCTGAGTGTAACATTCTAATTATAAACCCTTTTCTTGCTAGAAGATTTGCTGCTGTCGCGTCTCACATTGCACGCAGAAATTCAACAACCAATACACGCGCAGTAAACAATTAAAACGACTAGTTTACAACATTTTTTGCGAAAAATGATTCGAAATATTTTCGAATCATGGCATCATTTTCGAATCGAACCGAATACCGCCGTCCGATTAGTTTTGGAATCGAATATCGAAGCCTCGCAGGTCCCTAAAGTACATTGTTGGCTCTAGAATGGCTGTGATTTCTACAATGGTTGTTGGTCCCGAAGAGATTGTAAGTTTTGGGCTGGTTGTTGGTTGTAAATTGTTTGTGGGCTTAGAGTGGTTCTTGTGTCTGAGAGTGTCTGTGGGTTCTAGAGCCTTTGTAGAATCTAATTTGGTTGTGGCATCATCATCAAGAGTGGTCTCGGTTTTTTCAGAGTGTTTGTGAGTTATACTAAGTTGCATTCAGCCTAGAGTAACAGTAATGTGTTATGCCGACTTGTGCGTAACTAACAAGTAACAACGGTCACTTTGCTGTAGTTTTAGTCATTTTAACTTAAACTTAAAGTACTAAATATTGGCGAGCACCTGCATGGATGCTAGTGGGTTTTTAAACGTGTTGCAAAGTACAAACAAGTGAAGCGAATTCGGTACCGGCCCGCTATTCCGGGGGTCCGTTATCCCGGGACCCACTATTCCGGGGGTCCGCTGCCCTAGTGTTCATGTGTACCTTGGAGCAACACCAAGAACAATAACAATATTAATAGTAATAACAGTGGTAGTAGTGGTAGCAGTAGTGGTAGTAGTAGTAGTAGCAGTAGTGTAGTGGTATTAGTGACAGTAGTAGTAGTAGTACTGGTAGTGGTAGTGAGAGTAGTGGTAGTAGTAGTGTCGCGCACCCTGGGTCTATCGATTGGGAGGATAACTCCTTCTTCCGCTGGCAACCCCGACATTTCGCGGTGTTGTAGAACTTCAGGTAGAGGAGGCAAAGGTACGCCCAATAAATCGTTCAGGCAAATATTCAGCGCTAGAAAAGGAAGCAACTGGGTTCTAATTCCAATCCTTCCATAATCTATTCTAGCCTTCTTCCTCAACCATTTGCTTCGACGCACTTGACGAGGTGACCTCAAAGTTCCCTGTCGGGTCCTTGCTTCACCGATTCTTTGGTCTTCTCAAGAGTTAATTTATGTGGCGCGACTGTTGCGTGTAAAGTAGCCCCAGCAAAGCCAGAACCACGACCCACTATTTGTTCTGCGACACACTTACTAGTATCTTTAATGTGTTGGACATTGCTTGTTCTAGATTCCCCTATTTCTTTTGAACATTTTCTATAGGCTATTTATGCGGGTTTCCAATCGATATAGGCCTAATGTCTATGTCTGTCTTTCGTTCATTTCACTCTGTTCTACATTCATAATGTCGTCTTTCTCTGGTTTCTACATTTATCGTATCCTGTCTTTCTCTTGTGTCTATATTCATAGTGTCTAGTCTTTGTGGAATTCTATCCAAAACCGATTCTGTCTAATTATGAGAAGAATGAGGCATATTCAAAGTTTCACTTTCTTTCTTCTTCTAGAGATTCATTTAAAGACTGATGCATTTTTCGTAATGGAAATGTAATTAATTAAAAGAACAAGCAATGTCCAACACATTAAAGCAAAAATTACAACTGTTAATACCTTCAAAGTTAGACAAAAGTTACGCGCTTTAGTCTAATTTCTACCATATTCTAAACTAAATTTATACTTTACGGTAAAGGTATGCAATCAATTATTTCCAAAATGGGCATTTAATCTTACTGGGTACAAGGAACTGGGTTTCTTACAAATTTTCGCGATGTGGGCTTCCAGGAAAACTTCTTCGGGTTGCGGGTTCGATTTTAAGGTTGGGTTCTCCAATGTAATACGGGGAATGTCAGGAACAACTTCTAAGAATTCCACACAGCAAATAATCCTTTAGTAATTTTGCGTTTCCAACACACAGACTCTTATTCGCTCTTTTACTCACGATGAATCATTTCTGAGAATTGCGACTTATCATACAACTTCTAGTTCTGCATAAAACCTTAACTATCCAACTACTCATTTTGGTCGGTTCTCTTTCTGTATCCGATTCCTCTCTGTTCCTTGTCCTATTACTCCTTCCAAGTCCGATTCCTGTCTCCTTAGAACAGCTCATATAATTTGTATTGCCCCTATTCCCGCTTTTCTGACCGCGCGCAGAAGAGGTAACTTCCTTCTTTTCTCCCCTGAGGTTTATTTTTGGTAACACAGCCAGACTCCATGACGCCTTATAGTCCTTCTAATTGTCGGTCTGCGTAAGTTTGCTATATCTGTCGTTAACAAGCCCTCCTCGCCTGTCTCGGTTGGATTTCAGGGTCCCAATATTAGTCACCTCTCTCTCTCTTTTCTCTCTTTCTCTCTCTCTCTCTCTCTCTCTCTCTCTCTCTCTCTCTCTCTCTCTCTCTCTCTCTCTCTCTCTCTCTCTCTCTCTCTCTCTCTCTCTCTCTCGCTCTCACTTCTTACATTTGCACTACCAATTCGTACTAAACACGGGCGCTACATAAACTCCTATAATTACTACACTTCAACCAATGACGTCTATAAAATATATGATATAAGCTTACACATGTAAAAGATGACAGTCAAATACAATCTGTACCCGAGTTACATGAGTCGCACAGTGGTAGTATGATTCCGTGTTAATGTTCCTGGATGTGGTGTGCCATCCAGTTTATTCAATAAATGAATATACATATATAGTAACAGTAGTAGTAGTGTTTGTGGTAGTATCAGTGCCGGCCTTAATATATTTCGGACTCCGTGCAGAGTATACTATACAGGGCCCCCATGACACAAGTTAAATTGTTTTCATTGCTAATCCATTTTATTTTAGTAGATTGTTAACAAGTACAACAAGTCAAATTTAACTATACACGCTAATTCTGGGATATAGAGGAAGTTGACTTTTATTTTAGTGCCAAAGAGAAAATTTAATCGAAACCATGATATTATTATTAAGGTATCTTGTTCATGTTCTCACGGGGCTCTTCGCAGTGGGAGCGCCTCTGATTAGGTTGTACTGCGAGAGGCGCTTTATAAATGCATAAATACAATACAAAGCAATACAATGTTAATTTTCTGTGACATTTTCGGGACCCCTAAGTTGCGGGCCCTGTGCGACAGCACGGTTCGCATGCCCGTAAGGCCGGCACTGAGTAGGCCTAGTAGGGGTGGTAGTAGTAGTATGTTTATTGCTTAACAACACCTTACAAAATGTAAAAGCAATCAGGTGGCTTTGACCAGAGGTTGAATGGTGCTATACGGTTGATCCAAAGACTCAGGAAGATGTGCCTACACTACATGTTCCACTGGCGCCACGCAGCGAACTCAGTAGTAACACGAGTACGTCGACAGTGCGATGAATGTCGAATGGTTAGAAGCGAACGATGGGAATGGTTCCCGACGTCATTTGCCGAGGCTGAGAAAATTAGAGCCAGGAAAGTGAAAGAGTATTTCCGTCAGTAAAGGGCGTGTACAAATTACTTAACACCAGTGCTTTTTCAACACCCGCATGGCCCTAACACTAGAAGCCTGCAATCATGGATGCGTCCATTCAAGTAAACTCAGTATCTAAACTGGAACAGATGAAACAAACAAAGACGAATAATGGTTTCTTATCGACCGACATAGGTCTACCTACATATGCGAGATATCAGCTGCGGCACAAAGACCCGAGGCCATGTGAAACGTGACAGTACGCGGCTTGAGAACTAAGACCTTGCGAACTTAAATGTACAACGTTGCATGCTAAACCTTTCTCTAAAGGTTTGCACATGGCTCGCACTGACATTAATACGAACAGTGATGTCTGTTCGCCCAGACACTAAGGCTGCAAGAAGGCTTATAAATACGCTATAGTGCATCACAATTGACGCGACATTTATATAGCACCAATTTTTCAAGGAGACTCAATTAAACCAAATTATCACCTAAAAAGCATGGTTTAAACTTGCCGGCATGAAGTTGGGAATGAAAATGTGTCTTTCATTGTAAGTAGTGATAATGAAATGGTTAACAACCAGACATCAATTTCTTACTACCGGTTATGTTCACTCGAATCAAGGGCGAGGTTACATCGCGCAATTAACAGACAGTTTGTGTCCTCTAATATTCTGGGTACGCTGATATCTTCAATCGATACTAGTATACTTTTCAAAGGTATACGAGTATCTTCACGTATATATTTGGATGAATAAATCGAAGCTTGTGTGAGATACGTGCAGGCTAACATCAAGACCTGTACATGTAGAGCTGATGCGAACCGCCTAGCACCAGTATCCTGCAGGCGTGGATCGCTAATGCAAGCAAACTCAAAGCGAACAGTTTTCATGAGAGCAGCGACTACAACAGGTAGAAAACATCCGTTGTCTTAAATGCAGCATTCCGATACCCAGAGAACAACAGAAGTAGTAGAATCATAAACAAAAGATCTGAGGTACTCATTATTGCCTCTTCTAACAGGTAATATATTTAACATCGTCGAAAACTCGAAAAATATTAAAACTTTTCAGGTTATTATTCGACCGGGAAAAATTGTGGGGATCTCTACGAGTCTACGTGCTGCTCAGAGTGAGTGGTTTAAAAAACATTTCCTTTAAAAGGAATCTTTTGCCTCAACTGCAACTTCTGCTGCATATACTCTTTCTCTGTTGCGATTAATAAATAAATTAAGTAAGTAAAGTTAATATTAATAATAAAGTTAATATAGTCATCCTACGTATCCGTCTGCCTGCTTGACCGTTAAATCTTAAATTGGGGCCAAAGCTGTTCATACCTTGCTCCACAGTTTTGGCCGTGATTTGTAATCACTGTAATCAGTGATTACAAATCATAATCTTCGAATTTCGTTAGCGCCCATAAAAGCCAGGCTGTGGAAACAGTTGATTCACAGGAACTCGGTCACGGACAAAACTGTGGAGCAAGGTATGAACAGCTTTTGTCCCAAATTAAGATGTAACGGTCCAGCAGGCAGACGGCTACGTAGGATCACTATTTTTTTAATTTTAATATTAATAGTAATTTTAATTAATTAATTTATTTATTATTATCAATTAATTAGTTTTAATTTTAATATTAATCTATGATCTTTAATATAAAAATAAAAAATTCAGGAATCAGAAGACGCTTTTGAAAGTCTTTCAACTCTTTGATGTTTGGATAGATAGTAGAAGAGGAAGAGAGTTTATGGAACATTCAGCTTGGAGCAGGCATTTGTGGTAGTAGTGTAAATAAATAAACAAAATAATTAATATATAATATTTAAATCTGCTACAGATGATGAATAAATTTGTGACGTTAGTGGTCGCCCTGGTTGTCTCAGTGTTTGACACTGCGGATGCTGTTTCGTGTTACCAGTGCAACTACACGAATTCCGAGTTCCTGGGAAAATCGACATGTACTGAGCCATTAAATGCGACGATTACTGCTAAATGTTCGGCTCCAATGTGCACCTGGCAGTTTGTCAACTATACATTACCTTGGAGTAAGTCAGCGGTGACGCTTTTCTGTTGCTCTGTCGGCCTAGTTATCTCTTTGAACTGATGCGAAGAGTTACGATTCTGTCTGCCAAAAATAGCGCTTGCAACAAAGCTACATGCAGACACGCAATTTATAAGTAAAACATTAACGAAGACTAATGCTTTATCGACTGATGTATACAGGTTTTAACTGTACACTACGTGTGTGAAAAGCAATCTTCACAACTATTATTTGTGTAACTACGAAATATTCATAAATCTGAGCAACTTCAAATGGATTTTAAAGTCTTGATTGTGAAGGCTGACAATTTTTAAATCTTGGGCTGTCCTCATTATATGCAGTGTATTGTATTTGTATTTAAACATTTGTAAAGCGCCTCTAGTAGGGTAACCGTTTAGATGCGCTTCCAGTGCGCAAAGCCACAAGAAAAGAATTAAGTCCTGAAACGTCTTTGTGACGCCATCGCCATTTGTGAGCAAGTTATCTATGGCAGTAGTAACATTTTAATGGCAAAATAAGAATATTTGGTCTACGAATATTTCCAGAGAAAGGATGAAAACTCCGTGGACTGAAGAAAAGACAGATAATACCGGCTTGTCAATCTGTCACAGGCAGGCCACGAACTGCGGACGAAACTCCTGATTTCATACCTCGTGCACTTTGGCCTCCAAACAGTCCATGCCTCTGTATTGCAAACTATAAAATCTGAGGAATAATGCAACAAAAAGTCTTCAGAACAAAACTCATAAATGAATTTTTTAGGGGCGCAAAATGTCTAGAAGATAAAACGTTTTTGAGGGGAATGACGTTTTTGCATAGAAAAAATTTATATAGGAAAGAATTTAAAAACCAGTAATGATCAAGGACATTACCTAAATAACTAAGTGTTTTTGCAATGAAAATCTTGTTGGGACTGTTGTAATAATCATAATAATCAAAAGAAATTTTTAATATTTGTAAAATCCAGGGGGCAAGTACCCCCTTCTCACTCCAGACGCCCATGCATATAACCTTACCTTCCTTATCTGACAATACCATACCATGCCTTTCCTTATCTTATCATTCCTAGTGCTAGTTCAATTTCAGGCTTATATCTTGTCTACCGTGAGTGCGTGAACGATTCATCCGTCATGCAAACCGGCCTCTGCGAACAGTACCGTACAAATTCCAACCACACTACTTTCAGCTATGGCGACAGCTGTTGCCAAACAGTTGGTCCTGTGAAAAGTGAAGGATTATCGTACAGCATGACCGTGTGCTTCTGTCAGAAGGACAACTGCAACGGAAACATACCGTTAACGTTAGCGCCCTCGACAGTGGCGCCCTCGACAATTTCGCCCTCGATAGTGGCGCTATCGACAGTGGTGCCCTCGACAGTGGCGTCCTCGACGGTGACGCCCTCGACAGAGGAGTCCTCGACAGTGGAGCCTTCGATAATGGCGTCCTCGACAACTACGATCAAGTCTACGAATGCTATGCCGTTGTTGAAGCCTTCTATCAGTGGTAACTGGTCATTGGTCGTTGTCACTATCGTTTGGATGGTGGCAAAGGTCATATCTACAGGTTAAAAGGAACAAATAATGTCTGAATTATGTTCTTCGTATTCAAGTAATGATGTTCTTAATATCTTTCCGGCTTCAGTATTTACTTCTGAATCTCGTAGAGAAAGTATTATCCATTTAAATTTCTATTATATTGTAGAAAATATCCAAATCAGACCGTATAGTAGTGTCTTACCAGTGCGTCTGGTTTAAGGCGAGCGATCGATCGCTCTCCTTGGTCGCTCGCCTAGCAAAGGTACCAGCGAGCGATTTACCGCTCGCCTAGACGAAGGCTTCTCCCCGTCGATGACAGTCGGTCGTCGCTCGCTGAGTCTGAGTTAGACTCCAAGACGATAGACGAACCTGGAGCCAGACCATTATTTTTTTACCTAATAGAGATTACTTTAATTTACTTACTTGCGGCAGCGGTGAATGCGTGCCGTGACATGTCCTAATAACTGCTGACTGATCACTCCAATTTCGTGCAATATGATTGGTCATAACAAAACGGCCGACACCTCACGCCGCGTGACATCATCCGTAACAGCACCAATTTCGGAAATTATTTAAACAACAATGGCTGCGAAGATGAGCAAGTCGAATAATAATATAGGCCTACAGTTGAGCACGTATCTGTCATGGAAATTAGGCGACTCGTTCAATGTCGATGTAGTCGAATTAGAAAACCGTCGGACTAACAAAATATACTGCAAGTCCTGCAGAAAGCACGCCGATGAAATTCGAATGGATTACCGGCTGAAAGGTCAAGCCAAAATTGAGTGTTCAACGTAGGTTGAAGGCTCAACCAACGTTGTGAAATCAGCACTTCATCTTACGTCAATGGTAGGTTTCTAGTGAATGTTCATTCATTCATTTATTCTGAGAATTTACATAGCGTCTCTTAGCGCCTCTTCAAGAGACCTACTCATATAACAGAATTTGAATCGGGATAGGCCTATCTAGGTGATTACTAGGTGATTATTATATGCAGCTGTACGAACGAATACGACATATAAAAAATGCTGTTCACAAAGGCTCCCAAGGTCGACCGCGCATCGCTCGCCTACTCGACCCAGCGCGATCGATTTTCAACCCGCCTACTATTTTCAAATCAGACGCACTGTGTCTTACAATATGCGGGATAATATGAATCTTCGATCGGCGTAATGTAAGTGTGGTACACTGAGAACGACCACACCATATCTAATTATTCGAAACATAACCTTAGGTCTCAAGATGATTTGTTTGGCCTTCAGCAATGTTATCATCTCATGGTCCAATGAAAAATGAATTAGATTTTGTGGGTGCTTTATTAGCTAGAAAATTAATTAAAATTAAAATGAAGGAAAACTATTTTGCAGCATGGTTAAACCTAGAATAATGACCACGATATTGTCACCTATAGACAGTTATTACGATTTGCGTAAATTAATTATGCAAACTACTCATATTGAAGGGTAATAGCACTCAATAATTTCCCAACTATCATGTAAATTTGTAATTTAGGAATGGTTTTTGTGGGTACAGTAAGTAGAAATTTGTAACAGGCTGTTGGTGTCTTCAGCGATGTTGCAACTGTCGACTTTGTTCCATTTACTGATAAGATAAATGTAGGATCATGTCGGAAGTCTTGCGTTTTAGAAAATAGTCTGAACATCTAATTTTAAATGACTCTCACGTGTTAGCAACTTGAAAAGCTAAGAAGGCGAAATATGTACTATTCATTAAAAACAATGGTTCATGATAAGTTTGACTACATGTAATAGAATCTGACATAACACGACAAGCTGCCATTGCGTTAACCTATATTACAAATTACAATTATATCAAATATCTTAAGTACGATATCACTAGATTTGTAGGTTTTTTCGTTGGTAACTGATTTTAAAAAGTAGTTACCTTATGTTACTACAGTCTGCAATTGGTATAAAGTGATTTTTTCATGTTGGTTACTTGACTATTTTCTTGGTTTACAATCTCGAATGCACAGAAGTCATAGACGTTTTCTAAAATTTCGCTTAAAATTTATTTCTCTTGTCACGTTGAAGTTGATATTTTGCATAAATGGGTACGAAAAGCCAATTAAGGCTTATGTTCTTAAGTTTTGAAGGGATTTTATGCTTTTTGGAGATTTATACAGTTTTGTACTATGTTATTGCGATTATATTCTAAAGCAAATTGTGTCGTTCTGAGTGTTAAGGTGCCTGCAGCTGTTCGTTACTTGCGGGATAGGTAGATGTGCTATGAATTGCATGCATGGGTGAAGTGCAACATTAATATTATTGTTGTTATTATTATTGTAATTATTATTATTATTATTATTATTATTATTATTATTATTATTATTATTATTATTATTATTATTATTATTATTATTATTTATTTTTTTGTCCCGAGGTACATGTAATCCCTCAGGAGTCTAAAACATTATGCTAGGAGCTGTTGTTGAATGTCTGAAAAATCAGGCCTCGTCCTCCGCAACATTATTATTATTATTATTATTATTATTATTATTATTATTATTATTATTATTATTATTAATATTATTATTATTATTATTATTATTATTATTATTATTATTATTATTATTAGTAGTAGTAGTAGTAGTAGTAGTAGTAGTAGTAGTAGTAGTAGTGGTGGTAGTGGTAGTGGTGGTAGTAGTGGTAGTAGTAGTAGTAGTAGTAGTAGTAGTAGTAGTAGTAGTAGTAGTAGTAGTAGTAGTAGTAGTAGTAGTAGTAGTAGTAGTAGTAGTAGTAGTAGTAGTAGTAGTAGTAGTAGTAGTAGTAGTAGTAGTAGCCATGGCCACCAACAGGAGCAGTAACTCATCGCCAAAAAGAGTGGGATCTCCGATGTATAGACAAGGCATGGGATAGGTCTGCTCTAGTCCGCTAGCGGTTCACACTATCGTGTTCGCCTGCTAGCCTCACCAACACCTCATATTGTGATTGGATGCTATCTGCCTTTGTAATTGCTCCGGGCTTCCGCCTCTCAGATGATCAGGTACGGTTCGCGGTCTTGCGAGACTAGACAAGACACTTTGTGAACCGCATTAGTGCTACCATTGTGAAGAAAACGTCGACGCAAGAGGGCTCGATGGATTAGTTTGCAGAGAAACGACAGCAGCACGTTATGCTCAAAGACGTCATCCGCAGCGCGCTAAGCAGAACGAAAATCCCTGATCAGAAAGAGCTTCTTGGCCTCTCAAGAGAAGACGGAAATCCGCCCGACGTTGTCATACTCATCACCAAAAATGAAAACGCATGTTTAACCAAACTAGTCCACAGGTCAAGGCCCATCAAAAAATACAAATCTATAGCGACATCTAACGAATAGATTCAAAGATATTTAAGTAGGCCTTATTGCCTCCCGGGCCTTATTACCCCCAAGTTACCTTATATTACACGTCTGTACTAAGGTGTGAGGAAAACATCGCGTCTTGCTTCCATAAAAAATGCATTCAATTTGTAATGTTTATGATGGATTTTGTTTGCGAAGTAAAACATTGGAGATTTAAACATCACACGTAATATCGGGGGTAAAAAGTGAAGCGGGGTGACATTTGTAAGTAAGGGTTACGCCGGTTGAACAATCATCCCAACCCCAGCCCTAATTTCTTCCAGAGCAAGGATTGGTGTTGAGAAGAGCCTGAAGAGGTAGGACTTCACTATGCTCTAAAGTTTAACAGCTTAAGGAAGTTTTAATCTCGAAGTTCATCTTTGCGAGCTCAAGGAAGACCTAATATGGCATGAAATGGCAAAAAGCTTCAGATTGGATTATTTATAATTTATTTATTACGAACATGTATGTTTAACGCGCGCTCAAAGTCACACGTAAATGCGAATCTGAGGAGCGGTTAGTCAGTCGCCAGATTAAGAGCAATTAGATATCCAGATGTTTGAATGCCAGAGAGCTTTAGTGAGTTTGAGGCATTTCTTGAAAGAAGAAGAAGAAGTCGAGCACCGGATAAACATTGGTAGTCGACTCCATTCCTTTGAGGCTGCAATACAAATTCACGAGAGCCCATGCCAGTGCTACATCTGGGTTCAACCAAAAGACCCATTAGGTCTACCGAAGACCGCAGACTGCGTGGCGGGATGTAAGGAGAGATTATTGGTTGAAGGTACATGTAGGTAGAGGTGCATGTTTTATAGGGTCAAACAGGCCAGTTTAAATCTATAGGATTTTTATAGGAAGCCAGTGCAGCTGGTGGAACAGAGTTAATGAGTTTGAACGAGAAGATTCACGCAGCACCACGCTAGCCAGAGAATATTGGATGCGTTGAAGCCCCTTGACTTGAAGATCTGACATGCCTGCATGCGAACACAGAGTTGGTATAATCGAGGCGAGAGCAGACAAGAGAACAGGCTATGGTCTGTGACATGTCTTTGGTAAGAGCAGACCTTGTGTGACGTATTGCCTTGATATGATAGAAACAAGATTTGCAAAGGTTTGTTATAATGGGATTGGAATGTGAGATTACTGTCCAAACTGACCTAAGTGTTTTGACAGGCTGATATTGGAAGAACAGTGCCAGCAAAGTCAACGTTAGAATGAGAGGGGAAAGAGTGCAGTCGTTGACGAGAGCCAGTTATTGCTCCGACTTATCTGGTTTAATAGCAAGACTGTCGAAGGAGAACCATGCACGCACTGAAGAGCCTAACCTTACCGGACTGATCCGTATGGTCATAGAGCAATGTAAAGCTGAGTATCATCAGGATGCTGCTGTAACTGGACTCTAAAGTGATTGGCTATGCAGCTGATCGGTAAAGTGAAGATCATAAATAATAGGGGAACGAAAACGCATTCCTGTGGGGCACCCGTAGTGCAGAAAGAAGGATCCGATCGAGCAGCAACGATGCCACTTGCTGAGACCGATTGCAGCGGTAAGAAGCTAACCAGTCTAAGGCAGTTCCAGAGACACCGAAGTTTTTTTTACTGAATCTAGAAAGTAGAAGCTGGTGTCCGAGAGTGTCGAAATCAGCATTAAGGCCGAGATTATACTATGTGAGGCACGCCTTCCTTTACCAATAGATGAGAAGATGTTGTCCAGCGTAAAAGCGAAAGCAGTTTCAGTATAGTAGCCTCCAGCCACCGTGTTCATCAGAGGGCGCCATATTGATGAGTGCATTCTCAAAAGACGATATATGACCAGGGAACTCGAGTGTGCAGGCCCATTTTGATATCATTAGTATCCTTTTGGACTGGACCAATAAGGCAGCAACTAGGTCGATAAATTGTCTTTATAATCTTACTTCATGTCGACAATCGATAACAGCGGAGTAGCGTCGCCAGACATATATATATATATATATATATGTATATATATATATATATACTAATGATATCAAAATGGGCCTGCACACTCGAGTTCCCTGGTCATATATCGTCTTTTGAGAATGCACTCATCAATATGGCGCCCTCTGATGAACACGGTGGCTGGAGGCGTAATAGCGGCCGCGCAATACTACACTCATAAAAACTTATGTGATAACCGGGGGTCACGTGACAGATGGCGTGGCCGCACCTCTCACAATTTTGTTCCATTCACTTCTGTTTCTTCTTTCTTTCAAAAACAGGTCGAATGATAAATCTATCTCGAACGTCTCTTTCTTACACGGATCAAGAAGCACATTACTTCATCTCCTAATTACATTTCTTACCAATCAGCTTTCCATGAAGGCTACTATACTGAAACTGCTTTCGCTTTTACGCTGGACAACATATATATATATATATATTTATATATGTATATATATGTATATATATATTTTATGTATATATATATCTATATATATATGTGTCTGGCGACGCTACTCCGCTGTTATCGATTGTCGACATGAAGTAAGATTATAAGGACAATTTATATATATATATATATATATATATATATATATATATATATATATATATATATATATATATATATATATATATATAAGCATGATTTATTAGAGCCATTGGTTAGTCAGATTTTAAAATTTATGGGGCAGAGAGACAAATGTTCTGAAAACGTTCTTTAAAAAGAGTACGCTTTTATGTGTAAGAAGACGTATCTACATCCATGTGTCTCTTAAAGCAAAAGACAGATTAGTTCACGCATGTTAATCAATGTTAGCCTGTAATACTAATAATAAAAAAAAATAATAATAATAATAATACTAATAATAATAATTATTATTATTATGCTCATTCCGCAGCACTTTCCCTCTCTCGAATCCTGAGGAATAGAGGCCGTTCCAGATTATTTGCTTATTTTAATTAATATTTAAGTCCCCAAGGGATCATATATGTACCTTGGGGCAAAAAATTTAAATATAACAATAATAATAATAATAATAATAATAATAATAATAATAATAATAATAATAATAATAATAATAATAATAATAATATTATTATTATTATTATTTGGTTGTAATAATATTTGGTTGTAATAATAATAATAATAATAATAATAATAATAATAATAATAATAATAATAATAATAATAATAATAATCTTTATTAATTCAAACTGACAAGTACGCAGTAAGATTACATTGAAACATGTCAGTACAATCAAGATCTTAATTAAACACACGTTTTGGTAGCCATAATAATAATAATAATAATAATAAAAATAATAAATGTGAATTTACGACTTATTTTGTCGTAAAGTAAAATCGTTACAATTACATCAATAAGAACTAAAGGGAACGTCGCCTACTCGTACTATAATATATATATATATATATATATATATATATATATATATATATATATATATATGAGATAAATGAAGTATCTCTTAACTGCTATTATCTCCTATCTTCAACGCGCAATCTTCGTAGACAAACGGAAACAGCATGTCGGAGCAAACAATTAAAGTCTCAACTAGTCGGCTAAACGAATATTGACATTTGACCTGCGTTTTCCTGTTACAGATTCAGTGCAGTGTTTAATTTAATATTTAGTAACACTATCTTTTTTAGCTCACTTAACTCATATGCAACCGCAAGGGTTAAATGTTCAAGTATAAGTTCGTATGCAGGAAGATGCATTGAGAAAACTGCAGTTAAGTAATTTTTTATTGAACCTTATTGAATCTTAGTGGATGCGTGATTTACACAGTGGCATTCGTTTGATAGACCTACTTGAATATTTCTTAAGGAAGGTCGTGGTCATGTCAAGTTTTTCCTTTTGGTTACAGAATATAGGCTTTGTATCAACATAACACTGCCTATAATATGTGCGACTTCATAATCTTTTGTGTTAATTGGTTGAAAAATGATTTTCCAGGCTGAGAGGATGTCGTCAATGGTATCCAATATAGATAATGTTGATGATTTTGATTATAGATATGTGAAGGAAACTCTGCTTATCTTCCTTTAAGAAACTGTTAAAAGTACAGGGAGTATATAGCATACTTTGATTAGAGTATTGCCGTCCAGACACAATTCCACATATCTCTTGAACATCATCGATATGGTTTATATAACGGTTTGTCCATTTAAAAACTATTACTTAAGACTTGGCAAAGGGGAAGTGAGCAGACTAACGGCATACTTCTTACTGGATACATTAATTCACAAGGAATATGAGCATACCTAGTTATCTCGGAGAGTTGCAATATAAGTGTTCTAAATTAATTGATTAAGTAATTCATCTTTTTAAAAATTGATGAAATTACAGAGTAACATACTTTGAAGTCCAGACATAATTTTACATATACTCTGAGCATCACCGATGAGGTTTTTAAAACTTTTTGTACATTCAAAAACTATTACTTAAAATTTGACATAAGTGGAAGTTAATGGCATATTTCTGACGGCAACGTTAGTTCACAGTCACTTTAGCAACAAAAACGCCGTGTATATATTTATAATTGAAATCTTATTCGTTTAACTTAATTTTTGCGAGATCCAGAAACTTTGAGTAACAAGTCAACTATAAACTCTGAATGGGAATACATTAGTTCGGCTCCACGTGCGTCAGATAGTACACTGGTACTCGCGATTTTCTAAATTACCTGAGTATTGGTGTTTAGTTGATGAAACATTGCGCTTGGAAAAAAATTAGGTCATTCAAGGTATCAAAGAAAACGGCTATGAGGAGATTGGAATTGTACGTAATATGAAAATATCAGTTACAATTTAACTCTTACAAACGAGCTTGATTTTTGGCAATCAATTCTACATCATAGTAATTTTAAAACTGACATACAACATGATAAAAGTAAATAATTCGTTGAGTGGTAATAAAATAGACATTAAGTAGTTCGCTAAACTTAAAATCAAAGTGTCATAATGTATAAGATACAATACGTGTTTTGTTAATGCTACACACTGTACAATTGATACATGGATAGTCGTGGACACAATGTGTTAATTATAATCATTCTAACCTAACGTCAGACACTTGTTAGGATTTTCTGTGGTTGTCAATCAGATATAAAATAACTGTACTGCACAATAGATTAATTATATGGCCTGAATCTATATGTTGATGAACGAACAAGAAATTTACGGGATCCTGAAACAGTTAATTGAATCATCTTTTCGGCTGACTATAACAGGTTGCTATACCATCATGCATATTTTTGTCCCACGCAATGGTTTATGACGACGACGACGCTGACGATAATAATAATAATAATAATAGTAATAATAATAATAATAATAATAATAATAATAATAATTATTATTATTATTATTATTAATTAATAATAATAATTATAATTATTACTATTATTGTATTGGTAATAATAATAATAATAATAATAATAATAATGATGATGATGATGATGATGATGATGATGATGATGATGATGATGATGATGATGATGATGAAGATGATGATGATGATGATGATGATGATGATGATGATGATGATGATGATGATGATGATGATGATGATGATGATGATGATGATGACGATGACGATGACGATGACGATGACGATGACGATGACGATGACGATGACGATGACGATGATGATTATGATGATGATGATGATGATGATGATGATGATGATGATGATGATGATGATGATGATGATGATGATGATGATGATGATGATGATGATATTACGGTGCTGCTGATGATGTGATTCTATAATCACGATTTTAACGCAGGATGGATAATGCTGATAAATCGATGGAAGAGATTACATCTGAATTCATTATTAGTACATGCCAGTTGCTTCCGCAGTCGTGTGGTGTTGTTTCTAATCGCAAACATAGCCCAATTCCGTACTCACGCTATGTGCCAAAGACTTATTTCATGGCTTGTGGTAGCAGTGAGGAGTTTCATATCCATCCACTGAATCCATGCATCGGCGATCATGATTCACTAATAATCCGCCCTGATGTGCTGGCCTTCATTGACGACGACGTTACAGTGTTGCCACATGATGTGCATTGGTTAAACGATACGATTCAGTGCTGTAAGATTGAGCCATGCCTCAGCTATCCAGGTTTTGTTCGACTTCGAGTTTTTGGTACATTGAAATATAATTGGAAATATAAAAAATATGAACTTTGCGATACAAAGTCGAGATACATTAACATTGATATGAATGCATGTGAAAATCGCCGAGGCTTAGTTGCGCTATCATCAACTTTAAAAGGTCCAGCAATAATGTGGCAAGCTGACCAATATTCTGTGACGCATGATACCGTTAGAAGCGTGTGGTGCCCACAGTGGCCTAGCGAAGCTCAAGATTGGTTAAAACGAAAAAGAGATTACGGATGGCCGAAAATTGCAACAATCTCTGATGTTGTACAGAATGGTTGTCATGTTGTATACGCTCAGCATCGTGCTTGCAGAGACGATGAATATCAGTGGAGATTGTCATTTTCAGTAGCGGAAGTAATTTTACTGCAGAGTTGGACTCAAATTCAACAGATTGTCTATCATTTACTCAGATTCTTCGCCAAGAGAGAAATAATACAAAAGGGTTGTCCAAAGGGAGATGAAGTTTTCTGTACGTATCATTTAAAGACGTTGATGTTATGGACTTGTGAAGAGATGTCACCCGAATGGTGGAATACCACTTCTGTTATTGCGATCTGCTGTGAGTTGCTGAAAAAGCTTTCAGAGTGGCTAAAGAGGAGGTACTTTCCGCACTATTTTATTCCAGAAGCAAATCTATTTCATATGTGCGCGAACGCCACAATGCTGGCCACGACTGAGAGACGACTTAATGAGTTTCGAAATTCTAACATTCTTTGTCATTGGTTTGTGGAAAATTACTTGCAGCCATTCTTTCGCAAACATTTCGAAGTTAGCAAATTTTCAAATGCAAGGAAAGAAACGCCACTATCTGTGGATTACATGTTAGCTCTGTTTCAAGTTCGAAAAGCATGGGAGCTGAACTCCTTAGATGTTTTGTTTAACTTCGGATTTAACATGTGTAATTACTTAACTCTTAACATAATGATATCCGAGCTCGTTGAACCGAGAGCCTGCTTACGTATTACGTGCATATTTAGAAAATTTCATTTGTTAATACAGAGTACAATGTCAATACTACCAATACCGGAGAATATTCGGTGCCTCGAATACTTTGATGCAACAGTGGTTAGTTTGAATGCTGCATATGGTTTATGTTGTGGAAAAATGTCATGGAATTCCGAACTATTTATTGAATTTGCGAAAGCAATTTTCTTTAAACCTAAAATTGTAAGGTGCCAGTATCATATATTTCCTACACCCTCCACAACAGAAAGAAGTCGGTTTCAATTTCTACGAGCACAGGAGTTTATGGAAAATTTAACTGGATCAAATAGCCTTTCGGAATTTCAACTAATGTGTCTTTTTTCAAAAAAGTTTCTTAGAAAGGCTTTAAAATGTGTTGATTCTCAATCAAAAATCATTGCTCCCGCAGCTTTTGCCTATCTGGCTGCTCTCCATTTCGCAACATCAGAATATCAAATAGTAATGAACCTCTGCTCAGCAGTCCTTGTGGGTCAAACAACTGCTAGGGAAAATGAAACATTGAATGCAGGCTGTCTGTTCGTTATTGACGATGTTGTTAGAATTATTGGATTTTGTCTACTTTGCAATAAGTTTAATAAATATAAGAACTATTGTAAGAGGCAGATTTATCTTGATCTACGTCTTACACCACAGGTGCTCGCTTATTATTTGACAGTGATTTCCGCCGAAAGAATTTGCAAACAATTGGAATTGAATCCTGATATGCCAACTTCAGCATTTCCCACGGACCAATTTATGTTGGCTTTAACTAGGCCTACTCGAAAGTCCTGTACTTCGACGAAGTCAAGCATTTGTTTAAAACATATCAGACAATGCGTTTATCGCAGAACGGATTCACTGACAGCAAATGTGAATCCATTGATAGTCAAAGAAAAAATCATTGATGCAGTAATGGAATATGCTTTAGAAAATTTGGCTTCATTCTGCAGTGTGATTGGTAAAGACTTTGGCATTAAGTGCGACACAGTTGACTGCTATCGTGCTTTGTATCTTTACAAATGTCGTCAATACGACGAAGTGCAGCAGTTGTGTCAGCGAATTCTTCAAGAACCTGATTTGAAGAGCGACTTGACGGAGTTTTCATTTGCGAATGTTTTGTTGTTGCCACCGCTTGACTCTTTTTTCGATAGAGACATACAGTCGTTGCTTGGTTTTCACACTCTCTTTTATTATTTATCACCTATGAATGACAATTTGCGGAAATTTGAGGTAACTACCGAGTCAACGTTTGCGCACTGGTTTGCCCGAGAGGTGTACTCTAGCAAGAATCAGCTGCGTGACTCTCTTGGTTATCCTTACTCCATTAAATGTAACTATTTTCTTCCAAGATATTTTCTTGCAAAGTATTTGAAACTCAGATGTTGCATCGATTTTAATCATCCTTGCACAGAAGCAATGTCTGAATTTGCTGCCATGAAGATCAGTCTTCCGTTTGAACACATTATCCGCGGGTTTCTTGTACATAATCCTCGAAATATTCAGAAATAATTCAGAAGTATAGTTACGGACAGAACAAATCCTGCGTAACAGAGCAAGTTCTGGGTAACAATCAAAGACGTGTACTTCGTATTTGTACTTGTACTTAAGTATAACTAGAGTGGGCCTACAGTTCTTGAGTACTTTTAAGTACTTCAGCACTAGTACTTGTACTTGAGACTGAAGTAGCCTACTTATGCTGATACTTTATATGTGTAAGAAAATTTCTTTGAAATGAAAACAAGCAGCAAACGAACAACCGGATGCAGTTAACTTTTATTAATCATTAACTCTTAAGATTTGTAATTGTAAACGTAATCAAGAAGTTATAAAGCGCCATTTAGAAAGGTCAGTGGAGACAATGGATAGTTGGTTTGTACATTTTGGCAGTTCTTTTGTAGAGCCTGATAAGAATGTCCTTCTTGTTATTTTGTTAAAACGAAGCTCAGACGTTCATACTGTTCATAATTAAAGTATAAATATTCCTAGAGCCGTAATGTTTAGCTATTATGCACTTGTATTATAACCTAGGTAGGCCCTACCTGTAATTGAAATCGAAGCCCTTTTAGGCCTACTTTTAACCTAACTACTCAAAACATTATTGATAATTAGGTCTACTATAATGAAAATTATTATTTTTGTTGTTATTGCTATTTTAATAGCCTGTCAGTAAACAATTCTAGTAGTAGTAGTATAAGTAGTATGGTTGTAAGAGTAGTAGTAGTAGTAATAATAATAATACTAACAACAACAATAATAAATATGATGATGACGATGACGACGACAATGATTATGATGACGATGGTGACGATGATGATGACGACGACGACGATATATTTCTAAGTCTGCACAAATTTGTAGTGTAATTTTCAGAAAGGCCTCATGTTTTTCTGTTGCATCAATCAATGTTATCTTTGTTCTCATGACTTCCATAAAAAAACGAGTGACATAGAATAAGAACTACACTGTGTCCCGATGAAAAGTAGACCCCAAGAAAAAGTATCATCACTCGGTCAAAACGTTTAGCATTTGCCTGAAATTTTAAAAGCAACAACACTAGCCATATTACCACCAAATCCTAACGCCGTTTGGAAATGTTGATGAGTTTGTCAAGTTTATCAACGTTTGAGATGCAGTGCTGATAAAGGGAAATTTCCAACATGCAAATTTTTGACAAACGTTCAGGAGTCTACTTTTCACAATAAACAAGACAGTACCCCTGTGCATCGAGTACGTGAGACCATTGCTCTGCTGTCCCGGGAGACACCCGACTTCATGTCCCCGCAGCTGTGGCCGTCCAACAGTCCAGACCTCAATCCAGTTGACTATCAAATCTGGAGTGTACTGGAGGAGCGCGTTTATTTTTCCCACATTTGTGACGTTGATCACCTGAGGTCGCGTGCAATTGAAGAGTGGCAGCTGTTTGACCACGTGATCATCGACCTGGCCATGAAACAGTGGCGTCCACGTCTACGGTCGTGTGTCCGTGAACAAGGAGGACATTTTGAACACCAGCTGTAGCTGAACTTCACTTCCTTAGGGTTCTTGCCTGTTGGAAATTCCCCCTTTTCAGTACTGCATCTCAAACGTTCATAAACTTGACAAACTCACTACAGACTTCATATTTCCTATAATCTGCTTGTGCGTTATGGCATCGTTGGGAAAGAATCCAAATTATTCTAAAGCAATCATAGTAGTTTTGTCCGCAACCATTGCACAACATATTATTGCAGGCGCCAAACTAAATTATGAAACTCACTGTTATTACAACCATTGCAGTCGCCATCAAGTTCTCTATTCTGACTGAGTCGATAACTTCCGCTGTTGGCTCAAAAGTGACAAAGATTGGGATTTTCCACCTCCAAGTCTTCACACTAAAACGGCAGAAACCCTTCTAGACTAGATTGGCTCTCTATCGATAACAATCGATAACCAGGTCACGCGACAATAATTTGCATGTATGTTTCATTCCTCGGAATAACATACCACGGAAAGTAATTTTTGACATGGACACAGAATTTGGTCACTTATACAATGAAACGAGTAGTAGTAGAATGGATAAGCCAGCGCATTAACCACGCAATAACCATTTGTCGCAATGCATTTCGGGAGAAGATAGTTCACGACGAGTATTCCGCGCCTATGACTCATCGATCACGTGACAAATACGTCACAACATATCACGCGCCTATGACGTCATCGAAACTACTGGAAATTCCCGCAGTTTCGATGACGCGCCTACGGCTCATCACTAAATTAGATGTCATTATGAAAAGAGTTTAAAGAGTTACATACCCAAAATAAAATGGATTACTCAACTAAAAATATTAATGAATTGAAAAATATCGCTCGAGAGAGAGGTATGGTTGGTTATTCGAGACTAAGAAAAGCGGAACTCGTAGCACTCATGTCGCCTAGGCCTGCGATCAATCCGTTAGACGCTCCGGTTCCGGACATTGAAGTTCCAACACTTGTTCCAGGTAAGTATACGCCTCCGTCTGATACTTGGAAATCTTCTGTTAGTAATGTTTGGAATGAGATGAAGACTAAGGTTAGGTCTGTTATTAATTCTTTAGCGGATCGGTGGGTTAGTTCCATTCCTCCAAAGGAAAAGAAAACCGTGAATGAAAGATTGGAATCGTTGAAGTCGAGGGTATCGAGTATTTTTAGTCAAATCAATAAAAACAAATTCCAAATCCGAGAGACCGCGAAGGCTATTAAAGGTTTTACTAAGCGATACACGATCGAAGGAACTGGTGGAATCGACGTCACGTCTTTTCTCGTTGCCGTAAGACCGCAGGTAGTCAGTCTGCTGACGAAAAATCGAGGGGTAAAAGTTCAATTCAATCTTAATTGCGTAATGGAGAAAGTAGATATTAAATCCGGAGAGGTAGTCGAGGCCGAGCCTAATTTTAAATCAAAGACCGATATCATTTTAGAAGCAACCGACGTGAACGAAATATATAGCGCCGCAGTGGATAAAATTAAGGAGAGCATGGCAAGTTTTCAGATGAGAGGTAGTAATTGGCGGTTTAAAGCCGTTATGAAGTTGGATATCGACACAGTGGTATACAAGCCGTTGAAAGGTAGTTCCTATATTCCACTTCCTGAGTATTTAGCTAATAAAACGGCTATTATTAATATGAAAAATGACGGTGACGACGAATGTTTCATGTGGTGCGTTACTAGAGCGCTGAATCCAACGGATAAAGACCCTCAAAGAATCACGAAAGACTTAATAAAACAATCGAAGAAACTCGATTGGAAAGGTATTGAATTCCCAGTCGCTGCCGATGTTAATATTATAAATAAGTTTGAGCGTAACAATAACATTAGCGTTAACGTATTCGGCTATGAAAAGGATGTATACCCATTATATATATCGAAGCACGAAAGCGATATATGCGTAGATCTACTGCTTATTTCCGACGGCGAAAAGAAGCATTATTGTTGGATCAAGAATTTTAACAGAATGTTGGTATCACGAACAGAAAAATCCAATCATTCGATGCATTATTGTAAAAGATGTTTACTCGGCTATAGAAGCGTAGAATCGCTGAATAAGCATACTGAGTACTGCTCGCGGCAAGACGCCCAACGAATAGTTCTTCCCGAACCAGGAACCATGCTAAGTTTTAAACATTATTTTAAATCGATGAGAGTGCCTTTTATCGTTTACGCCGATTTTGAATCTTTTATTAAACCTATCGATACATGCCAACCCGATCCTAGCACGTCTTACACCAATAAATATCAGAAGCATACACCCAGCTCGTTTTGTTATCACATAAAATGCTACGACGACGGCGTTTATTCCCAAGAGCCAGTGAGGTTTACGGCTGAAAACGAAGACGACGATGTCGCTCAGATATTCGTAGATTCTCTTGTAGAAAATATAAAAGAAATATATAACCAGTTTAAATTCTCTAAGAATATGATATTCGGCAAAACTGAGAAGAAATGTTTCGATGAAGCTACTAACTGTCATATCTGTGGAGGAGAGTTAGGTGAAGATCGAGTTAGAGATCACTGTCATTTAACCCTCAATGGTTCCTTGGGGTGCAATCTGCACCCCCTGGCCGTTTCTATGGCTACTCAAGTGTTATTATTAAAATTTCAGCAGTTATCTTCTAGGACATTGTAAGTGTACCATTTTTCCCTATAGTCATGCATAAAACGGAAAAAAAAGAGTTGACGTCAATTTTTGCCAGCACAGGTTCATCGGGGGTGCAATTTGCACCCCCAAATTATGACGTTGATATGATGAACAAATTCAGGTAACTGGTGCTAATTACTGCAATAATTTGTTATGTTATTATATTTTAGAACACTTCCTGATATTTGTTTGACCTTTTTAGAAGTCAGCCATTTTGTTTTGCTTACATTTCAAGTATTAGAAAATAAATAACACCATGGCTAGGTATTCCACAGCTGAAGCTCTTTGACTGATTATGGAAGAGGATACAGAAGTTGATGAAGGTGAAGGTGATGCCGATGATAGTAAAGATGGAGATTTGCCTGAAGTTGGTACTGCCTCTGATAACGAAGATCATGTGTCCGAGGAATTCGACGAATCAGAAGATGTCAGTGCGTCTGACGAAGAGCAGGTAAATGAACCATCTACTACACGGAATACAAGAGGAAGAGGTCGTGTAAGAGCTGGTACTGCCCTGCTCAGAAGACCGATCATGGATGCAATCCAACTTATAGAACTGGACTCTGGAGAATTCGAAGCAGGAACTGAGATACCAGCTAAAGTGAAGAGGACACAGGGACATTGTCATCTGTGCCCGCGCGAGTTTGACAGGAAGACGCGCAAATTCTGCGATAAGTGCTGTAGGCCTGCTTGTCCGGCACACTCTGTCAATGTATCAAATGTGACAAATGTATGTAACTGAACAATTTAGGTATGTCATTATGTTTATATAAAATACATGGTATTCGATTACCGGTAGACACAGCGTATCCTTGATTTATATTCTCAAACAAATAGGGGGTGCAGTTTGAACCCCAAGGACCGGGAACGCAACTTTCTGACAAGGGCCCATTGAGGGTTAAGCGGTAAATTCAGAGGCGCCGCACATAATATTTGTAATATGAACTACAAAATCCCCAAGTTTTTCCATGTAGTATTCCATAATCTATCCGGATACGACAGCCATCTATTCGTGAAGAAATTGCGAGGTGAGAATGGTGAGAAAATTAACTGTATTCCTAATAACGAAGAAAAGTATATATCGTTTAGCCGAGAGATCGTAGTCGGTAACTTTGTAAATAAAGAGGGAAAAGAGATAACGGTCAAGCGTGAATTACGCTTCATCGATAGTTTTAGATTCATGCCTTCGAGTCTCGACGCGTTATCGAAGAACCTTAGTAAAGATCAGTGTAAGAATTTAGGTGATTTTTTTTAAAGGTGAGAAGTTAGATCTTTTACTCAGAAAAGGTGTTTACGCGTACGATTACGTTGACGGCATTGAAAGATTAAACGAGACCGAATTGCCTCCGAAGCATAAATTCTATTCTAAACTGAACGATTCAGACATCAGCGATGAAGATTACGAGCACGCCAAAAATGTATGGAAAGTATTTCGTTGTAAAACGTTAAGAGAATATCACGACCTGTATAATCTTTCGGATGTTTTATTATTAGCCGATGTATTCGAAAACTTTAGAGACGTGTGCATCGAACATTATAGGCTCGATCCCGCGTGGTATTACACTTCACCCGGACTAGCTTGGGACGCAGCGTTAAAGTTGACCGGTGTAGAGTTGGAGTTGTTGAGCGACTACGATATGTTACTGATGATCAAGCAAGGAATAAGAGGGGGAGTCAGCACGATTTCGAAACGATACGCGAAAGCGAACAACGAGTACATGGGGGAAGATTTTGATCGCAGCCAGCCTTCGCTATTCATTCCTTACTTAGACGCGAATAACTTGTACGGATGGGCGATGAGCAAAGCTCTACCAACTCGTGGGTTTAAATGGATGAGCGATAACGAGCTGAACGATTGGAGAAGCATTACCGAACGAGATGGGGTGGGGTGTGTGTTAGAAGTCGATCTTGAGTATCCTAAGGAATTACACCACCTGCATAACGATTACCCTTTAGCTCCTGAGAGTATAAAACCTGCAGGATCGGATGTAACGAAACTAATTCCGAGTTTATACGATAAAAAGAAGTACGTTGTTCATTACGGTAATTTAAAGTTGTACGAAAGTCTCGGTTTGAAGATAATGAAAATACATCGAGGGTTAATATTCGAAGAAAGCGCTTGGCTGAAAAAGTATATCGACTTGAATACGGAATTGCGAACGAGAGCTACTAACGATTTCGAGAAGGACTTTTTCAAGCTGATAAATAATAGCGTCTTCGGTAAGACTATGGAATGTATCGAGAATCGAGTTGACGTACGATTGGTGTGCGATGAGAAGGAAGCTACGAAGCTCGCGGCGAAACCAAATTACGACGGTCGAACTATTTTCGATGAAAATCTAATCGCCGTTCACATGAAAAAGACCAAGTTGTTCTATAACAAGCCTATATATCTAGGTATGTGTATATTAGACTCGAGCAAGACTTTAATTTACGATTTCCACTATAATTACATCAAGACCAAATACGGAGATAGGGCTAAGCTATTATTCACCGATACGGATTCTTTGGCGTATGAAATTAAGACCGACGATTTTTACGTCGATATCGCCGACGACGTTCGAAGCCGGTTCGACACGAGCGAGTATCCGAAAGATCATCCATCGTGTATCGAAACCGGAGTTAATAAGAAAGTTATCGGTATGTTCAAAGACGAGGCAGCGGGTAAACAGATCGAAGAATTCGTAGGTTTGAGGTCGAAGTTGTACTCGTACAGGATGTCTGGAGAAGACTATAAGAAGTGTAAAGGCGTGAAAAAGAACGTGGTTAAGAAAACGATAACTCACGAAGATTATAAAAACTGTGTGTTTACGAGAAGAGAACATTTAAGGAAAATGAATGTTATTCGGTCGTATCATCACGATATTTACACCGAAGAAGTAAATAAGGTCGCTCTTTCAGCCGACGATGACAAACGAGTGATAATAGAAGATGGTATAAACACGCGGGCTTACGGTCATTATTCGTTGAAACTATTTAAAGACTAAATATAATAATATAAAATGGAAGTCTCTAAAGTGTGTTCTAAATGTAAAATGGAAAAAAGCTTAATCGAATTTTATAAAGATAAATCTACTAAGAGCGGGTATTATGCTAGTTGTAAAACGTGTAAAAATATCAAAACGAAGGAACTTACACAAAAATACTCACAACTAGAAACTAAGGAAATAAAAGATAAAAAAGTTTGTAGTCGTTGTAAGAAAGAAAAGAATGTATTAGAATATGGAAAAAATATATGTCGTAAAGATGGCTTAGCTAATGAATGTAAGGAATGTAGATGTAAATATAATAACGCGTATTCTGAAAGCAATATGATCCGCAGTTTAAACTTCTTAAAAATATCAAAAAATCAAACAAAATAGATCGCTGGCTATATGTAATGCAGGAAGTAAAAGCGTATTACTTTATAAAACATTTAGATGAAATGTAAAATGAGTTTTACAACTGTGAAAAACATCGATGTCGAAGGCGTAGTTCTTCCAAATCAACCGTTAACGAATTTTGAATTATTGGATGCCGCGAAGAAGCTGAATATACTGAATTTTAGAGGAGTGTTCTTACGAGACACCCTACCGAAGAAACCTAGCCGGAATGAGTGTGGGATATTAAACCTAGACGATTCTAATGGGGTAGGACAACACTGGGTCGGCTTTTTAAAGAACGGTAACGAGAAAATATATTTTGATAGTTACGGTCTTCCTCCTCCTACAGAATTAATAAAATATCTCCAAAGACCGCTGCTTTATAACAGCGAGCGAATACAGCCGGATAACGAAGTGTTTTGCGGACATTTGTGTTTGTACGTGTTAAAGAAGGCGATGAACGACGGATGCGAAGTTAAAAAAATCATGAACGATTTACATTAAACTAATAACTAATCTTATTAAAAACACGATGCCTGTCGATAAATTCGGACATACAGATTCTGGATCTACGCAAAGAATAATTGCTGGTGGTGTTACGCTTAGTCAAGTAAATGCTGCTTTCCTTCGAATGGATGGGGCAAACCCCGCGACTGGAAATCTAAATATGAGCGGTCACAGCATTAAAGGTCTACCTACAACGAACGTTTCGGAAGCGGGAATGGATGAGGCTCTAAGTCGGGGACAAACCATAGATTTGTTAACGAATCGCGGCGATTTACCGTCCAACGATAATCTAAAAGTGTCTAAAACCGGCGATACCATGACTGGCAACTTATTCTTAAGCATCGGTAGAGAGCTTACGCGGGCGATGGGATGTAAGGATTTGGTTGGAAATAAAGTTTTTAATATATTGTTAGGAAATACAACGAATAAAATAGAAGGTCGATTAAACCAACCAATTACATCGCAATCGACGGATGGATTTCGTTTTAGAATAAATAATGAACCCGTCTTAGAGATGGTTAAGTCGACGGACGGCACTCCTCCGTCTAAAATAAATGTGTATAAGCCCATCTTTATGCATGGTGCGCACATTACGGGCCTTCGCGATCCCGACGGTGACGGTGATGCAGCGACTAAAAAATATGTTGATACGACTGCAGTCGGACCCGCGGTTAGCTTTTACACTTTGACTCAACAAGCCATAATCGCTAAAACTCTCACAAGAGTTTCTTTCGATAGTGTAAGATTCGAAACCGATAATGTCAGCAGTACGGGACTGACTCGTTTCACTCCCGGTAAAGCTGGATGCTATATCGTTACGACGTACATAGACTTTTGTGACACTAATAATACCGCTCATGGTAACGTCTACCTGTATAAAAACGGGGTATCGTACATGCAAATTGCGGGCGGAGGGGGTACGGGAGGTTCGTATAATAACGCAACCGGTAGTACCATAGTTGAGGTAATCGGTACCGACTACCTTGAGATATTCGTTTATTCGACCATCGCTGTAAACATATTAGGTAGAGACTTTTCAGTGGCATTCTTACGACCTTAAACTAAGTCCGTAATTTTAACTGTAGAAACCTATCGCGAGTATACAAACGATAGGTTTCTAAAAATGTAGAAATCTTATCATTGTCGAGAAGACTCTTCGCTTGGGTGTGCAACTGCATCGATAGTTTCATTGTATGCTCTCGAAGTCTCTTTATCGATCTCGCTTCCATCGTACACCATAATTTCGTATTTATTTCTCCATACTTTTCCGTTATAATACGATATTAAACGGGCGTTTTCTCT
The DNA here is from genome assembly GCA_963556255.1 of Allolobophora icterica. Taxonomy (NCBI): domain Eukaryota; kingdom Metazoa; phylum Annelida; class Clitellata; order Crassiclitellata; family Lumbricidae; genus Allolobophora; species Allolobophora icterica. The sequence continues at coordinate 24,092,007 of OY744610.1, forward strand.
GTGAGCTTTAGCCGCTTTGTGCATCGACGAATACTCGATGGTCTCACCCGTTTCCAAGTCAAAAATAACGACTCGTTTCGGGTTGTTTCTGATACCATTCAATCTATCGTATCTACCATCGTCATTATATTCTTTTCGACGATCTTTCCAATATTCTTTTTGATATTCTTTTAGATATTCTTTTCTCGTTAATTTCGGTTTACCTACCAGGGAGTTGTCCTCGGGAATCAATCCATTCTCGATCAGCAGCTCTATCAATTCCGGTTTGTTGAGATGAGCGACACCTTTAATCTTATTCTCTTTCGCTAACTTGTGTAATTCTGGCAGTTTCATTTTATATACTACAAGATTGTCTTTAAACATGAAATACATTTTTCATACAGACGTTTAGTACACCACGCTCATTTTCTGTCCATCTGACTGGAAGTTTAACAACCTATCCGAAATTATTACCGCGTAACATTGCGTATCGGCTGGGACTGCGTCGTTGAAAGTAGCTTTGATCTGGACATCGACGACCGACGATTTTAGTCTTTCCGACTGTTTACTAACAGATCTTTATAATCGGCTGGAGTGATGTTGCTTTGCGTAATCAACGGATCCATTCCGTAGAACTTTTCGCTAAACGACGCCGCGTCTCTATAAGCTCTCGAAAATTTCTGGTTGGGGAACGATAGATAGGTCGTAGTCGACCGCCGGATATCTCTCTTGATTCATCATGACGTACATGTTTTTGAGGTTGCAATGATCGAAAATCGAGGGGTTATGTTCTTGGTCGACGCTTCGGTCGGTTTGAAATCCGACGACTATCCACCTAGGTTTTTCAGGAGCCGTCTTGATGCTAAGACGCCAACTAAAAGTAGACGACTGAGGAACCGATATAGTGTCGCATTGACGAGCTCGATATGCAACGGGTACCGATGCTTTCGATTCGATAGTTTTGTACAATTGCATCTTCTCCATATCCGCCGGAGTAACGTGCGGCATAAACCACGAGATTTTCACGACGTCGACTTTTCCGGCATCCGCGGCAGCGAGTCTAAATATAGCGTCGTCGTCCGATTTGCGAACCATCGTTAGCGTGTGCTTAAAACCGTACACTATTTTATCGTAATCCTCGCAGAATCCGAAAATATGTTTAAGGGGTACGACGAAACTAAACGTTCCCTTAGCCGTTGGTTTTTTAATAAGATACCCTTGACGAGTCGCGAAACCCGCGTTATCCGCTATAACCGCGGTTACCCCAGTATCTTTGCACCATAATTGGTTAAGACCTTGCGCTTTGGCGAAGTCGTCCGGATATTTCAGCAAACCCAGCATCGTCGTTGCTTGTCCCGGGTGAAATACCGTTTCGATATCTTGATTCGATAGGGAATACGCGATTTGACTGAAAAGATGCAAGAGTCCGTTGTTGGTGATAGACATTGCATCACCATTAGCGTACGCCGCCCCCGCAACTCTTTTAACCAACCTACCTTCGAATAGCAGGTAAGATTCGGCGGGATGGCAAAATAGATCTTGAGTTTCGATATTTATACGAATCTCGCCGGGTGTGTTAAGATCCGTTCTCCCCGTTGATTCGTATGCGTGCCATTCGTATTTTTCGATTCCTTCGTCGACCTGTGAGGGTGCTGTAATGTTTAGAATATCAGATTGCATTTTAATTACTAAAGATTATTTATTTAAACTCCCACTCCGTTTTTGTTGTTGTTGAGACTGCGCACTAGATCTCGAATGGACACGGCATTCGAAGAAAGTCCGTAACCGGCTAGTATCTTATTAATATCGGTTCCTCCCGCGTCGTTTTCGGTTAGCCGCGCTAAGATAGCCGCATTCTCTCGCGTAAGCGCTGGCGTTTCAGCCTTTTGGTTTTCAACCGCGTGAGACGACAGCACCGACGAAGCCAATAGTTTTGCGGCAGCTTTATCCACCAATCGCTTACCAACATCTACGGCGGTATTCTTTCCAACGTCTAGCGCCTTTTTGGCCAACTCTCTCGCGGCGTCTTTGCCCGCGCTAAGAGCGGTCGACGCGACTCGGTTAGCAACGCCGGATGTAAAGAGCTTCTTGAAAACTCCCGTAATAGTATCCATTATTCCCGCTCCTCCTATAACGTGTTTTCTCGTAAATCTTCTATTAGCGATGACGAGCATTTTATAATCGCAACATTAAGTTTTTATACCGTTCTTTGTCGATAACGTTTTGTCTTAATAGTTCGTCGCATATACCGACGATCTCGTTTCTCACTCCCGTATTACCGGCGTCGTGGCTAGCCAAACGTAGATTCAACATTTCTACTAATGCATTCGGATCTTGTGGAATTACGACGACTCCTTTACCCGTCTTCACCGCCTGTTTTCCAGACTTCGCTTCCCATATCGGTTTAATGATGTTTCTGTACTTTCCGCTTCTAGACGATTTCGGTTTACTCGGATTGTTAATTTGTCTCATAGCATTCGTCGCGTCTAGAATCTCGGCGTAATCGGACATATCGTTAGCATCGTAAATCGAATCGTTGGGTTTTTTCATCGTCAGTAGCTCCCAAAGTCCTGGAGTACCAGTGTAAGTCTTCTCTCCGACCGTTATATCGTCGTTCTCGATCGATACGCGTGTGTCTCCGATATAAAATTTCCTGTCTTTAGAATTTATACCGAACATCGTATCGGTTGACTTGTCATTAGAAGCGTATTGGGACAAGTATTTCGTTGCCGTCTCTCCTAATTCTAACCTTCTAACGTCTTCTATAGGATCCTCGTAAGCCTCTATCGAGGGATACTGTGGAAACTGTATGGCTTTTAACGACGACGCGGGAAGCGCTTTTAGAGCGACTGCCGAGTTTTCCGTAATAGTTGATAACAAAGCGTTTTGTTCTTTCGATATCGCCGATTGCGAGTCGACGATCGGTTTGTACAACTTTACCAAGTCTCGCTGCAGTCCTATATCGCCTAGTTTATCGGCTAAACTATTCTGTTGAATTCTTTTCTTCGACTTCAGAAACTCTTCAACGAATAAGTCTCTTTTGCTGGGATCGGTTATGTTACAAAATGACATGTTTTAAATAGACGGTATAATGTTTTAAAGCGTTTTTGGAACACGCGTTAAAACATTGAAATGGAACGAACGTGATTTTTACGTTTTACGTTTTACGTTTTATGTTCTACGTTTTTCATCGATTTCCCAAACGCGTCCTTCAACGACTCGGCTATAGTTTCTTGTTGGACTGATTTTCTGATTTCTTCTTTCGTTTCGTTAAATTTCACGCGTTCGTTTAGAATTAACGAGTATTCCTCGTCCGAAATATTACCGTCTTCCAAAGCTTTCGAGAAGTAGTCGCTGATCGTGTTGAGTTTCGCTTCGGCCAATGTTTTAATATTTTCATGCTTCTCCGCCTTTGGCGTGAGCTTTCTGTTGATCACACGTCCGATCACGCTGAAAACACCCGCTCCAACCGCCAGTGCTTGTAGAACTATCGCGATAGGTGCCGCGACTATCGTAGACAGAACCGTGATCGCTGAAGCGGTTGAACCTATCGCGACTAGAGTCGATATACCGTCGATATAACGTTGATAAACCTAACGCCTTTACGATACTTTTTACCTAGAGTCTCTCTTTTCTCGCGTTCCCGGTTGATCTCTTCTTGAATTTCAGTGATTTTCGAAAGTCGGTAAACGTGAGCGCTTCCATCGATTTTCGTTTTCAGTGGGATGTCATCAAGATCACCCATTTCCAAAAGTCGGTAAATACGAGCCATTTCCGGCGCGATCTCAGATTTCTCTCGTTTCGCGTATTCGTTATCCATTCTTTTTATAATTACACGATATTTTTTTTAAACTGCGATTATTTTAGGTAATTAACGAAACATAACGAATCGCCTTCGATTATACTAACTACGGAATCGGAGTCGTTTTGAATAGTAATTTCGATGTCTTCTACTTGCCCGGTAACTACTCCTTCTCGTAGACTCGCTTCGATTTCCTGTCTAAGCGAAACTAGACACGATCCTTTTGTCATTCGAACACCTAGTCCTAACGCTACTGTAGCTGTTTCTCTAGGTTGAATCGTTATCTGTTGTTGCGCAAAAATCTCCCATCTTAGTCCACCCAGTTGTCTGCAGGGCGTATGCGTCGCTTTTTTCAACGTCCAACGCACTTCTTTCGGTTGGGTTCTAACTTCGATCCGACGAGTGGGTCTCGTTATAAATTTATGGATAGGTCTGTTGAATCCCGACATTTTATTTATACGAGGATTATTTTTTAAGCAACATACCGAGAATCGGAATATTTTGGAAAGGCGAATTAGGGCCTAGTAAAAGCCCGGAACCTGTTTTCATATACAACCCGCTACCCGTTTTCATATACAACCCGCTACCCGTTTTCATATACAATCCCATTCCCATCGTACTACCTTTCGACCACGGAGACAGATACAACCCATTTCCATCCGGTCTTACTTTACAAGCCTCTTTACAAGTCTCTATTAACGTACACTACTCCCGATCCGCTTATTTTATCGATAATTTTCGAAGTAGCTGCTGAACCTAATCCGCTTAAAGCGCCTTGTGCTAAACTAGGTATTACGCTAGAAAGAAGAAATTTTCCGGCAGTAGCTAGAAATGGTAATATAGCTCCGATAAAACCGCCTTCGACTTTAGCGTTATATATTAATTGCGTTTTACTCATTTTGATCGTCGTGCCCTTTCCGTTCTGACAAGCTTTCTTCATTTTATTAAGTTGCGCTTCCGTAAGAGCTAAAACGTGGTCTCCCTCTAGATCATCGTGAGATAGTCTAATACTAACGGGATCGATTCCCGCTTCGAGCGCTCGTTTAATCTTGATTTTTTGCCCGTCTGAAATATTAACGCGTACGTCTGTGTATCGAGTCATTTTATATATAACTAAGATAAAGTTTTAATAGTCTTCACACTTCTCTAATATGAAACTTGATCGACATTGCTTCCCCTCTAATGTTGATTAGTTTTCCATTTTGATCGGTAAGTCTCGTTTCCATAGATGAAATCGTATGCATCGTAACGGGGAGATAAATTAAATTAGCCGGGATTTCGATGATCTTATAACCGGGTCCAACGGTAGGAAAAAACGAATATATCACGTTCGTCGTTGATCCGTTCGAGTACGAACCCCCGATTATATCGCTAGTTACTCTAAAGCTGTCTATGTTCATTATGTTCACGATGTTTTCCGATTCGAAATAACCCTCCGTATATGTCCCGGGAGTGAAACCTAGGACCGTTCTGATCGAGTTGTCTGATGTGAAATCAACCTTATAATTCAGCGCAATGTTTAACACCGCCTTCAACGTATTAGTGTTTGCTTCTAACGTAATGCAATATTCTTCGTTTGCGACATCGTAATGACCGTTCTCTTTCATAAATTTCTTCACATAGTCGTTTATATCCGCGAGTTCATAGGACCCTTCCGGAATATCTATATCAAACCACGCCGCGCCATTACCCGGCGAATACCGGAAGTTGTTGTTGCTCGCGTCTATGTTAGGAAATACGTAGTAAGTATATAAATCGACTAGAGCCATTTCGTACTTTTTGGTTTTATCTAGTTCGATTTTGGGGTTGTTTTTCGTTTGTATTCGTGCGGTTCTTTCCTTTTCGTTGTCTACTAAAATGAAAAACGATGATTTCGGTTCCGTGTTACTCGCAGTCTGTGCCGTATTGGCCTCTATCTTCTCGAGGAGGCCTTCCATTTTTACTAGTATATTATATTATTTTAATTCAGAATTGGGGATGTAAAATTCGTCTAATCCGCGTCGGTATTTTCCGCTGCTCTTTTTGCTCGATAAGTCGATAACTACGAATTGGTGCGGTTGTTTCCACGACTCCTCGCATAGTTTCACGAATTCCTCTTTTGGCATGTCCGTACTTACGTGATCGCTATAGATATGACCAACGTTCTTCCTGTCTTGTGGAAATAAGCAAAAAAAGTTTGCATTCTCTCTGATAGTCTGTCTAGGCAATTTAAAATAATTCTGCGCGAGGTACAAACAGTCGACGTTACTATGTCTGCCTCTGATATAATACGTTTCGCATTTGCTCTGCTTCTCTAATTGTAAATCGTCAAAAATCATCAAGTTTTTCTTTTCACGGCTCAGCTCTCTCGGATCGGGCACATCTTCCGATGATTCGTAAAAGCTGCATTCGATATCCGACTTGTCTCTTAACTCTTTCGCTATCTCTTTCGCTATCTCTTTCGCTATCTCTTTCGACATCTCTTCTACGACGCATGCCGGAGAAACATCGCGTCTCATTATCTCATCTCGAATGCCAAACAGTCCGATGATCCTTTCTTTAGGTAGTTTTTCCTCGAATGCCTTCTTTAGAATTTTGTACTCCGGTTGAAATAGAGATTTTCCGAATACTTGTAAATTGTTATAGTCGAGCCATCCTGGTCTCAAAAGTAAGTTTAACAATAACGTCATCTTACCACACCCCGATTTTCCTACTATTACACCCCTTATACTTTTAGGTAATAAGTTGTTATTAAATCTTTTCGATGATAAATCGTTCCACGTTAAGTCTTTCACTTCCATTTTAAATATATAAAAGTTCTATATTAAAACTGAAATGTATTGCGTAAAGTGTAAAGGACAGACCGAAACTAAAGATATACAAGATGCCGTGGCTAAGAATGGGAGATCTATGCAACGAGGTGTATGCGTTGTATGCGGGAAAACAAAAACTCAATTCGTAAAAGGAGCCGCTGCGAAAGGCGGAGATGTAGTCGGTTCGTTGAATTCGGTTACTAGAAACGTGAAATTACCTTGGGATAAATATCCTGGTGAGATGCATCTTCCTGGGCATTCGTTTACCGGCCCCGGGACTAGATTAGATTTGAGACTGAATCCCGATGGCACTCCTAAAGATTGGAGTAACCCCATCAACAGAGTAGATAGCGCGGCTTATCACCACGACTTGGCTTACGATCGACACACCGACGTCGCTGCCAGGAATGCCGCCGACAGACAGATGCTAAACGAATTAAATAACATCCCCACTCCTACTCTGCGAGAACGTATCGAAAGAGCAGTAGTGAAACCTATATTATCAACTAAAGTGAGTCTCGGGTTAGGTTTAAAAAAAGCTTAAAATTACAGCCCGAGCTGAAATGGACTGACGAGCTCGCGGATGAATTACATAAACCCGTAGTAAGGCATTTTAGAAAGAGAAAAGTGTACGTTAGCGGGATAGATGAGATATGGGCGGCTGATTTAGTAGATATGCAGGCTTTCGCTAAAGATAACGATGGTGCGAAATACCTTTTAACCGTTATAGATGTGTTTTCCAAGTACGGGTGGATCGTGCCATTGAACGATAAGAGCGGGAAATCTACAGCAAGCGGCTTCGTGAAGATACTCGAGAGCGGACGAAAGCCCGTTAAATTATGGGCGATAAGGGAAAAGAGTTTTATAACAAAGACGTTAAGAATTTGGTTGGGTTATACTCAACGGAGAACGATGAAAAATCTTGCGTAGTTGAGAGATGGAACAGGACGATGAAAGATAAAATGTTTAAGTACTTTACAGCTAATTCAACGAGAAGATATATCGACGTTTTAGACGGAATGGTTAGTAATTACAACAATACGAGACATTCTTCCATCAAAATGACTCCCGCTAAGGCTAGTATGAAAACGAATGAAAAAGCAGTATGGATGAATTTGTACGGTGGAGAAGTCTCACAGCCTATTGCACCTAGATTCTCGGTCGGAGATAAGGTGAGAATAACTAAAAAGAAGAATATCTTTTCGAAAGGATATCTCCCTAGATGGACGGAGGAAGTTTTTATAGTATCTCGGGTTCAATACACGGATCCACCAACTTATAAGATTGCCGATTCTAATGGTGAGGAGATACAGGGCTCATTCTATGAACAGGAGCTACAGAAGACGACTCAAGAAATATATAGGATCGAAAAAGTGATTAGAAAACGTGGGAAGAAATCGTTCGTTAAATGGGTAGGATACTCAGACTCGTACAATTCCTGGGTAAATAATGAAGACTTGATGACATTGTGAAACCGTGGGAATTTCCAATAGTATCGATGATGACTCATAGGCGCGTCATCGAAACTGCGGGAATTTCCAGTAGTTTCGATGACGTCATAGGCGCGTGATATGTTGTGACGTATTTGTCACGTGATCGATGAGTCATAGGCGCGGAATACTCGTCGTGAACTATCTTCTCCCGAAATGCATTGCGACAAATGGTTATTGCGTGGTTAATGCGCTGGCTTATCCATTCTACTACTACTACTGAAACGATTTAATTAGTTTAATGAATGTGAAGTTTTTGTAGAAAAAACCTGAGAATTATGTGTTCAAATGGAAGATTTGTTTTCTGAGCAACAAATCCAGTCACTGCTTCTTTATACGGAAGTTTACAGTCGACATAACATCTCAACCTCAAATATCATGCAAGAAAATGCCTTCCAAGAAAATAATAACATTGAACGGGGTAATGAAATCGAAGAAACCACGAGAGATCATCCCTTTTAAAGTTTATACCATGAGCAAACCAGTATTCAAATGTTGATTCGTCAGTTACCTCATTCAAAGGTGATAAATAATAAAAGAGTGTGAAATCCAAGCAAAGACTGTATGTCGCTATCGAAAAAAGAGTCAGGCGGTGGCAACAGCAAAACATTCGCAAATGAAAATTCTTTCAGATCGCTCTGCAGATCAGGCTCATGAAGAATTCGTTCACATAAATGCAACACTTCATCGTATTGGCGACATTTATAAAGATCCAAAGCACGATAGCAGTCAGCTGTGTTGCACTCTATTTCAAAGTCTTTGCGGATCACATTGTAGAATGATATCATATTTTCTGAAGCATATTCCATCAGAGCATCAATTATTGTTTCTTTAATTATCAAAGGATTCACATTTGAAAACTCGGTTTCTGTTGGTGAATTTGTTCTGCGATAAATGATCTGTCGTATGGCATTACCTGAATTCATTGAAACCATACACTTCGGCTTTATTAGAGCTTTCAAATATTCGTCCAGAGGAAATGCTGAATCTGGAAAATCATGATGTAAATCGAAATGTTTGTTTATTTTTTCGGCAGATAATATAGACAAATATTGAGCAAATATTTCGGGTGAAAGACTCAGGTCAAGATAAAACCTCCGGTTGATGTAATTAAGTTTGTTGTCAGTAATCTTTTTGTGGACCACACAAAATCCAACTATTCTTGCGACATCGTCAAAAAAGAATAAACATCATGCATTCAGTGTTTCTTTTTCCTTTCTACAAGTCTTATTTACGATAATTGCCAAGGAGAAGCGTAACGCTTGTTGATATTCTGATGTGGCAAATTGGAGAGCAGCCAGATAGGCCAAAGCTGCAGGAGCAATGCTATTGAATTCTGAATCGTCACATTCAAGAGCTTTTCTAGAAACTCTTTTGACTTCAGAGACAAGAGTTGATAATTCTGATCGGCTGTTTGATCCAGTTAAATTTTGCATGAGATCATGAGCACGCAGAAATTTAAACCGACAACTTTGTACTGTGTACGTTTTCGGAAAGTTATGATTCTGAGACCTTAAAATTTTACGTTTCATCTTCATTGCTAGGATAAATTCAACAAAAAGACTACTGTCCCATGAAATATCTCCGCAATTTAAGCCATATGCGGCATTCAAATATGCAACAGGCTGTCATAGTGCGTGAAACATAAGACGTTCTGTAATGTTGGAAGATTTCCGAGGCTCTGATTTGTTTTCGATAAAAGACATGTTTCATCACATCCAGTTTTCAAGCTCTGGCGAAATCCTGAACTGAACTTGTATTTTACTACATGTCGACTGTTCTTATGAGAATGTTCGAATGTGAAAAAAATAATGAATCGAATGATTTTTGTTCACTCACTTTCCAAATTTCGAAAAGAGGCTGTATATAATTCATAAAATGTGTTGTTTCTTTCGCTGTGCTTTCAACTGGGAAATTTGTCTGAATAAATTAGAGTATGTAATTTTCCACAAACCAATTACAAAGTATTCCAGAATTGCTGAATTCAATAAGTCGTCTTTCAGTCTTGTCAAGCATTATGGAGGACAATGGCCCGTGAAATAAGTTTGCCTCTGAGATGAAATAGTTTGGACATTTTCTTCTCTTTAGCCATTCTGAAAGCTTTTTGAGCAATTTACAGCAGGTCGAAATAACAGAAGAGGAATTCCACCATTCCGGCGACATCTCTTCACAAGTCCATAACATCAGCGTCTTAAACTGATACATACAGAGAACCTCATCATCTTTTGCAAAATCCTTTTGTATTAATTCTCTTAAAGAAACTTGAAAATTATGGTATTCGTGGGTCACAGTTGGAGTGGTTCAGGAGTTAGCTTTCTAATCGACAACAGCGTGTATATTGCAATAGCGCTTACTCTGAATCTAGAGAGATTAACTATGGTGTCCCCCAAGGTTGTAGCCTCGGTCCACTATTATTTTTAATATGTATAGGCCTAAATGACCTCCATAATGTCTCACCAAAATTGTATTTTATCGTATTTGCAGACGATACGAAATTTTTCTTTTCGCATAAATCTTTGCAAAAACTAAACCAAATACTAAATGAAGAGCTGATCATGGTCGTGGAATGGTTCACCGCAAGCAAGCTCACATTAAATTTCGATAAAGCTACACTTTGTACTATTCAAATCCCAAAGAAAAATTGTCCCGTCAGAGGATTCACCAAAGTTATCCATTAATGATATACCAATTACTCGGGTCGACTCCAACAAATTCCTAGGCGTTTACATAGACCGACATTTAACGTGGAAAGAACATATCTCTGAAAAAATAGCAAAAAATACTGGCATTCTCAAATGTGTATCTTACTTACTGTCCGAAAACACCCGCCTTAAATTAGATTACGCCTTAATATACCCCTACCACACCTACTGTAATATGGATTGGAATCTACATATGATTCGAGGTTAAATAAACTAGTAGTGTTACGATTTTTGAAAATCAATCGTAAAGGTTTATATAGATATAGGCTGATAATAATTATCGTTGAAATCAATTGCCCATATAATTGCATTGAACTTAAACGGTCCATTCTGCACCCAGCACTGAAACGGGATGGACTTGACTCGAGTGATCCGGCGAATTATCGCCCGATAGCTAATGTATCATTTCTCTCCAAGGTTTTGGAGCGTATTGTAGCAAATCAGTTGATTGTTTATTTAGACAAGAATTGTTTGCTGCCCTCTCAACAATCTGGATTTCGCAGGAATCACTCTACGGAGACCCTCTTAATCCGCCTTTTGTCTGACCTTTATGGTGCCATGGATGCTGGGCTGATCTCTCTTTTGGCCCTTTTTGACGTCAGCTCGGCTTTTGACACTGTTGATCATCACATTCTCCTCCAACGCCTCTCTGTCTCTTTTGGGCTGACTGGTGGGCCCCTTGAGTGGCTTCGCTCCTTCTTGTCAGAGCGCACTAACTGTGTAGTTTTTGGCTCTTCTAGATCTGGCTGGGTCCCTGCCCCTTATGGCGTTCCTCAGGGCTCAGTGCTAGGCCCTTTACTTTATATTATTTATACCGCTGGTATTGGCCCCTTGTTGGAGGCATGCAGGCTTCTTCACCAGCTGTATGCTGATGATGTTCAGGCATACATTCACTGTCGCCCTGATGGGGTGGTAGCTGCTGTACAGCAGATGACTCAAGCTATGGAGGTCCTTTCTGCTTGGTTAGCCTCCAACCGCTTGCTCTTAAATGCTACTAAAACTCAATTTATCTGGCTGGGTGGTGGTAGGCGATTAGCGGGTGTTAATTGGCCCCTGGTGGCAGAGGCTTTTCCCCATATTACCTTCCTGGACGTGGTTCGGGATTTAGGAGTCCTCCTGGATCGTACTCTTAGCTTCTCCCAACATGTTAACCAGCTTACCCGTAGCTGTTATTATCAACTGCGCCAGTTGCGGCTTATTTCTCGTTCTCTGTCTCATGATGCTACTGTCATCCTTATACATGCTTTTGTAACAAGCAGGCTGGATCACTGCAGAGCGATCTTGGTTGGTCTGCCGCTTGGATTGATTGGCCGCCTCGACCGGGTTCTTCGGTCAGCTGCTCGGCTTATTGGACGCATCCCTAAATATGCCCCTATTTCTGCATACATGCGTGATGTGCTGCATTGGCTCCCTGTCCCGCAGCGTATCTGTTATAGGGTTGCTGTACTGGTATGGCGCTGTCTCTTAGGCTGTGCCCCGGCCTATCTGTGTGAGCTCTGCCGCCCGGTCTCTGATTCAGTTGGTCGGCGTGCTCTTCGGTCTTCTTCTGGGGGAGAACTTTTAGTCCCTCGGGCTCGCTCCACAATTAGGCAACGCCGGGATTTCTCTATAGCTGGGCCCTCCATTTGGAATGGTCTTCCATTAGAGATTCGCCTTCTCCCTAGGGGTAACACATCTGCTTTTTACAAGCTGCTCAAGTCTAATCTCTATTGCCGTGGCTGGGCTGGGAGCGCTTCTGAGTAGGTTTCTTGAAGGTGCGCTATATTAAATTTATGAATGAATGAATGAATGAATGAATGAACTATCGTGGCGCCTTCAGTGCGAAGATTTCTGTAACTAGAGTCACTGGGGGAGGGGGCTGGAGATTTCGTCGCCGAGCGTGCTGTCGCTCGTAGCCCTTTGTCGGCAATTTCAAAGAATCTGATCGGCTGCAGTATAGCTCTGTATCGGCCTGATAACTTGAAATACATTGACACAGAGATTCGATAGTTGACTGCCGAAGACAGAAGACCTAGATCGTCGAACTGTAGGCCTATTGAAATCGAGATATTAAGAAACCTAGTAATTTGAACTATAGTAGAGATATGCAAGGGCGCTATATAAGTTGACATATTGCAAGGTCGTTTCCTGTATAATAGGACGGCAATTGCGAAAGAAAACTTCCTAACGGTGGAGGTTTGAGACTACCGTGTGTGACACTGAAGCTGCAGATTGGTTTACATCGTGGTTTCTTCACGACGAAAGACTGAAATCCCGGTCTTCTGGCTTTCCGGTTTCTTTGGCGAACGAGAGGCAACTGTTCTCTGACGGTGTCGGTCGAATACGCTCCGAAGGCCCTTTTCTTCAAGTTCAGCTACGAATGCGGTCTTCAAGAGGTTTACCTATTTCCCTTTCTCATTTTGAGGAATAGATGCTAGTCCAAATTAAGGGAGGGAACCTGATTTCAACTAGACGTGAATTTCCGATATATATAGAAAGACATAACCAGTTTAAGGGAAAATTGATTATACTTTCTCCAACTGTTGCTTGATAGCAAAAGTAAACTGAAAAGATATCTCAGAATTGGTGAAGAATTACTGAGAAGACATTGCATCCTGAATATTGTAAAACATTAAGTATTGATATTGTTGAAGTTTGTCAATTAATAGAAACATTAACTGTTTACTGAGATTTCATTAATCTTTCAATTGGTAATGAAAGGTCTGATTCCTATTGCATCGAATTCATGTAGCTCCTGCACAACATGTCTTCACACAGAAGTACTCCCTTATCTAGAGTGTCTAGACCTGGATCCGCGGTGGATCTGATATTGTCAAAGCTTGATATAATGTAAGAAACCACACAAGAGCAGCTGAGCTCTATGCAGGACTCTCTTCAAGAGCAGAAAGAAACTACCCAAGAGCAGCTGAGTTCTGTGCAGGAACAGAACCAAGTCACACATGAGCAACTCTTGGCTACTCATGCTCAAGTGAGTTCATTGCAAATAGAAGCCCTGGAGGCTAGACAAAGCTAGATGAGGTAAGGTCAAGATTGGACCGAATTGAACTGTCACCAACACTAAATATGATTGCAGCATCGGATTATTTGAACCCTGGTTCTCAGGTATTGAGGGCCGTCTCTTGCTCAGCGACCGCGTCTGATTCACTCGGCATTGCTCATCCGGGTACCTTATAAGAAGAAAAGAGCGATTAGGCGCTAAAGCTCGAGTAGATTATCGTGAGTTAAGCTCACGACCATATAGATGTAATTTCCCCATTAGAAACCCAAACCCAAATTTCACGGCATCCGGTCTGGCCTCTTGTCCTTTAATCTGCAATCACGTGTGAGTCCTGTTGTCGTTGACACCAAGCCGGTTACCTCGGTCGAGACGGGGGCAAACGCGACAGTAGTTCAACAAAAACGATCGATCCGAATTGTGACGGAGTGCCCCGGGGAGCGCAAACGAAGCCTCTGCTTTCAGTTCTGAAGCTACTAAAATTAGAACAGATTCGGACATTGCAGATTGGTCTGTTCGTGTATCGTTATGAGCATGCTTCGTTTCCAGTATGTTTTGAGGGGTTCTTCCAATTAGGTTCAGAATGCCACTCCTACTCTACAAGAGGCTACGACAGCTACCGTCCTATCTACGCTCACTCCAATGCACGTGCTTTTTCTATAAGATCCACTGGTCCTAAAGTGTGGAATAAGTTTCCTTTTTGGGTTCGTCAGGCTTCACATCTACATAGTTTCAAAAAAAATACTGCGTACCTTCATCATGAATGAAAATTAAAGTACTTCATTTCTCTTGTACCTCATGTAGGGCTTTAGTTTTTACAGGTTTTTGCTAGTGTTTCGGCCAAAGGTAAGAGTTTTTGGATCACGTTTTCCTGGCATGAAAGTGATTCATATTTGCGAAAACAGCCAGATTTCGCCGGGGTGTTTCGGGAGGGAACAGGGTTGTGTCGCTTTTGCTGAGTCCACCCGCTGTTTTTTGGTGGTCCGGGGGCATGTAACGCCGGAAAAGTAGAAAAGGGCGATTTTGCTAAGTCACATCTCAAATAATTGGTATAAAACCGACGGCTGAAGGTTCATTACAAGAAACGAGTGTTATTCACGGATGAGAAGAACTTCTATCTCAATCCACCAATCAGCAACCAAAACAATCGTATTTGGTCTAGCGGCAAGAAATCAGATGTCAGACCTGATCGCTTGATCGTTGAACGCGAGAAGGTCGCTCCACATGTTATGGTATCGGCTGGTAATTGTTTTAGTGGCAAAGGTCGACTGCATTTTGTTCATGAAAGGCAAAGGTAAATACTGCATACTACGTTTCTCCCCTGCTTCCAGAATAAATTTCAGACTGCAAGCGTCTGTTGCCAGCTGGATTAATCTTTCAACAAGACGGTGCACCAGCACATACTGCATGTCTCACGTAAGATTGGCTCAATATTAATTGCCCTGGTTTCACTGAGAAGGACCAATGGCCCTCACACTCTCCGGATTTGAACCCGCTGGATTATCATGTGTGGGGAGCGATGCTGGAGAAATACCACAATCCGCGACCAAAGCCAAAAACGATAAGATAACTAAAGGTCGCGTTGAAGTTGATATGGGAAATTTACTTGTGGAACCTATCAACAAGCAGAGGCGTCTACACCATAGAAACCTTGGAGCAAATGCTCCATCCAAGAAATAGGGGGGGAAAGATTTGTCAGTGTGTGTGCCACCATTTTAGGGGGGAACGAACGGCGAGGGGGGAAGAAGAGGGGGAAAAGGGACGTTGCTCCAATGACTTAGGGGGGATAGACCCCCCTGTCAACAAGGCCATCAAAAACTTTACAAAGAGACTCAGAACAAGTGTGGGTACTCGTGGTGGACATATTGAACACAAGTTGTGAAGCTATATCAAGTCTGTTGATACCAATTATTTGAGATGTGATTTGGTGGACGGTGGGTGGACTCAGTGGAGGTGATATAACTTTGGTTCTGTTTGAAGTGTTTTGGTGAAGTTTGGCTGTTGTGCGTGGGTGTGGGTTGCTTTTAAGCCGGTAAAATTAAATTGGAAAGTTATTACCTTTGGCCAAAATGTTTGCGGAGACCTGTGGGAGGTTGCTTTTTTGGCCCACCCTGTAATAATGAACTATCGAGTCTACATCTACATTTATAATTACAATTCTAGTTACCGGTGCTTAGTAATCAGTGGGACGGCCAACCACAGCATAATTTTCCAAATGCTATTTTTAGTTAAACACGGAAACATGAATCGGACACGAAATATGAAATAAGAAACCTATTAACTGTCTAGCCGGATCCCTTGAGGCTTAAGCGAATTATCTCTAATGATTGCGATTAAACGCTTACATCAAATGACGACGTATATTTGCCTATGACCCGCAGTTCTTTCTAATTAGAGCCACACGCTCAATGATAGTTTTATAGGCCTGCGTCGCACTGAGATCATCGTTAAGAAAATTAATGACTCGTTTGATCCGTATAGTTTTTAGAGCTGACAATCTAGCCCTATAGCATTTATAGCTAGAAATAAGTTTTAACGCTCTAGAGCAGAGTTTTTCAAACTGTGGTCCGCGGACCAAGAGGGGTCCGCGAAGGATATGGCGGTGGTCCGCAAGAGCGTTCTGAAAACATTAGCTAAGGATTAACACTACTTGGTTTTAGCATTAACCACATGTGTGTTCAAATTCATACACTACTTATAGCAAGGATCTCTAAGATCTTTGCTTATAGTATTCCTGTAATTGCATGATCCACATAGGGCCTACGGGTCCGATTGGGTATTCGATCACACCGTTTTGTGACGCTGCTGATAGTTTTGCGTACCCGGAACTACAGTGATGTGAATAAAATATATGGTCGCGTTACATATCTAGTCTGATAGCCTAAAACGTGCCTGTTTTACTAATATTTAATAAATAATTTCTGCTTATCGAATGTTAATCGTTTTTGCACACAAGGTGAGCGCGATGTAGTTGTAATAGGCTGGTCTATTTTTCATGATTGTGTAAAATCTGGACTTGTATAAATTTGTGGAATTCGCCTGATTTTAGCCTGTAAATGAACAAATATAGACTTTTTGCAAAGCATATTCCTATTTCGTTCACGTTCGCTGTAATATCCCAAATATATAATTTTGCTGTTTATTATAGTAGGCCTACGGTAGGCCCCTATGGATAACTTTTTTGAAACGTGAGAAAACAGTGCTTATCCAAAATAGCACCAATTAGTTTGTGAAAAGCAAAGCAAGTAGGCCTACGCCTACGCCTGCGTACCTCCCACTGACATATTTACTGGTTTTTGGCGAAACCGATGTTATTGATTTCTTTAAAAAATGACTGTTCCATAATTACTGCAGGAAGTTAATAACAATTTATTAAGTGTTACTTTTTATTTTATTATAGTCCTCAGTGTCATAAGCAGGCTTGTATTGTGGAAAGAGTCTGCCTGCTATTTTGATTAAATTTTAAGTGAGAAGTTTTACTTTTTAAATACATTGGTCCGCGAGCTATGCCTAGCAAAAATAGAGGTCCCTGGTCCAAAAAGTTTGAAAACCTCTGCTCTACAGTCTAGATAGCCTATTCCTGGAACTATTTCAAGCGAGACGCCGTCTTTGCGTACGAGTTCGCTACATTATCGATGCTGCCTTGGTATTTCGTACAACTTATACGCAATTACGCATGTGTCTTTAGTAATACTACTTCTACAGTTAGACATTATTATACCATCAATCTAGATTCTTAAAAAAAACATATTTCGTAAATGGCGCCTGGAGTTCGTTTAGGATACAACAGTACCGAAACTGTGGATAGGCTATCCACAGTTTCTGCGCTGTTCTAAATTCCTAATTGTGGTTTTATTTGGTTCGTTTTTCTTTCATAAAATGCATTTTTCGTTCTGGTAGGCCTATTGCAGAAGTTTTTCTTACAAGCGAAGCTGCATAAGCTACAATTGGTGACATGAACAGAAATTTAATAAAGCAGGTGTATGGTCCACTTAGAAAATATTCAGTCTATGCCTCAGCGCATTTGCGCAATTTTAAATAATATTATCATTGTTAGAAAATTTAATTTCCGCCTTAACTGGATCTTTTTTAACAGTACCAGTTTCCAGTGTTTAACAATATCTTCTGTCTGCAGCGCTGTTGACGTCGCTCTCCTCCTTTATCAGATTTAGGACTGGCAGTACTGGTGTACGGTCAGTGGCGGAATTTTGTTATTTTCATTCGAGTTTTGGTCTGACGTTGCCGCCTTGCGAAGGTCACGTGGTATAGCTTCGGTTGCTGATTGGTTGGCGTAAGCATGAATCTACTCTATTTCTCTCTGTCTCTCTTTCTGTCTCTCTCAATCTCTATTTCTCTCTCTCCCTCTCTCTGTCTGTTTATTATTATTATTATTATTATTATTATTATTATTATTTAAATTTTTTAAATTTTTATAATAATAATAATAATAATAATAATTATTATTATTATTACCGGTACTTTTTTAATGCCCCGAGGTATACAGGACTGGCAGTACTGGTGTACTGTCTCTGTCTGTCTGTCTGTCTCTGTCTCTGTCTCTGTCTCTCTCTCTCTCTGAGTCCTAAACTCCGCCACTAACTGTACGCTGGTAGTGCCAGTCCTAATCCTACCAATCCTAGAAAACGGAGGAGGACGCTGATGCCATAAGATGCTGTAAAACACTGGAAACTTAATTTGAGTCATGGTAGCAATAGCCGATTGGTTAAAGCAGTGCTCTTTAGACACCATTGCCAAGACGTGTGTTCAATAAGATCTTGATAAATGTTCCGACATGTTTCATTGTTTCATTGTAACTTACTGCGGTTTGTCAGTGAATTAACACGAATAATAATTGTTATAGCGAACAAGATCCGGGCCAAAACTTGCCTGTGTGCATGACTAACAAAGAGGATGCTAAATGACGCATTGAGCCAACAGAGTTAATTCAACGTGTCAACATGAAATGTAACTGAGGAATTTGGCCATTTTGTTCAGTTGTCATGTTAAATTTCAAAGGTCCCGAGTACTTGGAAAATTTAAACATAACGCCAGCTTTCTCAACGTTAGGCTCATTAGTTTCTCCCCGATATCCAATAGTACCATTCGACAGAGTAACTACATGGTATACATTGTCTCTCGATAGTTTCACAGGTTTGTCGAATAGAATGTGATAGACGATTGAGTTTTTCCTAGCGCCTGGAATTGTGACTTTACGACAGTAGATTGGCTTTGAAAACCTACACAGATACAATTTAATCTCCATCTCGTAGTCGATAGAATTGTATCCAGTGTAAACTCCAAGTCCTGTTAGCATAATATCTTTATCAACAGTCACATTTACAGCATTCAGTGTTGGCAATTTTGAACTGCACGATGTACAGTTACTCTCACAGACTGAATTCCAAGAACGGGTAAAACGACTGAGTACAAACTCCTGTCTGTTTCTAGTCGGGAATCCAATATCTCCAGTCGCTTGTCTGGTGGCGATGTGATAGTAAATCTTCGACAGTTCATCGCTACTCAGAATATCACTCTTACCGACAAGGACTGCGAACTCTGTAACCTCCATTGTTGGAAAGCGTATTTCATTGAACATGTTCCCAAGCGCCTGTCTGATCTTCTCATTCGTCGGATTTTCAATTGCCTTCTTCCGTTTCAGCTGATGTTTTGCCCATGCGATGCAACTTCGGTAAATCGTCGATTCGCTCGATTTTATTCTCTCCATCTTAAGAACAGATTCCAGGGCTGTAGAGGAAATTTCTACAAATGTATCGCTGCCCAGAACTATGCCTGAGTTGTCCGCTATGAAGTTCAAGCAGGCTTCTCTAAGATTGCCGTCGTTATACATTAAGCTTAAATCTAGGATACAGCAGACGTTGGAGACATCCAAACTATCTTCAAGAACTTTAGTACAAAGTTCAGACAATCTCGGTAAATAATACTTTTCTGCAGCATACAGCATTGACTGCGCAGACTCAAATGTCACCTCGGCTTTATCGTAGTATATGAACCTGTCAAATTATAACTGCAATCTATATTATACTGAAACAAAATGAAACTACACTTCAATAGGTTGCATTTCAACAGCATTACGGAATATCTGTGGTTACTGTTTTAAATCAGATGGCAGAGTTAGATTTCATGTTCTGTTAAAAGTTTCACACTTAGAAATGTAAATTTCTGCAGATCAAATGTTTGTCACGTTTGAAACACTAGCGCTTGCAAATGCAAATAAAGTTTAATTCAAACTATTTTTTTCGTATTTATTCGAATTGGAGCTTAGTGTGGTCAATGTTTCTTCTAGATTACCGGTAACTACTATTCAACTAAGGAATAAATAATTATTAGTTTGCCGAAAGAAACGAATACAAATTAATCTAAAATCTAATATGACTTTATCCAAGTCATATTATCAATGCAATTCAATCTATTCTAATCTAAGCCAATATAATATCATGTTTGTATGTATGTGTCTAAACAATTATATAGCGCGGTTTAGAACCTCACAAAGAAGCTGTAAAACGGCAATCAGACAGATCTAAATATAGTCTAATCTAATCTAATTATATCTAAGGCGCTGTCATCGTGATCCATAAAGCAGCAACAAAATGCCGTTTCAAATGAAATTATATCCAAAAGAGAGAAGCCAGGTAGAAATCCGGTAAGTTCGAGAAACCGGAAGGCAAGCTACGGAGGGGAGGCAAGTTGAAAGATATGTCCTTTTTGTTCCGTTCTGAAGGATATTAGAGAATTAAAAGAAAACTCAAAACTGGGCAGTGATTTCCGAGGCTTCGGACCATCCACCGAGACCTTTCGAGAGCCCAACACTGTTCTGGTGCAAGGCACAGTAAGAGTTAAGGTATCCGTTGATCGGGGTGTAATATTTGCTGGAATGAGGGGTGAACAACTGTGAACAAATAATAGATGAAGGTCTGATGATACGAATGCTTTGAATGAAATGATGTGCTTTGTGAACTGATGTCAAGAAGCAGCTACATAGTTGCTAACCTTAACATTTCCTTGAAAACATCTGGATGAATATCAGTAACTTTGATTTTCGTCTCTGCTCCAGACCTCTTTGCGAATTCTCCACACTGCATGGTCCAGAGAACTGGACTGCGTGATATCAACATATACTTATGAGCCCGGATGTAAACAGTGCTGCCAGCTTCCGATGGAAATTCAAAGCACACATCTGTTTCTATTTCGTTGTCCAACATGTAACGGTTGCACTCCAAGACCGTCTTCATAGTTTGCCATTCGTTGTCGTGCATGGCAGACATCCTACAGTAATCAGTTCTCCCTATTACAAGAAATATACTAGTAATATAGGATTAAAAAACACGCTGGTATGAGTAAATTAATAAACCCAAATTTGTAATGGACTGGGTGACTTCATTACGCAAATGTGCCTCTGTCTCCAAGCCGTATAATTTAGTATTGGCATAACCCTGTCAACACTTTCGTGAGCACTAGATGGGACCTATATGGGCTCCATACGGGTATCCTTGAAGATATGGGTTGTACGTGGGCTCCATATGGGCATGCTGCAAGGGAAGCAGAGAAGTTAACGGAAGTCATTCGATGCCTTTGGATCGTCCACTCACGGCTGAATGGCCTGCGAAACTGAAATGAGCGCCTCACTAAGTCCCAAAATGGAACACGTAACCTTTACAACATGTAATGGTAATTGTAATAACAAAAATCACGTAAAGCGTCTTCATAATAGGATCATTTAAGCCCCCAACCTGACAACACAAACGACAACCGATCAGAAAGACTCTCGAACGTATACAGAGCAGGTGTGCAATAGATCGAGTTGTTTATGTTTCAGGAGAGTGTTTCCTACTTCATAGTTCTTCAAGTACTGAATTTTAATATTGTTGACACAGTCATCATCTGTATACAAGACCTGTCTAATGTAATCCACCGCTTCATACCATGGGCGTCCGGAGGGGGGCGCAAGGGGGCGCATTTGCGCCCTCCTGGATTTTGCAAATATTTTATAAAAATGAAATCTTTTGATTATTATGATTATTACAACAGTCCCAACACAATTTTCAATGCGAAGAAACACTTAATTATTTAGGTAAAGTCCTTGATCATCATTTATTTTTAATTTTTTTCTATGCGAATTTTTTCTATGCAAAAGCGTCATTTTGCCCCTCCCCAAATTTTTCCCCTAATAAAATTTTTGCGCCCCCCTAAAAAAAATTCCTGTGGACGCCCATGCTTCATACATCTAGATTGTTTACCAATGAGATTCTTCCGGTTCTAATTGTGGCTTTCTTCACAACAGAACATCGTTTGATAACTGATGTGTTTTAAGAGTTAGACAGTATATGAACTCAACATTCAGTTATTTTTTAAACATTATTATTATACATTTACTAAGCGCCACTATCTAATGACGAAGCATCAATCGATGGCGCTGAGCAATTATGAGTGATGGAATTGCTCAAGATTCCTTCACAGTAACTGTCTCAGAGGAGGATCGAACCCGTACTCTCTGCGTAACAAGGCAAGCGCTCTAACCAATCTGCTACTGTGTCCCACAAACATGTTTAGGAAGATCCTTTTTACTGAGCAATGCTGTAATGTTTTGTAAAACGCTTTCACTTTTTCTTCTAACTCCACTAACTTAGATTCTATTTATAGTAAGTCATGTGAGAAGAAGACAGATGAAAATCGTCTAACCTCGCAGCTGATTATACAATTTCTCTGCTCAAAACACTCAATGTAGCAAATCAACTGATAATTAAACTAGTCACTCAAAAAAGTTTCATATTACATTAGAATTCTATAACAATTCTTGTCTATAAAACGCCGATCATAGCATTACAATCCTCTGATAACAATACTTATGCGTCAAAATAAAGACAATCCATAATTATGGACCTTGTGACCGAGGCCATTCGTTGAGAAACAGCGTTTTGCTCGGACGCGTTGCTGGCTTATCTCAAATTAGCATAACTCATCCAAAATATATACGTAATAACTTTCTAAAAATAGATACGGGGATATTTATTAATAATGATTCTTCCAGAGGTCTTAGCACCATAGCACATACCTAATAACTGTCTAAAAATAGATAGGGGATATTTATTAATAATGATTGCTCAATACAACATGACGAAGCGCTAGTGCAGTGTTGTATGCAGTGCAAGTGTCCGCCTATTGAACCTTGAAGCGCTGCAATGATATGAAGCAATTCATACTGGGCGATTCAGTTCTGAATAGACACGCAGGCGCGCACAGAGTCTCTTATGAAGCGTCTATAGATAAATGTCCGATGTGTTTAAACTAGTCTAGGCCTACTTTGCCTATACTTAGTCGGTCTACGCTTCAGAGCATTCTAACAAAACCTTAACAATAGCTTTACAAACATGTGGGGCTCTTGTGGTCTTGATCTGATTATAGCACAGGTGCATGATTAAGCTGGTCTCCCCGACGCGACATTCATGTGGCTCTGAGACATTTTCGATTATTTGCATTTACATTACATTTACCGGTACATGACAACTTAAGCTGTAATTGCTACATTTCTGCAAGTAATAGTTTAATTGAAGTTCTACAGTTAGAGGCATCGATCTTTTAAAAATAGAAATATTATTCCGATAGAAGTGTTTGATTTTA
Source organism: Allolobophora icterica (assembly GCA_963556255.1). Classification (NCBI taxonomy): domain Eukaryota; kingdom Metazoa; phylum Annelida; class Clitellata; order Crassiclitellata; family Lumbricidae; genus Allolobophora; species Allolobophora icterica. Next base: position 24,115,403 of record OY744610.1, read on the forward strand.
TGTAAAACTTGGTTGTTTCACTCGAATGTTCATCGTTTTAGTGTTGTTTGTGCGCATTGTTTCCTGTTAGTTGTTGTTAATTGAATTGGGGAGCACTCATAACTAAGATGATGCCCTCCCCCTCCCCGTGTTTTCTATCAACATGACTGTGGAGGTCTGTTTTGCGGTTACGACATTGTGGTATATTGATTTAGACATCTATTTTTAGTCATGTAGGTTATGCTTGGGTAGACCCAGCTGTTGGAATTTCCTCGTGGCAAGTCTTTTGCAGGCTTATTTTAGACTGTTGAATATTCATAATCAATAGACACCATGCGCTTGCTTGGGGTTGTGACAATACATGTAGAACTATTCAAGATATTGAAAAATAATAAAATGACAACTTCTGTAACGCTGGTGTCTAATGTATGATTCATCAACCAATGGCTCCCTATAACCAAGCTATAGTCTTGATCCGTATAGCAGGCGCAACAAAGAATTCTCGCTTACGTGGCACCCATTCTTGTGCTAGATATTTATTGGATTATAAAGATCACACAGGAGCAGCATATTGCCTCTAGACGACGAAGAAGAGCAGTCCCCTAAGCAAGCCTGAAAAAGCTTTGGGTAAGAATTGCTAGCGACTTCGTTTTCTCAGCCTCGACATATGACGGCGGTTGGCCAGTTCTCTCCCTCGCCGTTTCAATTCCTCACCGACATTTTACTGTCAGTGTACTCGTTATAGCTGAGTATAAATCTCGAACAAATTTCTGCCCTTGCGGGAACTTGAACCCCCAACCTCACGGTTGATATTACACCACGCTAACCACTATAGACCATGGAAATCACACAGCTGATATCACCTTAGACAAAAATACCTAGTCGTTGTATTTAACAAGGTCTACCTACTGTAGGCCTACATGTATCTAGCGCATTTTCAGAATCTCTTATTTTCGCATGCAATGGCATACTCAATAGCTTTGTCCCGATAAATTTGCTACTGTGTTGGAGTTCATAGTTCTACATTAGAACGATGTGATAGAATCAGTTTTGGTGAACGTGTTTATTCAGTTGCTGGACCTAGAATTTGGTACATGTTCTGTCTCTTTCCGTTCTGCTCAGTTGCTTCGAGATTTCTGCTCCACCTGCGCCCCTAGCCAACTCAGCTATAATGAGTACTCTGACCATACGCTGTCAATGGGAAGATTAGATGATTGGCCACCAGTCCTCATATGCCGAGGCTGAGCAAATGAGGTCGCTAACAGTTCAGACCCATGGCTGCCTCTATGGCTAGCTCAAAGGACTTCCTTAGTTCTTCTAGTGGTTTATTAATAATTTTGCACGCCTACTATTTCAGAAATGCATCATTTTACACAGTCATTTCAACGGAGTTTAATTTGAAGTATAGCTATAACTCATTCATTCATTCTGAAAATTTATATAGCGCCCCTTCAATATACCTACTCAGGAGCGCTCCCAGTCCAGCCACTTATCTAACTTCGACAATTTGTTACACAAATCGATTGAAACAAGCATATTGGGCTATTCATCAACTAATAATTAGGTTTTCTCTGAAAAATCCTGTTAAATGCACAAAATGTCAAAAGAAAAGGTGTTTCGTATGTTTGTTGTTAACGTCTGCAGAAATTATTTTCCTAGAAACGAAGAATTTCAACTTGACAATTTGTAGTTGACTTAATGTAGTAAATTTAATGCTCGAATATTTAATTATTGTTTAATAGAAGATTTTAAAATATTTAATCAAGAAGTATTATTTAGGTGTACCAAGTGTAGCAAAAAAATAAATTAAAAAATAATCGAAATATTGCTGCAGGGATTTAATATTCTACCTTACATGGGGTGCGGGATTCATAGAAAATAAGGGTGCTCGATAGTATTGGTTAGCTTGCTTGGTTAGCTTGCTGGACTGTCAATCGAGAGGTCGGGGATTCAAATAATCGTAACGGCAGAAATGTGGTTCGAGATTTCTGATCCACCTGAGCCCCATAGCCAACTCAGCTATAATGAGTTCACTGATCGTACACTGTCGGTGGGAAGATGAGACGGCGAGGGAGAGAACATTTGCTTAGCCTCATTATAGTCGAGGCTAAGCAAATGAAGCCTATAACACTTCAAACCCATGGCTACCTCAGGTTTAGCCTAAGGGATTGCTCTTCTTCTTCTAAAATGTGGCCATCTGGCGAATAAACACGATGCCTGACGGCATTAATATAATTTACACTGTATGCCTAATAGAACAAGGGTTTTAAGTGGTTCAGAAGACGTGCAAATCTGTGTTAGAACTTAGAACCACTGCAAGTTTACCTGTAATTCTCAATAGCTCCTATCTCCTGGCTACCTCTTTCAGCTGTGATAGCATCCACTGAGACAGTAAACCCCTCCTATCATCCAGACCAATCCAAAACTCCACAATCCTTGAACGGAAGAATTTCTGCCCTAATATTACTTTCGGTTTCTTGAATATTTTTTTCATGTGTCCTCGAGTTACGTTGTTTGGTGCTAATTCAAAGAACCTCTCGCACCGCATTGCCTCCTTTCTGATGATGTTCTTGTAGCCTCAATTATTTCAATATTTCTTCATAGATCAAATCCTTCAAGCAACATATCATTTTTTAACACTTAGGCCTACATTTATTGCTATTATTATTATTATTATTATTATTATTATTATTATTATTATTATTATTATTATTATTATTATTATTATTATTATTATTATTATTATTATTATTATTATCATTTACACCGCAATGGTTCTGATTTTTATTATTGTTAATGATGATGATGATGATGATGATGATGATGATGATGATGATGATGATGATGATGATGATGATGATGATGATGATGATGATGATGATGATGATGATGATGATGATGATGATGATGATGATGATGATGATGATGATGATGATGATGATGATGATGATGATGATGATGATGATGATGATGATGATGATGATGATGATGATGATGATGAAAATGATAATAATAATAATAATAATTACAATAATAACAGTAATAATAGGCCCTAATAATAATACACTTTCTCTTCCAGCGCCTCTCTATTTGTATTCAACGCTATAATGCCATCGCATTCAGTGGTACGTTCAATGATCTGGCGGAGGACGAGGCCTGATTTCCTGGAACAGATTAACAGATTTAATAGATTGATATTTAAGTCCCCAATGGATCATATGTACCTTGGGGCATAAAAAATAATGATAGGCCTATTATTATTATTATTATTTTCATTATTATTATTATTATTATTATTATTATTATTATTATTATTATTATTATTATTATTATTATCCTAACTGTTCTTAATTCCGCTCGTTGTGACAATAACCCAAGTTCGCTTTTCCTAAAATGTTATAAAGAGCGTAAAAATTTATTTATGACTTCAAACTATGTCCACAGTTTATGAGCTGTGTTAAATTCCTAATTTCAATTTAAGTTGGAGTGTATGTCGTTATTTTCATTCGAGGTTTAGTTCCGACGTTGGCGCGTTGCGAAAGTCATTGGATGGCGTCGATTTCTGATTGGTCGGCGGTTATTAATACACACGTCTGTTGAGTCATTGAGGTAAGGTCAGCAATTCTGAAATACATAAGACGAACACGGTTGTGAATGTCTGTTAAAGGCAAAAACACAGCTAAGCTTGGATGGATTACGCTCTTCACCCGATATCTTTATCGACAAAGCCTACCGTACGACTTGACGCAGGGCTCGTGAAGAGACTTGAGCTAAACTTTCTCAATTTATCTTTAGTCTAACGGTTCTTCGTTCATACGGTATCTTCTGGACAATCCTTAGTAACGGTTGCACCAACTGTGAATAAGTTTGTGCCATGCGCTCCGCATTTCAAAGTAGCACTCTTGAAATTTCCAAGTTTCGATTTGTTCGTATGCTTGAAAACAAATTTTCTACAGATTTCACCGTGAAATAGGTAACCAATCTTAGCAGAAGCAGTTTCAGTGTTTAACGACATCTTATGGCTACCAGGACCGTTGACGCCACCCTCCTCCTTTGTCCAGGCTTGGGATTGGCATTATCTGGAACTAGCCTTAGGCCATAGTAAAATTTACACCATTTAACGACATCTTACTGAAGTCGACCTCATCGTATTTAGTAGGCCTACTCGATGACCAGACAAAGACGTTAGATAACATTCCATTTATTATTCTAAAGTTTAACGTCGTCGGATAGCATGAAAGCCCGTTGACAACAATTTAAAACATGTACGTACCCCCCATGTATGTATACCAATGTTTAACGACATCTTAGCTACAAAGCCGTTGACGTCTTTAAAGTTTTTTTTATATAGGCCTACAGTATTTCAGTTCATTTTCATATCACTTTCGTCATCAGTTTTCTTTGGCTTCTTTCGTCGTAAATTCCGTGTCTGACAGGTCATTTACATGTAGATGGCGATATTTGACAGGTGGTTGTCGATATTTCATAATATATAGATTAATATTTAATATATGTTTATATATCTACATACATATATAGGCTACATATGCATCATTATTCTTTTGGCCAATTGGCTTCTTTTCGTTTTGCTACCTGACCCAAACTTTGGGTCCCAAAGGCTCTTTTTTGACCAAGGTCCTATCGGTTCTTTTCTACTTTCAATTGTTTTATATATAGTGCAGTAAAATGAATTTATAACACCCGAAAGACCATTTAAAGGTGTCAAAAGAGCACTTTTATCTTAGATAAAAATCTGCAGGCAGACGCGCTATATAACGTCAGCTGGTGACGTTTTGAAGGTGTCTTAATACAGCATCGTGTTATCCTTCGTTTAACGACATCTTGTGGCCGTCAGGGCCTTTGATGTCGACCTTTCTTTACCTCACAGTTTGAGAATTAACGGGAAAACATGTTACTGGCGATGCATCATCATCATCATCATCATCATCATCATCATCATCATCATCATCATCATCATCATCATCATCATCATCATCATCATTATCATCATCCTTATCTCATTGGACCTTATATGTATAATAGGCGTAAGGTAAGTTAATAGTACTAATGAACGACACTTCGTCACAACACAGATGACTAGCGTCGCCCTCCTCCTTTATCGAGGATTAGGACTGGCACTGCCAGAATACGGGAAGTGGCGGAGTCTAAAGGGCCAATAATAGTAGTTCCCAGTTAAACGACAGCTTATGACTAACAGGGCCGCTGACGTCGCCCTCCTGCTTTATCAAAACCTTGGACTGGCATCATCCGAAAAGAAGGCGGACTTCAACCGGCGAATGAAATGGATTTCAACGTTGAAGACCATCTTAAGGTATCAAAGGCTATTGACGTCGATTGCAAAAGTGTTGTACAGTTCTCAATGTGCTTTACGGGAATTAGTGACCATTTCCCTGATTGGTTGGTTGGGTCTTTGCTGTTTAACGACACTCTGTCATAACAAAGATGATTGACGTCGCCCTCCTATTTCATCAGACTTGGGACTGGCACTACCACAGCTATAGGGGAGTGGTGGAGTTACGTGATTGTATCCATAGTTTAACTTTTATAGCAACAAACGCCATCGCGTTGCAAAAATTCCATATATATTTTCAAAATGTGCATAAACGCATATAAGTAGAAATACATATATAGTGTCGGAGGAAATGGTTTTGAAGGTGTCTAAATGGAGCTACGTAATATTCAACGTTTAACGACATCTTGTGGCTGCATGTAATTTTGTTCGACATTGCCCAAACTGTTTAATTTAGCGCAGACGGATAATATATAGCGTGTGTTGAAAGCATTATAAAGGTGTTTCCTCAAAGCATTGTAGTTTCAAGCGTTCAATGACGCCTTGTGACCCATCATCATCATCATCATCATCGTCATCATCATCGTCATCATCATCGTCATCATCATCATCGTCATCATCATCATCATATTCACCCCTTTGAATATATTCTATATATCTTGACTTCGAGCTGGGCAGTTGGTCGACAGATTTGTAACTGTTTTTCTTAATCCTTTCTCGGCGTTTAACAGGATTAGTGAAAACAGCTGCTACAGAAGCCTATAGTAAATTCATTTCTCCGAAAAAGCAGAGTTTAGAACTTAATGTGCAAAAAAGATTATGTTCCTTGCTATATTTTCATGATCCAACCCATAGGCCTATATATGTAGGCCTATATGTATTAGAATCAATGGGCAGACAGACAGATTTGCGTAAATTCATGGACATATATAAATACATACCTACATGCGTGCCTACATAAAACATACAGCCAAACATACATCTAAAAATACATACATGCATACACATGGAGTGAGATTCCAGAGGTTAACACCATACCTAGTCTATGGCATATCGAAATTCGTCTGTTTCGTCTGCAACTAAACCGGAAGTTGACTTATCATCGTCTTGTTGCATGTTCTCTCTTCTGAATTTCCTAGCGCTGGAACAAAATACAAATAGCCTACGTGTTATAACTGCTGCTATTCTGCGACAAAAATTCCACATAATATATTCTCGCCCACTTTCCCATTAATCTAATCTAACCTCATCAAGTCGAATACATAGTCCTAATAATTTAAAAAGCGCTTCTCACTTTTCAGAGGCGCTCTCAGCGTGTGAGATAATATGAACTACAAACCTATAAAGACGAAGAACAGCAGTCCTTTAAGCTGTCCATGAGAGACAGCCATGTGTATAAAGTGTCAACGACTTCATTTCTTAGCCTCGGCATATGAGGGCGGGTGGTCAGTCCTCTCCCTCGCCGTCTCATCTTCCCACTGACAATGATGGTCAGTGTACTTATCACAGCTGGGAGCAGGTGGAGGTTAAATCTCGAACCAGATTTCTGCCCTGGCGGGAATTTGAATTCCCGACCTCTCGGTTGACAGTCCAACGTGCTAACCACTATTTTAGATCACTGCCGCGCACCCAAATCCTATGATAGAAAATAACATTCTAACGCATTCCGACATTTACATTAAAAGTCATTGGCACTTTGAGACCCAAAAAACTATATGGAGTGAATGCCCCTTAAATCAGAGTTCTTGTTGAATGTTCTTACACCATTGCTTTGTAGAAAACGATGAGGAACAGAACCATCAGGAGAATGGCGATGAGACATCGGACAAGGTCCCACTCTCTTCCCCACCCAACTGCATCTGCAGACCTCACGACAGTCACGTCATCCTCCTCTCCTTTAAACAGAAACAGATCAAGCAATTCTTTGTGGCGATGAGCACCATCTCCTAGATCATCATCATCATCATCATCATCATCATCATCATCATCATCATCATCATCATCATCATCATCATCATCATCATCATCATCATCATCATCATCATCATCATCATCATCATCATCATCATCATCATCATCATCATCATCATCATCATCATCATCATCATCATCATCATCATCATCATCATCATCATCATCATCATCATCATCATCATCATCATCATCATCATCATCATCATCATCATCATCATCATCATCATCATCATCATCATCATCATCATCATCATCATCATCATCATCATCATCATCATCATCATCATCATCATCATCATCATCATCATCATCATCATCATCATCATCATCATCATCATCATCATCATCATCATCATCATCATCATCATCATCATCATCATCATCATCATCATCATCATCATCATCATCATCATCATCATCATCATCATCATCATCATCATCATCATCATCATCATCATCATCATCATCATCATCATCATCATCATCATCATCATCATCATCATCATCATCATCATCATCATCAGTTCCTGACGCCAGCCGTTTGGTGGCGATAGGTACAAATAAATGATCTTCACTGTCCTCGGTCATTGGTCTATTCCGCTACTCGTCTCAGCGTTAGTTAGTCCAAGCGATGTTATCTCTCTAGGATAAGGTAATTGATAACCCGATAATTACCATCATCGTCATCATTATCATCATCGTTATCGTCGTTGTCGCCCTTTCGGTCACCACCACCAAAAGCAACAACGACAAATCAAAGATAACGACAAAAACCCTGTCATCTTAAAAGACCCCACGTGACCTGACCTTGCCTTACCCTGCATAGACTCACCTTTCTTTACCTTACGTGCTTCGATGAAAAGGCATACAGACACACATATTTACATACATTCATACAATATGGGCCTATACATACATGCATCATGTACATACATACATTAATATATACGTATATACATAGACACAAAACAATACAGTACACAAACAATACAAAAATACAATACATAATACATACATAATTACATATATTGCTGCACACGTAGCCTACATTGAGACAATCTGATGAAAAGGCACACAGACACACATATTTATATACATTCATACAATATGGGCCTACATTGGGACAATCTTAGTTGCGTCCTATTCACCTGAAATGACACGGAGTTCTGTCGTTCGATTAATCGGTCGAATCAAACTTCCATCAGATGACATCCGCTGACACGTATACCTCCCCGAATGATACTCCTTGGCCGACTCTATGCGCAGGCATCGATACCCAACGACCGAGTAGTTGAAAGGGTCTGAAGCGACGAAGGTTCCAGTGGTTCCATTTGACAGCTGGATCGTCTGCCAGGGAAGATCAGTCGGACTGTAGTACCACGTGACCAGATCGGACGCAGTAGCTCCGCAGTCGAAAGTGACGGAGTCATTCACTGCGCATGTCTGTTCGGCGAGTTCTTGAACGACGCGAATCACGTGACAGCTACCTGAACATTTTGAAATATAAATGGGAAATAAAAAGCGTTAGAAATTCAAATGAAAAATGAAAAATGAAGGAAATTTTGATGCTGTCATTCTGGACCTAAAATAGTGTGCTTTCTTACGCAAAGTGTGCAGTTGCCTTGCCTTGAGTGTGCAGTGTGTAGTGGGAGATTTCGAGAGATTAGCTCATGTCAACTACACAAGATTTCGTTCTAATCCCTTAAATTTTACATATCAATGCAAATGCGGTTTGGCAGTATGAGGAAGAGTGTGCCGTTTACATTTATGAGTATTCTAGGCACCGATTTAATTAATGTCACTGTCTGGTGAGGGGGATAGAGTAATGGTAACACTCATGGCCAGGAGAGCAGCAGGAGAGGAGCAGTACGCGGTTCGATTCCCGCAACACCCCATTGGGCGGGCGCCTTGAATGTGTGTTTCGTTAAGATGTTGATAATTGCACTGTCATGTCTCAATGTAATCTTACTGCGTTTGCCGGTTTCAATTAATAAAGAAAAGATCATTATTGACATAACTAACTATATGGAATCTGGGCATCCTACTAGGAGAACATTATTGATCCTTCTGGGTTCATCCTTTCATATCTGTTGATTCGTGTGTCTCATGCAATTATAACTGACATCAATAAAAGGTTTTTAATTGCATTTGTCAATGTAATTGAAACATGGAAGCAGATACGGTGGCAAGAAAACTTACGAGATTTTATGAATATGAGAAAGACGATTCCGTATAGGAACGGCATCGTTGAACACCCTCGCTTGGATGTTTTTGAACGTTCTTGAATGTCTACAAATGAATTATAGCAATGGATATAGTTTATACCTATGGCTTATTCTATTTAATTGGAAAACACATAAATTATAATTGGGAAAATATAGACCAGCAAATTAGGCTCAAAACAACAACCGTCTAAACCCAGAAGTTTGTGTTTCAATCAAATTTTAATTTGTATGTCAAATGCAATCAGAGCACTGGGCAAATTATGGTAACCATGCAGCAACTTTCTTCAATACATGGAAGTCTTTTTCGAATTACTTTAAGCAGAATTTAAATGGGAAAGTGAAACCAGAAAGTGTTTCGTTTTCTTAAACGGAAAACACGACGTCGCTTCCTCCGCTTTCCTACAAAAGCTGTAACAACATTCTGGAGCTTTGTTACTAACATTGTTCTTTGTTATAATATTTCGCTCTAGTGCTATAAGTACATGACATCAACCGACGGCGCATCAGAACTAAGCCAACGATTAAATATCGCGGCTTATTTCAACATTATGTTTTCAGGGTATACTGGATGTAAATCTGATGCGTTCACGTTGAAGGCCGAGGTACCAAAACCCGACCCCTGAACCACGCTTGCGTTAATAGTCTGAATGGTTGACATCTGGCCCTCAAACCATCTTGTATGTTTACGGTCCTTGAGAAAGGCTACCAGCCAATTATAAATATTGTCTGGCAGATCTGTCTTAGATAGTTTGGCGGCCAGGGTCGAATGTTCAACCGTATCAAATGCTAAAGAAGAGATGTCAGATAACGAGGCAGTTCGGATAGCTGTTGGCCTTCGCCTGGGCATGGTTAATGGTCATATGCCATTGACTTAACAGCCCGTGCGGACGACTGACCTAATCTGCAGAAGCCTCAGGCAGGCAGGCATCCCAGCCTTTAAGCAGTTAGAAAAGCCCCAGGCCTATCCAGGTCAGACGGTAAAAGACCAGATGACCTTCCATTGATACCATGGCGCTCGGGTTGCTGTTTGACATAGGACGTCACAGTGGCAGACACAGTAGCCCCTTTTACCTGCCCATAGCCTCAATTCGTGCGGGAGGCGCGGCGGAATTGGCTGAATTAAGTAAAAACGCTAAGTACACTCAACTGATGCAATTCTACCATTTTTGTCCCATTGGCTTGTGAAACTTTGGGACCAGTTAACGCCACGGGACTGGCATGTCTCGCTAACAAAGGACGTCTCCTAAAGCAAATCCGGCTAGATCCAAGAGAGACCAGTTATTTGTTCCCTGGGCCTGTCCATTGTAATTCAGCGTTTCAATGCAGTCGCCTTCCACAGCACTTTCGTTCTCCCAGATCTTGACAATGATTGCCACTCCAGAATTAACACAATTAATATATCTTACACCTGAGGGATCATCGGGAAACAAAATAATAATAATGAGAGGCCGAGTACAGAGTATCTTCACTAGGGTGGTTCACAGATACATGGTAAAAAATAAAGTTCTAGCTAGAAACCAGGACACCCTCTCAGTTTTTTAGACCTATCTATAGTATTATTGAGACAAAATTTCAGCTTCTTATTCCAACTGGAAGACGATGCTCACGGACTGTGTTACTTTGTCATATACCGATAAATAGACATTAATTGCAGAAGTGAATGTGTCGAGCATACAAATGAATTTTATTTCAAGATAGATAAAATATTACTGTAATTTGACAACATATTTAACACAAGAACAGTTAGCCAGATGGAACTGTAAAATTTCAGTAGGTTTAATGAATTGGAATGTCCAAAAATGTCAAAAAACATCGTCCAATCCATGAATATCGAATGTCGATTGTTCTTGTGTTATAAATTCAACACCCGTTACCGTTTTTGACTCTAGAAACTGCAAGGCTTTGCAAGCACTGCATCAACAGCAGACTCAACAAGAGTGAGAACAGCTTTCCTATTTGCCTTGACCACTTGGAGAAGAAACTGCTTTTCTTCTTCATCATTGGTGATGAATCGGTAGAATTCATCGAACAACTTCACACCCTCTCAGCCGCGTCATTCACCACTCTCAACTGCTGAATTATCTCTAACATAGAGCCAGGACCTCTATGGCCAAAACTCGAGCCTTTTCTTGCATTGGTCCTGCTCTATGGAATCAACTTCCTCCACTGACACGTGCCTCTTTATTAGCTGGTGGCCCAAGTGCCTCGTTCCGCTGTCTTAAAACCTCTTTCTATTCACTGGGTCTTTCGCACTGGGAGCGCCTCTGATTAGCGAATACTGTGAGAGGCGCTTTATAAATGTTTAGATACAATACAATACAATACAATACCTTGCTTGTAATCCTCATTCTGGATCCATTTCTCTAGTGGAAGTGTAACAAAGGAATCACTCATCTTCAGGTATGACAGTAGTGTCAATGCTTACTGGTTTGTAAAATCACCCAAATCCTTTCCTTTAGTACCGTAGCATCAGCTCTCACCTCCTTTCATCAGGCTTTGCAGTCATTCTGTCGACAATCTTCATTTTATCTGTTATAGGAAATTGGTCTGAGAACAGTCCCAGACCTACAGCCTCATCTGAAAGGTACCACAAGTGGTTTTCTAGGACCTTCCTGGCAGCAAAATGCTGATCTCACAGTCAAAAGACTCATATTGTAGTAGACCAATCCAAAGTGACAGATCTTGTTCTGGAGCTTCAGCAGCAAGGGGCCTTTGTCCATGCCTTTGCGTAAACAGGACACCAAAGTTCAAAGATTCAAAGATCAATTAATCTGAGTTTCTTCTTGAATACATCAGGTTGATCGCGAAAAAGGAAGATTTTGATTGCATACAGTAACTTGGCCATCCAATGTCCATGGTCAATTGAACCAGTGAATTACTGAAGGCTGACGTCCAAGGACAACCACTGTCAGCTCAATGAGCTCTTGGTAGTTGTCTCTGATCTCTGAATCTGACTTTCTTTCAGCAAACTCCTTGAGAAAACTGATGCTGTTTCATGGGGGCTTCAGTGCCGGATATGACTTCCAGTCCTCGGAAGTTGACACGTGTCACACCTTCCCAGCAGATTTAAATCTCTTGAAGATTGGGATTTATGGTGAACAGATGGACTGCAGCACAAGGTGAATACTTTCGCTAAAATTAATTCCTTTTCATGATGACGGCAGGCCAACCACAGGAGCTCTCAGCCTATTTGTCTTCCAGCAGAACACACTCCGTTGAAATACCCAGTGTTGACAGAATTGTATCAAAGCTCAAGGCTTGAACTTTGTCAACTGTGAGTTTTCACAACTTCAGAAGAATATGAACGACCATAAATTCATTGTATCCTGTCCCAAAGGTTAATTTGGGCACAAAGAGGAGCTTATCAACACCACCACCTGAAACCAGCACTGGCAGGCGGTCGACATTTCCTGCTCCAAAGATCTTAGGCAGGGTTTTCCCAACCCAGTGTAGTACCAGTGGCTAATCTGGTACAAATTCAGATCTTACAGCTTCAGCATGCTGTGTCCTGGCTTTCTTACGCACTCTGTGGATGGTTCAAAGTGGCAGGGCAGAAGGATCACAGCCAAGCGCTGCAGCAATTCTAATGTAAAAATTCACTTCTGAAAACATGTCCGCCAAAAACACAGGAAGTGGGCACCATGACCTTCAACAAGAACTGTACACTCTTTTATTCCAAGTACCAGTAAGTAAGTAAGTATGATAACACAACAGAAACTATTTCAAGCTCATCTCCATGATAAATGTTGACCAAGTTATACGGCATCAAGATTTACAGCAAATACTACTATATGGTAATATTTATATACCATTGAGCACCGTCTTCTAGTTGGAATAGGAAGCTGAAATTTTGTCTCAATAATACTACTGACAGGTCTAAAAAACTGAGAGGGTGTCCTGGCTTCTAGCTTGAAATTTATTTTTGTGGACCACCCTACTGTATACATATGGACGTTGAGCAAGTCCTTCTCGCATAATTGCAATGCGCCATCGACATTCTGTCTCATGATCGTAGGTGAACTCTTCTGTACTTTGGAAAGAGAGCCATATCAAATGCAGTTGTATTGTATTCTGCAATGCTAATCTTATGGCAAGCAAATTTACGTTTGAAGTTGTTGGGCGACCTGTGGACAAATTCTTACTAACAGTAGTTAGGTTGGTCTAAACCACTGTGAGAGAAGTTTCCTTCTCCGAAATGGTTAATATACTGTTCGTAATATAAACGAGACTTAAAAATGGGTTGAACAATGAACAATCCAGGCTTATGTTCTGTTATTTCGGCTTTGGTTCATACAGATCATCCTGTCAGGAAAGAAGAAGTCTGGTAAAGGTTGAACGTAAACAAAGAAGTTCCAAGTAATCTGTCTCATGCTTATCAACAAAAGATAAACAGTAAACGGATGAACCTTAAAAGACGCGATCTAATGTCCACATAAATACATACATACATTGTATATACATACATACACGCGTGAATCACGAAGAAGTCCACACGTTTCAGCCAGAGCTAAATCAACGGTTCATTGGTCGAGGAGGATTTTTTTAGGTCCGCAGAGGTCATAGAACGGTTTCGTGTTTCCGTTGAACGGTAGGCGTTGCATAAGACAATCGACAGACAACAGTTGCTCAGCAGTTTTGACCAAAGTTCGATCTGTGTTATTCTATTGCGGACTAAGTGTACAAAACAACCAGGCTGTTCAAAATGGCGCCGGTTTATCCTTCAACACGAAGGCAGTACCCGATCAATTCATGAAAAATGACCAGGGTCGATACTATGCGGTGGCTGTAGCATGGTCCGCACACGAGGAGCTTAAATGGCGTGGTACCCATTCAAACGGGTAGCTGTGATGAAGGATCTCACTGTGCCAATTCATTGCAAAAGAGAACAGGGTCGAGGCCATTCTGTCGCTAGATAAACGTGTACATTTACTTGTATTAAATCACCTTGTTCTGTTCAGGGCAAATGTCTGATCTGTTCAAGGAGTTACTACTGTTCATCGAATGCCTTGTTTCAGGCAAATTGAGACATGCAATCTATCTCACATAGCACACATACGTTGGGTCAATGTTAAGCGACGTTCATCCAGCATTGTTCCAATACGTGTGCGATGGCTGCAAGGGGGTGGGCTTACACTTCAATTAAAGTTTACTACAATACATTACCCTACGAATATTACTCAACCATACCAAATTTTCACATGCACACTTGAATACAAAAATACAAAAATACATACATACATGCATTGCATATTTAGTCTAATCAAATCCAATGATTTATGTAGCGCCGTTATCATAATGTCTAAGACATCAGTCGATGGTCGCTTCGAATAAAATCGCAATCAAAATCCATAATCCATAATCCATAATCCGGAATGAAATACGTTAAGTATATGCACACACGTATTTTTTTTATTTTCATAACTATTATTATGATCAATGTGGTCTAATTTACAGGTAAAGTGCGCATCAATGAACGCTCATAAAACCGTTACCTTATTCGAGTAAATGATTGTCCACATTTATATTTAAGGAGAAGAAGGAAAAGGTTAGCGATTACAACAAAACACGGCTTAGTGGGAATTTGTTATCTTTAAACCAATCAGGTACTTCTTCAATTAAGGCTGCAAATGATGGATCGGAAGAAACATAGATAATATACACAAGCAGCTCCATACAAATTTTATACAGTGATACATACTCATGAGTTGGAAGCTTCAGTTCTGTCAACGATTATTTTTTTAAACCATGAACTCCTTTTAGTTAATCTGACTTGTATGTCTTGGTCTTATTATAGGCCTACCTACATTGTAACTAAACTAATACATATACTTAAGACTTCAACTCTTTGATGACTTTAGTAACTAACTACTATATACTCTGGCCACCCCTAACACTGAAAATCAGTACTTATTCCTCAGTCTTATCACATTTTAAGAGGTCGTTTCATTGCCAATATTGGTTCATATCTAAAACTCAAGTAGCTTCATCATTCACGTACTAGCTTCACCATTACAACAAGAGAAAGGAAAAAAATGGATCGGTCACACGCTGAGAGGAGATTCACTGCAAAGAGGGAAGAATGGAGGGGAAGAAGACAAGGAAACGCCAAGACAGATGATGCTGGATTGGATGATGAAAGAGGATAGAGCAGACTTAAAGAAGAAGCTCAACATCGAGAGGAGTGGCGACGCTGAACACTTGAACCTGCCTGAAGGCAGAGAACCAGAAGATGATCTTAAACTAGAACTGTTCTCGATGCTCGAGCTTTTTCAATTGTTAGACATAGATTTGGAACTCTCTTGCTGTATTAGTGCGTAATGCCAGATCGCTTATAAAAGGTCATTTCGTTCTCAGCTTAAGTTTTACTTTTTTCGAATTGCTTATCCAACATAGGATACCTCTCTGTCTAAGCGGACTGACTTTCTGAATATTGGTCTGGTTACAGTTTGGGATGGGTAGGCCATCGGTTGATGCCTAACACAGTAGACACCGGTGCCAATAACACCAACTTCCAAATCTATTTACATTATGAGCGTAAGGGATGGTCGAATATTGAAGACTTCAGCCATTCCCTATAGCCCTAAACACAATTACCACCACAGACTGCTGTGCACAAATCCCAATACAAGACACAGGTAAAACGCCCTATAGCACGTGTGCCTCCGGATCAACATACATACCAGCGGTACAAGACAGAAGTGATTACTTCGCACTTAGCCCGACTGTCAAAGTGAGAACTCTCAACCGTCAGAAGTTCAAGAAGTTTGTCGACAACCGCTGAGGGAAAGAAGGTAACAGGCAGCGTTTGTAAAACTCTTTTAATAGGCTTGCTTGTAATTGTAACCTAACATTTATAAGGCGCCAATCTCCAGTGGCTTGGCGTACCATTGCGATGTCTGTAATGCTGGTCGGTTTATTTTCTGACTATACATGTATAACAATGGAGTGGTCGAGTGGGCTATGCATGTATGTGCGTGCCTTTTATTTACCGTTCTGAGAATGTTTTTGGCAGCTTCATTGGGAACGCTGATATCAGGACTTTTCTGTAACATAACTTAATGCTTATCTGAGGCAAAATAGTGAAAGGCCATGACTAAATTTGTCACCGCCGTACTTGAGTGAAGCCAGTCCCAAGCCTAGATGAAGGAGGTGGGTAACCCTAATCATCATCATTATAAAACAGAAACCAACTTAACTTACAATGACCCTAGAGGAGAAGACGATCATTTCCTACTGTTCGACTCATAATCTGACGACGATTTCTATACAAATGACTTGCCATCTACGTCCCAAATAAGTTTTACTTTGTGACAGAGGCAAATGTTCTCACACAATGTAGACAAAGTCTAATGCTCTAAGTTCCGGACGCGAGCCTCCTTTGGACTACTCTTTGGAACCCTTCTGATTTGATGCAGCGCTATCGATTAGGCTGGTACCCTGCTCTTGGCCTTCGAGTAGCGCTTAGAAGTTTTGAGGTTACGACTATGGTTACGAGCTCGAATTCCAGTGTTTCCAGAGCCGTAGCAACAAAGAATGTGGCCCCCTCCGAACATGCGTCCGGGTCGGGGGCCCCTTACAATGCGGAAACTGGAATATACAATGTACAGGGTTCATATTATGTTCACGGTTATTTTTTGCCGCTCTTAGGTGCCCCCTTCCAGGAAGGGCCCCCTCCGGTCGGAGGGTACGGAGGGCGGTCGCTACGCCTCTGAGTGTTTCATATTATGATCTAAGTAATTTTGTTGTGCTGGGCAAGCACACTATATTTTACTATCCATTCTCATTTTTACAATCTATCATCATGCGTCCAGGTTATCTAGTTGTATTTCTCTGGTCGTCACAGAAACTCGAACGGTTTTGTAACGGACGAACTTTATCGTTTGCTATTGGTTAATGTTTGTGCATTAGTCACCAGCGCTGTAGAAGTTACCAATTACAACTACGCTACATTGGTATTACTCTTTCGTTTAACACAGGTTCTTGGAGCATTATTACCTGCATGCGTTCATTAGATTTGCCATGGCAAGAAGTGAATTTGCTTATTATTATCACATTCCGCATAAACTTATTTTAGAAAAAAACTGATATTCGCACTGTGCCTGTGAAAATCACAAGCGTTTGATCTAAATTTTGCAGCATTTGTTTGACATGTAGGCCCTATTCACAAGAACGAATACCTTGCTTGTCTGCTCCTAGTGTCTGTCGGTCAAAGTATCTAATAAGATATGACGGTCAGTGCATATACATAAAACATTGATATTATTTACAAAGTGACAGCGAGAACAACAACAACAGCAACATTTAGAGATAACAACACTTAATACCGAATGTAAAACTGAGAGACGTTGACGAACTATTATCTAATTTTTTCTGTCGTCGGAATTCGTCTGTCAAAATGCCAAACAGGATAAAATTATGTAAAATGCTACTTAGCTGTGTAGGCAAACCATGAAGTTTCTATAGTTGTATTTGCTAGGTTCTACTAACTGTTGGTTGTGTGTTGTGGACGTAGAACCGACGATCCATCCATTTCACTCGTTTCAATTGTCCTTCAATGTAGAATTTCTATAAATGTAGATGATATTATGTAGACCTCGCTAAAGACGCTGCAACACTCTCTAACCACGCGTTGAACGCGAGATCAACTGTTCAATGAACCGACATACAATTTCTGCAAACAGGCTGTCGATGACCCATCTACATCCTGCCAGGTGCATCTGGCCCAAGCCTACAAAGCCAGGCAAACCAATTCCCTACTCATCTTCTGTGTATCTTCTATACATTATACATACAAATTCAATTATATACACACGGTTGTTCTCTTGTGTATATTGAGATACAGAGTCCGTTTTTGTTGTTGAACGTGATCCACTTTAGATTCAATCTGGTCCGGTCTCAAGATCAAGACAGAACAATTGCCGCCAGTTGAATTCGATAGTATAATATATAATTATATATATATATATGTTATATATATATAATTATATATATATATTTACTTATATGCATAATTAGTTCGATATAGCTCTGCTCGCTAACCTACAGCGACTCCAAATCCATATACCGTTATTTTTTCAATGGATTGTGTCGGGCGAGATCTGTCACCAACACTAGCCCCTTTGAGTTGTATAACCCATCTGCCAGATGCTCGTTGGAGGAAGTGGATGTGTCGCTGAATCCGTAAGCAGCTGAGCGACCATTCTTTGCAGGTTGATCTCGTGTTGATAAGTCACCTTGTCACCTTGTGCTGTCAGCTCGTGGAGCTCTAGCGATCGTCCTGGTGAACACACTCCACCGTTGATAAGTGACGATTTTAAAATTTAATATCTCTCTGTGCATATGATATAAAGCAATTTGTCGTAGCTCATTTAATTACATTTTATGTGTATTATTTGAATTTTATTTCTCTTTAAGTTTTCTACATGCAGAAACCATAGCCCATCGAAGTTTACAGAATATATTTGAGCGCTCTATCGAGTCTAATTCTAACCCAGACCTTCATCTTAAGTAGCTTAGTACCTGTATCATTTTACAGACAAATTCACGCAAAGCTCACATGAAGTATGAATACGAGATGAAAAATAGCATCCCCTTACTCTATCCTGAGAGACGACCATGGGCATGAATTGTTAGCGACTTTATTTTTCTTAGCCTCGGCATTTTACGCATTCTAACTCCCTTAAAACGCAATTTAATTAAGAGTAGAACATTCATCAGTTTGTAGAGATTGTTCAGAAGACTAGAAGAGTCGTTAGTGGCAGGCTAGCACACACACACACACACACACACACACACACACACACACACACACACACACACACACACACACACCAATAGCCCAACGAACAGATACACACATACAGATATTCATTACGCAAACATTCATTACGGTTCGCTGTTAAAGAACACGAAGGAAGAAGAAGCGTTGAAAATTCTGGGTTGGTTGGAGATGTAAGCTTTCGGCATGTGTAGTATTTGTTGCAACATACTGCCTTACAAAGCAATAGGCTTCTTTGGGAACCAGACTGTGTTTAAACTCGACTATCAAATGCCTTTATTGTGTGACATATTTAGAGTAATCGATATGCTTTATTGATCACCGAAACAAAAGTTCATGCTACAATTTATTATAGCACTTCAAGGGTGTATTTCCACCAATTGAAGCCAGCGTCTCTGAGTAGCGCTCTTGAAGAGGCGCTATATAAATGTGCTAATGAATGAATGCATAAATGTGTAGAGGAGTAGAAACGTATGAAGCATATCGCGCGCCTCAGAGTAGCACTTATGAAGAGGTGCTATATAAATCTATGAATGAATGAATGAATGAATGAATATATTAACTATTCATTACATTTGACCTACTACGTTTATGTTTAAACAAAATATTGATGCATGTTTGTTGACTGCAGTTTATTTCATTCTGTGGACTTTTTCTAGGGACGATGAATACCATTGTGGCGTTGCTCATCTGTTTGGTCGGCTTCCTGATTGGTCGTTCAGATGCAGTCTCTTGCCTCCACATGTGTACATCTAATTTCCCAATGGGAAAGAAGGGCTGCATAGAACCGGACCCAACTAATCCTAAATGCACTGGAGTTGCGTGTATCTGGCAGAAGTTTAACTTTAAATCACCTATCGGTGGTAAGACTACGATGTCTATGTTATGCCTAGAATAACTTTTTTTTACATGTTTTGATATCGGACGACTAGATAATTGCAATGATTGTAATTGTAATGAGAAATTGGTATGGCGCCAATTCAGAAGAGACTGTACTAGTGTACTAACTTCATCTGGGTATCGGATTTTTATTATCACCGATTTATTTTTCTGTTGAAATAACAGACTCGCCGAAAAACTTCCTAATCCCAAAATTTCTAAAACACTAATTAAAGGCTAAGCGTAGGGAACCAGATTATTCACGAACTCTGAACCGTGTCAGATGGGTTTCCAAGAGGTGTGAAGTTGATGTCTAAGTAGGTTTGCCACGAGACACAAGACAGAAGGAGGCAGATTTCGACTTGGACGATAAAGAGTAAAGGGCGAAGGACCACAAGGAGAAGTGTACTAACTTTTGAAGAGGTTAGACTTGAGGGTTTGGAGTGGAATTCCGGAGGGTTATTAATGTATGCGCATGACGTTAATAGATATACAGCATGATGCAGATGGTGGTGGGGAGTGGCAATATTGGTGGAGAATTTGGGATTCTTGCAGAACTGATACGTTAAGAACATAAATAATTTTGGGAGCGTATAAGAGTGAGAAGCATGTGGAAGAGGATCGGTTAGAGCGAGGAGGCGAAAAGGTCCGCAAAGTACTTGAGCATTGTAGGGAGTTCGGACGTTAAGATAAAAGGCAGGAGAATATAATTTCCGTATATATACGATTCCTACGAATTGATATGCTGCAATAGAATTATGCTAATTACGCTGCTATTTAGTAACAAACTCATAATGTAGGTCGGGAATCTTAATCTTCGACGAACCGATTTCATTGTCAGTGTTTATTTGCTTCAGATGTGTATAGCCTTTATCGGGGCTGCGTTGAGAAAGGTGAGGAGTCCATTGTAAATCGGTGTCTACCAAATGCAACCGACAAAAGCTACTTCCCCGAAAACAAGCGCTGCTGTCACTATGTGGCCTCCAAAATGGAAAAATTTTCTAAAGATAACAAGATGTATTGTGAGTGCCAAAGTGATTTCTGTAACGTCGGCTCATCGTTGCAAACAGTTGGAAAACCAGTGTCGTGGATTATCCCAATCTTTGCTGTGATTTCTAAAATCATTTGGCTCAATTAGGCAAGAACGGCCTGTATGACAATTGATTCAGAGTAGCACTTGAAACGTTATGTAGTTTTGCAACTAGCTTTTCTGTTTCTGATATTATATTGAGAACGGTGACTGTTGTATTGGAATGACGCTTTGCAGAAATTTACTATGAGTTTGATTTGACAATTTGCACATATTCTGCACAAGAATTGCTTCATAATTAATAAACCAAATTTCAATTAGAAATTTACGAGATGCGTTTAGTGGTTTTCTGTATTGCAAGTGATTGCTTAAAATTAATTTTTGTTCTGTAGCTAGGCCTACGGAGTCATTATTACCTTTGGTAGACAGCAAACCTATCCTGATTGGTCACCAGTAACTTGCAAAATAAAACCAGAGTAGATTGAGGATCGCAAGTGCAAAGAAGGAAGGTAAGTTGATGTGAAAGGTAATTTTAATAAATATACCCGGACACGTTTTGTAAAGGGTTCAAAGACTCCTACCACAAAGCACACACGTCGACGATTAGTAACTGTCGATAAAGGAATCGAAAATAGCGGCCTCCATTTCACGGGGTAAACCGGATTTATAATAAAGCAAAAGTTAAATATGTGATTTGCTGAACATCGGATGCATGACGCGTTAAACTGCAAAATACTAACAAATTTACAGAGTTACAGTGACAATTATAATAAAAGTAACATTTTCAGATGATGTTATCTAATGACGACTGTAAATCTAACAGCAATTGTCAACGGTATCTAAAGAAGAAATATCGTCTCACTCTTTCTGCTGTCTGAATATTATTGGTCGGTCAAAGTTCAAAATTAGACATTTAAAATGCTAAGGCGTCTGTGTATGCACATAATTAAGTGTCTGTAATTGCACTTGTTATTTTCTACTAATTGTTGGTCGTGTGTTGTTGGTCAATGTATTTCAATAGTTAAATGATTTAATCTCTGTGTCCTATACTTGTACTAAAGTGTACATGTAATGTACACGTCGATAAAGACTGCAACGTCGGCTCATCGTTGCAAACGGCACTTCTATCGTTCAACACCAGTTAAACTCTCCAAGAACTCGTCCTACATGTTATGTAGGTACATCTTGCGCACACAATATATACAGATTTATAACAATCTGTGTAATTGATAGAGCCTACACATGTATAGGTACAAAGTTAGGCTTCCTACAACGTCCCACGTTTGTGTTTGATATAGTCTAGTCTGAAGGATCAAGTTAGAAAACTAACTAACACTACTTTTGGAATAGTTCGTCGTAATTGGATTGTAGTGGCTTCATGATCCTTCGATCCACGACCCATTGCATTTGAGAACAGTGGAAGGGAATAGCCTTTTGCAGCAGTACTATGGTACTGTAGGCATATCGAAGATAACAATGGTTCTATGTGCATATATATAGTCTCTAGATATATAGTCTC
This sequence comes from Allolobophora icterica, assembly GCA_963556255.1. Lineage (NCBI taxonomy): Eukaryota > Metazoa > Annelida > Clitellata > Crassiclitellata > Lumbricidae > Allolobophora > Allolobophora icterica. The sequence goes on from OY744610.1 coordinate 24,138,098, forward strand.
TAGATATATGCTGGAGGCCCTTCACTGGCTTCCTGTGCGCTTACGCAATAGAATATAGGATTGCTGCCTTGGTATGGCGATTTTGTCAGGACCCCGCCCCTACTTACCTTCGAGAGCTTTGCTGCACAGTTTCAGGTGTCCAAGGCCGACATTCCATCCGCTCAACGGGAAAAGGGATACTTTTAGTTTCATTTGCTCGTTCCACGACTATGCAAAGTCGAGCTTTTTCAGTGGTGGGCCTGGATTAGACTTCCCTTAGAGCTCCGCATGTGCCCTGGGATCACCCCTGGCCTATTTCTTGCAAATCTTAAAACTGTCTTATATGAACGTGATGGTGTCGGGAGCCCCTCTGAGTAGTTCCCTTGATGGGCGCTATATAAATTTTTCCAATGAATGAATGAATATATATATATATACCCTTGTGACTTGGAAACGTCACCTCTTTAAGCGATTCTTTATTAAACCACAAAGTCTTTTTTAGCTTATTCGATCAGTATAATGGTTTAATTCTCTATAATTGTCGAACTAAAAGTATACATCTACTTGAAACTTCAAATCTTGGGTGACTTTAATAACTAACTAGAACTTACTGTGGCCAACCATAATACTTGAAATCAGTCCTTATTCCTCAGAGTTGTCAATATTCAGTAAGGTAATTTTAATTGATATGATAAAAAAAATTGATTTGATTTGATTAATTTGATTGCCTATATTGGATCATATCAAGGACTAGAGCTGTTCTCGATGCTCGAACATCTTTAATTTAGGACCTGTATTTGTCCGTTCGGCTCATTCGCCTATGTCATTTTATTGTCGACTTAATACCTACCTTTTTCAAATTGTTCATCTACCATAGGGCCTACACCAAATATCTTTAAACGCGTAGTAAACTTCTGAATAAGGACCTATTTACGCTTTGGTTTTGATGTGCCATCGTTTGATGTCTAATAAATTAGACACAGGTACGGTAGAAATTATTAATTTTAACTACGATTACAATATCATCAACTATCCAAAATATATACAGTATATATATATATATATATACTGTATATATATATACTGTATATATATATATATACTGTGTATATATATACTGTATATATATATATACTCTATATAATATTATTATTATTATTATTATTATTACTGAAGTCTTATATAGCGCTCCTTCAAGGTTATCTACTCAGGTGCGCTCCCAGTCCAACCACGGTCAAACATGACAGTCTTAAGACAAGAGTAGAACAGAGAAGAGCAATCGATTGGGGTCAAGCGCAGCGCTACTGGAAGCCCATTCCAGGTCGCTGGGCCAGAGACAGAGAAGGCACGGTGTTGCCGGATAGCAGTCCGTGCACGGGGGACAAGGAGCTCAGCCTGTGTTGCAGAGCGAAGTGAACCACGACGCTGGACAGCCAAAGTGGAGCAGCAAAGCTCCCGGAGATAAGGAGGAGCCAAACCCTCAAGGGACCGCCGAACCAGAGCAGAGACCCGATACGCAATGCGCTGCGGGTAGGGGAGCCAGTGGAGCACCTCCCGCATGTACTCCGAGACCCGGCCAAATTTGGGGGTGCGACCCACAAGCCGGGCAGCCGTGCGTATACGACCCGATTGAGGCACCTCAATCGGCAGGTTGGGAGCCCATCATATATGGCGCTACAATAATCGAGGCGGGAGACCACGAAAGCATGGACTAGTGTAGATGCTGAACTAGGCGAGAGGGAGCGAGATATGACCCTGAGTTGTCGCAGCTGGTAGTAACAGCTGCGGCAGAGGAGATTAATATGCTGAACAAATGTAAGCTCCTGGTCTAAGGTGACTCCTAAGTCTCGGACTGAGGCTAGGAAGGTAAAATGCGGGTATTCCTTAGTAAGGGACCCAAAGTCTATCTTTCGGAGCTGCTGACGGGTGCCAAGCCAGATTAGCTGAGTCTTGGCCGAATTGAGCCGCAAGCGATTCGATGACATCCAGGCATGCAGGGTCTCGGTTGCCTGGCTCATGATGCCCACTGCAGCAGCAGCCTGGCCGGCATGGCAGTGGACATAGGCCTGAAGGTCATCGGCGTATGATTGGCTACGGACAGACTCGGCCACAAGCAGGGGACCCAGGTCACCAGTAAAAAGAATATATAGAAGTGGGCCAAGGACGGAGCCCTGAGGAAGACCAACAGGCGCCGGGACCAAAGGGGACCTAGTGGGACCATGGGCCACCATGAAGGAACGGCCCCGCAGAAAGGACGAAAGCCAGTCTAAGGCATTGCCAGAGAGGCCAAAAGATATGGACAGGCGCTGCAGAAGTATGTCGTGATCGACAGTGTCAAATGCAGCGCTCACGTCGAACAGTGCCAGAAGGGTAACCTGGGACTTATCAATAGCCCCATAAATGTCAGAAAGGAGGCGCACGAGAAGGGTTTCCGTGGAGTGACCCTTCCGGAAGCCTGACTGATAGGTTGGGAGGAGGCAATTCATATCTAAATAGTGAATTATTTGGCCAGCTACAACCTTCTCTATAACCTTTGAAAAGAAAGAAACATTGGCTATAGACCTAAAATTAGTAGGTTCAGCCGGATCCAGTCCATCGGCCTTGAGCACAGGAACAAGGATGGACCTCTTTTGTGAGGCAGGAAGGACACCTTCATTGAGAGAGCGGTTACAGAGTACTGTAATGAAGGGTAGTAGGGTGTCGACGAACTCCTGAAGGATGAACGTAGGAACAGGATCAAGGTCGCAGGTCTTTAGTGGCGACGCCAGGATGATCCTCCGCAGTTCCTCACTGGTTACTGGGCCCAGGGCACACAGGCCACAGCTGGTCGGCTGGAAGGTCGGCAGCGGACAGCCTGCTGTGTCCTCACGGACAGAACGAACCTTGGCTGTGAAGGACTCTAGGAAGGCATCGGCTGTGAAGAGCGTCGTAGCCTGGCAGGGAGCCGAGCTGGAGCGACCCAAGATGTATAGGCTATATTGATTTCTGTTTGATATATATATTGTATACAGTCGCAATTTCGACTTAGACATAAGTATACCCTATTATATGATCCTAGTTTTCTATATATAGGATATATATTCTAGGATCGTAGAGGGTGGTCGGATATTCGACATTTCAGCCACTCCCCATAGACGCAATCCCTTAGTCACGCCCCCTTAGTCAGGTTCTACAGCTCTGTACACGTGCCATCACAATATTCCCTGTGGCAAGTGTACCAAAGCAGTAACACGCGGTAATTGCGGCATAGTACACTGCCTACAAGACGAAAGAATTGAATCACGTCTAGTCTGACTTTCAAAGCGGCAACAGTTACTGTCAACCGTGAGGAGAAACTGACTACAAGTTGGTCTACAACCGCTGAAAGAAAGGAGGTAAACAGAAGCTTTTTCCATACTTTTAATATGTTTTCTTGGTGTATCAACCTCGGCCTCGGTTATACGCTGGTCAATGTATTTCCAAGGGCCTTAAGGCAATGAAGTGGTCGAGCATTTTACCATCTGTCCTAAGAATTCTCTTTCATGAGGTCCGTTCTTTAATTACATTGGGAATGTTTAATGTCTAAGGTTTTCTTGTGAAAAATAAACAGGTCATTGCCAAATTCCGCCACAGCTGTACTTGGGCGTCAGCGAGTCCCAAGCCTAGATAAAGTAGATGGGCGACGCTAATCATCTTCGTTATGAGATAGCGTCGTCAAACAGAAATCAATATAGCCTACAATGACGAATAAGAGAATGTAGAAGTGGTGGTCAATTTCTGCTGTCGGACTACTTGTCCGACAATGGACGAATCCTAATTTCCTATACATGGGGTCTGCGCATCGCGTAACTTGACACTTTCAAAACAAATTCTGTTTGTTGAACGATGCAATGTTGTCACGAAATATAAACATATGAAACAATTCTACTCTCTGTTCTCCTTTTCCTAGTTCGAATTCCGATGTGTAATGTTATCTCGGTTATTTCGTTCTGCTTTCCAACAGTTAATTTTAAATCCAGTCCTGATTCATCACATCTATCAACCATGTCATCTAATTGTCTTTCTCTGGTTGTGATGAAACCTAGAATTATTCTTGGCGGACGCGCTTTGCGGTTGCTCGAGCTAAATCGAATTCCTATTGCATAGATGTTATAATGTAGATGTTGCTAAAGACATTTGGACTTTCTCTGACCACGTGTTCATCACGCGATTAACTGTCGAAGGAACCGACATACATTTTCTGCATACAGACCTAGACCATGTTCTGCGTCCCTATTTTCCACCTCATAATCTTCGGCAAAGGTTTCGTAATTTCAAATTACCTGATAAAAATGAAAAAAACTTTATATCACGTATGCTGTAGGCCTTTAAAAACACTTGTTAACAATTGACTATTTTAGCAATATGCTGTTTTCTTTTATATGTAGGCCCCATACCTTATTTAAAACCCCATATGCTTAAACTCTCTGAAATTGACTGTTATCTGATTCATTTTCATTTGCAATTAATGTAGGCCCTATCTCTTTTTTAAAGTCTGTGTAATCCTGTCGCGTTTGTGTCGACAGGAATTTTTGCAATAAACGAATATTGATTGATTGATTGATTGATTGACTGATACGTGCTGACTTTGAAATGTAATATCTTTCTCTAGACTACAGATAGCACAAAGCCATTTCTCGTACCTCGTTATCAGCTCTTGTTCTATAAGATATATTCTCTTTAAATTCATTAACGAAGAAACCCAAATTGAAGTCTACTGAATATATTTGAGCGCTCTATCGAGTCCAGTTATAACCCAGACCTTTATCCAACGTAAGCCTCAAGCAATAGGTAATAGCCAGGTTCGCCATGGATACCCATTTACGCTTAAATTCAGCTGTCTCAAAAGCCTTTACTCTGCAGATATGGTACTTTGAAAGGTATTTATTTTAATCTACTCCCTTTATTGATCACCCAAACAGAAGTTCATATAATGATTTATTATAGCAGTTTAATGGTGCCAACGTGTAAACGGAACGATATTGTTCCGCTGGCAGGGTCGTCCCTTGCATTTATTTCCATACGCAGTAACAGTTTCCATCAAAGCCTGAATCGCAGTCAATACAGAAATGCGCCAAAGTGCAGAAACGTGCAATATTGTGCACGTGTAGTGGCACAAATAGGTCTATGACTTATGCATATATTAACCATTCATTATGTTTGACACACTACGTTAATCTTGAAAGATTAACGTAATCCTCCATATTTGTTGATTGCAATTTATTTGATTCTGTGGACTTTTTCTAGGGACGATGAATAACATTGTGGCGTTGCTAATCGGTCTGGTCGGCTCCGTGATTGGACGTTCAGATGCAGTCTCTTGCTACCAGAAGTGTACATATAACACTTCACGATTTTACCAATCGGCATGCGAGACACCAATTCTTGGCTTCAGAGCTCCTAGATGCACTGGAGTTGCGTGTATCTGGCAGACGTTTAACCTAACATTGCCTGGCTTTGGTAAGACAACGATGTCTATAATTATTATCCTCAGAATTACGTACTTTACCTGTTTCGATATGGGACGACTAGATAATTGTAATGATTGTAATTTTTATGAGAAATTTATATGGCAACAACTCAGAAGAAACTGTACTGACTTTATCTGGGTATCGGATAATTATTAACCGATTTTATTCTTCTCTTGAAATAATTGACCCGCCGTAAAAACTCTTAATCGTGTTCGAAAATTTCTAGAACGCTAATTAAAGGCTAAGCGCAGGGCACCAGGTTATTCACGAACGCTTCGTCTTGTCAGCTGGGTTGTCCAGAGGTAGGAGGTGGATGTCCAAGTCCGTTTGCCAAGTGACATGCGAGAAAGAGGCAGAGGAGCTCCTGAGGCGGATTCCGTCTTGGACGAAAAAGATTGAAAGGCGGAGCACCAGATGAATAAGTGTACTAATTCTTGAAGAGGTAAGACCTGAGGGTTTGGAGTGTTATTATGAATGCGCATGACGTTAAAGGATAGACAGCATGATGTAGATGCTGTTGCACTGGCTTCCTATTGTCCAGCGTATTTCCTATCGGATCGCTGCCTTGGTTCTCGCTGTCTTCTAGGCTGCGCGCCATCTTACTTTCGTGACCTTTGCCGCCCGGTGTCCGACGTCGTAGCTCCTCGACCAGAGGGGAGCTCTTGGTCCCACGTGCTCGTTCTTCTACTGGGCAGCGCCGAGCTTTCTCGGTTGTGGGTCCCTCCACTTGGAATGGACTCCCGCTGGAACTGCGATTACTACCTCTGAATAATTTGCCTGCGTTTAATAAATCACTTCAGTCTTTCTTTTTTAGCCGTGGGTGGACTGGGAGCGCTCCTGAGTAGGTATCTTGAAGGGGCGCTATATAAATTTTCAGAATGAATGAATGAATGAGCAGATATTGGTGGAATATTTGGGATTCTTGCAGAATTCCTAACTTGAACAGAGAAGTGATTTTTTGGGAGCAGGTAAGAGTGGGAGCCAGTAATGTCGCAAAGGTACTTGAGAGTATCGTAGCGAGTCGTGGATCTTAAGATGAAAGGCAGGAGAATATAATTGCCATATAGGCGGTCAATTCTTACGAATTCTTACGAATTGACAAGCTTCAACAGAATTGCGTTAAGTACGCTTATATATATATTAACAAACCCTTAATGTAGGTCTGGAATTCTAATCCTCAACGAAATGATTTTATTGTTGGTGTTTATTTGCTTCAGCGATTTCAACCATGTATCGGGGCTGCCTTGAGAACGCGCCTGACTCCATTGCACATCGGTGTCGATCCAATGCGTCTGACGACGGCTATTTCATTCATGACAACCGCTGCTGTCACAGCGTGGACGCGACCATCGAGGGAATCACTGAATATCAAATGATGTATTGCGAATGCCAATCTGATGACTGTAACGTCGACTCATCGTCGCAAACAGTTGGAAAACCAGTGTCCTGGATAATCCCAATCTTTGCTGTGATTTCTAAAATCATTCGGCTCAATTAGGCAAGAACGTTTTCTATGATTACTGATTCAGAGTAGCACTTTAAACGTTATGGAGTTTTTGCAACTAGCTTTTCTGTTTCTGAAATTATATTGAGAACGGTGACTGTTGTATTGGAATGACGCTTTGCAGAAATTTACTATGGAATTTGCACATATTCATTATTCAATATAAGAATTGTTTCATAACTAATAAGCCAAATTTCAATTCTAAATTTACAAGATGAGTTTAGTGGCTTTTCGTATTGCAAATAACCGCTTAAATAATTTTTCTGCAATTATTGAGAGTCGTTGTTTTACCTTTGGTAGACAGAAAAAAAGGATAAGTGACTTGCAAATAAATCCGGAGCAAGTTGAGGATATCTGTCGTAAGTACAAAGAAGGAATGTAAGCTAATTTAAAGGGTATTTTTAATAAATGTAGAGCCCATCCTGGCACGTTTTATAAGAGGTTCAAAGATTTTTGCCACAAGCACATTGCATCGAGGATTAGCAATTGTCAATAAGGAAATCGAAAACAGGAATCGAACGTGACTTTCACGTGGTCCACCGGGTTTATAGTCAATGACGCAAAAGTTAAGTACGGTACTTATTGAACATCGGATGCATGACGCGTAAAAACCGACACATTTACAGAGATAGCGATGACAACAGTAATATTTTCAGATGATGTTCTCTAATAACGACTGGAAAACTTGCAGCAATGGTCAACGGTGTCTAGAGAAGAACTATTGTCTCACTTTTTCTGCTGTCCGAATTCGTCGCTCAAAGTTTCAAATAAGACATTCAAAATGCTACGGCGTCTGTGCATGCACATAATTAAGTTTCTTAATTGTAATTGTTAGGTTCTATTAATTGTTGTTGGTCGTGGTGCGTGTAAGTGGAACAGACGATCCATCTATTTAAACAGTTAAATGATTCAATCTCTGTCGAATTCCTATACCTGTAGATGTAATGTAGACGTCGCTAAAGACGTTGCTACGATACTCTTTCTATCATTCGTTGCCAGATCAACTGTCCAAGGACTCGTCATATGTGTTCTATAGAAGACTCTACGACCTATTTACTTCCTCCAAGGTGCAATTGCTTATGACTACAGTACCTGGAAACTCCAACCCTAATCATTATGTACACAGTTTGGCTTGCTGCAACGTGTCACGTTTGTGCTTCATGTAGTCCGATCTGAAAGATCAAGATAGAAAAGTACAGCCACATAGGTAATTATGGATTAGTTCGTCGTAACTGGATTGTCGTAGCTACATAATCCTTCGATTCACGTTCCATTGCATTTAAGAACATTGGAAGGGGAATAACCTTGTGCAGCAGTACTAAACTAGGCATATCGACCTGTAGATGTAATGTAGACGTCGCTAAAGACGTTGCTACGATACTCTTTCTATCATTCGTTGCCAGATCAACTGTCCAAGGACTCGTCATATGTGTTCTATAGAAGACTCTACGACCCATTTACTTCCTCCAAGGTGCAATTGCTTATGACTACAGTACCTGGAAACTCCAACCCTAATCATTATGTACACAGTTTGGCTTGCTGCAACGTGTCACGTTTGTGCTTCATGTAGTCCGATCTGAAAGATCAAGATAGAAAAGTACAGCCACATAGGTACTTATGGATTAGTTCGTCGTAACTGGATTGTCGTAGCTACATAATCCTTCGATTCACGTTCCATTGCATTTAAGAACATTGGAAGGGGAATAACCTTGTGCAGCAGTACTAAACTAGGCATAGCAATAGTTCTCTGTGCATGTACCGTATACGCATACAGTCATATATACCCTTGTGATTTGGAAACGTGACCTCTTTCAACGATTCTTTATTTTACCACAAGTCATTTTTAGCTGATTCGATCAGTATAATGCTTTGTCTACTCTACACTGTCGAACTAAACTTACACATCTACTTGAAACTTCAAATCTTGGGTGACTTTACTAACTAGTACTTCTGTGGCCAACCATAATACCTGAAATCAGTCCTTATTCCTCAGTCTTGTCACTATTCAGGTAGATAATTTGATTGTCTATATTGGGTCATACATAGGACTAGCAACTCCTCGGTGCACGAGCTTCTTAATGTTGGGCCTAGATTTTGGAATTCTCTCCCTGCGTTTGTCCGTTCTGCTCTTTCGCCTATGTCACTTCGTTGTCCATTTAAGGCTACCTTTTAGAAATTGCTCATCTACCATAGATCGGTTCTCTAATGCGCTAAACTTCGAGATAAATATATTCTATGATCGTAGTTACCTTCCGACTATATATATACAGTGCTTTTTTTCTAGAATAAAAGGTTCCGCAACGGAACAATAGGTTCCGGAACGCAACAATTATAGGCGGGCTAAAATCACGAAAAAACGGGATAGGGGGTTGGGAGGGGTCTCAATAAACACTGAAAACAGTTCAAAAACACTGAAATTAAATTAAAATAACTAAATTGTTGTTTTTATTATTAAAATAAATAAATTATTTTTAGTAGCTGAAAAAAGGTGCCGGAACGCCGTACCGGCGCGTTCCGGCTGAAAAAAAGCACTGCATATATATAAATATATATATATATATAAATATATATATATATATATATATAAGATATATTCCAGAACCGTATAGCGTGGTAGGATAGTCGACATTTCAGCCACTCCTATAATAGACACAATCGTCAACACAAGATGCAGGTAAAATTCCCTATAGCAGGTGTGCCACTGAAGCAAAATGCATGCATACGTTCATACATACGGTATAGTACACTACAAGACGAAGAATTGCGTCACATCTAGTCTGACTTTCAAAGAGGCAACTGTCGAACGTAAGGAAGAACTGATCGCAACACATTGGTCTACATCCGTTGAAAGAAAGGAGGTAAACAGAAGCGTTTGATATACATTTTAAATATGTTTGCTTGGTGTATCGACCTCGGAGACGGTTATTCATAGGGTATAAAGCAATGAAGTAGTCGAGCATTTTATCGTCTCTTCTAAGAATTCTATCTATAAGGTCCGTCCATTAATTACAATGGTGACACTGAATGTATATATAAGGCAAACAGTGAGTGGCCAAGGTCAAATTCCGCCACAGTTGTACTTGGGTGGAGCCAGTCCCAAGCCTAGATCAAGGAGATGAGAGACGCTAATATATTCGTTATGAGATAGCGTCGTTAAACAGAAATCGTCGTAACCTACAATGACCAATCGAGAATGTAGATGTGGCGTGCAATTTCTGGGGTCGGAGTCTCGATCAGGCAACGGACAAATCCTATGGTCCCATTGTTGTTCTCCAAGTTGGATTCCGATGTTTCATGTGATCTCGGTGATTTTGTTGTGCTGTCCAACCGTGAATTTAAATTCAGTCCTGATTCATCGACAATCAGGTTATCTAATTATCTTTCTCTGGTCGGGAAAACTTTTAAATTATTCTTGGCGAACGACCTTTGCGGTTGTAAATTTATCACCACCACATGCTGGTTAAAGCTTGGTTTAACAGAAGCTGCGATATTCACAGTGAAACTGCGAAAATCATGAGATTTAGCGTAATTTTTTAGTAATTGTAATTGCTACAATTTCTATAGCGTCGTCAGTAGCTTTACACCTTCGACTGTCTGCTCAAATACCAAGAGTTGGATGGCAAGTGCGGTTTTAACTGTTTTTTTAACATAAATTCTCTCAGCCTCCTAAATAGGCGTTGGAAGACTGTTCCAGGCTCGTGGGCCGGCCACCAGAAAGGCCCGATCGCCCGTTTTAGTTTTAATTGCCGGAACAAATAGATCAGCGGGTTTTGAAGATCGCAGCCGCGACTTATTAGGGTCGTCCCATAGAGATCTAATGCTGTCTGCGAGGTAGCTTGGTGCGTAGGCTTTTGTACGTGAGTAAGCAAAGTTTGAATCTGACGCGCTCGCCTATCCTGGTCTTGTGTCGGGGTTGTAATGTGATCGAACTTTTTGTTATCGCAAGACCAGACGAGCAGCAGCGTTGGTAAACGCCTGAAGCCGAATGATACAGCGCTGTGGAAACCAGCTATGGCGAAATATCGACCCAAATGTCTGCCCTAGCCACAATCGAGCAACACCAGCATATATTAACCATTCATTATAGGCTATTGCAGAGGTTCCCAACCTTTTCTATGCCTCGCACCCCTTGGAAATGTTTGATTAGAGCTCGCACCCCCTACAAAAGTCATATCACATTTGAAGACAACTAAGTCACATTTCTATTTTTTGAACCACAGACTGAACCACATACAGTACTGTGGGTGAACAAACTGAACTAAAAATGAGCTTTTAACTCAGTGCATAAAATGCACATATAAATTCATAATGCTACAAAGAATGCACTGGGGTTTTTGCAAGTCATCATTTCCTGTTGTCCAAGTGAAACCAAAGCGCACATTCTCATCATTCCATTTCTTTCTTTTTGACATGATGAAAAATGAAGGGTTAATCTGCGAACCAGCAAGAGAAAATATGAGCTAATTTACCTGTTCATAAAGCCCGTTTTGACAAATTTTCCTGCTCATTGCTTCTTTCAAAATATAATGTCAATTGATATGACATTGCACTCAAAGCAAAAATAATGACCTACAAATGCCGGCACACTGCAAGACACCGGTTGCACAACGATACAAACACTGCTCAATAAGTATACACACATGCACAGTGCACACACTTTACATTTATTAATATCAAGTTCTGTTATAATAAAATAAATGTGACCTCACCTTCAATGCGAACAATTTTTGAAACGAGTTAATTTCGTGACATTTGTATAAACATGACGGATTTTCTATCGGCCGATAAAAAAGTTTACCTACTCTTTCTCGCACCCCCTGAAATGCCATCTCGCACCCCCTGGGGGTGCGGGTACCCCTGGTTGGGAACCCCTGGGCTATTGGATCTATTGCGTTAATATTGAAACAAGCTGTTGTTTTATGTTTGTTGATGGCAATTTATTTCATTCTGTGGACTTTTTCTAGGGACGATGAATAACATTATGACGTTGCTCATCGGTCTCGTCTGCTCCTTGATTGGTCGTTCAGATGCAGTCTCTTGTTACAAGTATACATATTATACTTCACAATTTCACCACTCAACCTGCGAAACACCATTTCATGGCGCAAATGCTCCTAGATGCATTGGAGTTACGTGTGTTTGGTGGGTGCTTAACGTCACATCAGCTCTCGGTGGTAAGACAACGATGCTCTGCTTAGAATTACGTGTTTAACCTGTTATTATATCGGACGACTAGATACTTGTAATGATTGTAATGAGAAATTTTTATGGCGCCAATTCAGCAGAAACCTTACTAGCATTATCTGGGCATCGTGGCATTTTATTGGACGAGAAAGATTGAAAGACGTAAAGGGTGGATCAGTGTAGATGTTCTTGAAAAGTTAAGATTTTAGTTTGGAGTGGAATGCAGGAGGGATATTATGTATATGCATGTCGGTAATGTGGTGCTGGGGTGAAATTGGTTGGAATCTGGGATCTGGAGAATTCAGAACCTGAGATGAGAAGTTATTTTGGGAGCGGAAACGAGTGAGAGAGATACATGTGGGAGGATGATCGGGTAAGTCGGGGTGGCAATAAGATCGCATAGCTAGTTAATTATTGTAGGAATTTGGACGTTGAGATGAAAGGCAGGAGAAGATAATTTCCATTTCATACAATTCTTGTGAATTGGCATACTTCAATAGAAGTGCGTTAACTACCCTGATATTAATTGACAAAGCCATAATATAGGTCGATAATTCTGATCTTCGACCAAATGATTTCATATTCGTTGTTTATTTGCTTCAGATTTTCATGGCGTTTACCGTGGCTGCTTCGAGGACAAGAACGTCTCCTTAGTCGATCAGTGTCGAACACATGCGTCAGACGACCGATACTTTATCAATCGCAAGCGCTGCTGTTACAAGTTCGGCACCAAGACTGGAAGCGGTTGCAGCAGTCAAGGGATGCATTGCCAGTGCCAATCTGATAACTGCAACGTCGGCTCATCGTTGCAAACAGTTGGAAAACCAGTGTCCTGGATTATCCCAATCTTTACTGTGATTTCTAAAATCATTTAGCTCAATTAGACAAGAACGGCTTGTATGAAAATTGATTCAGAGAAGCAGTTGAAACGATATGTAGTTTTGCAACCAGCTTATCCGTTTGAAGTTATATTGAGAACAGTTGTAGGGCCTATTGGAATGACGCTTTGCAGGAATTTACTATTATTTTGAGTTGACAATTTACGTACATTTAAAAAAATTGCTTCATAGCTAACCACCCAAATTTCAATTCCAAAGTTACAAAATTCGTCTAGCGAATTTCTAATAAATAAATAAATAGTTGTTCTGTAATACTGATTCAGAGTAGCACTTGACACGTTATCTAGTTCTGCAACTAGATCGTCTGTTTCTGAAATAACATAGAGAACAGGTGTAATGGGATGACGCTGTCAAGAATTTACTTCAAGTTTGAGCTGACAATTTTCACACGTTCAATATAAGAATTGCTTCATAACTGAATAAGTGAATTTCCAAAGCTTTAAGTCAGTGGCAGTCTGTATTGCAAATAATCACTTAAATAGTTGTTCTGCACCTACTGAGAGTCATTATAACATTTTGTAGACAGAAAACAGGTCATGATTGGACATCAGTGACTTAATAAAACCAGAGTAGGTTGAGGATATCTGTCGTGAGTGCAAAGAAGGAAGGAATAGAAATGCAAAGGATATGTTAATAAACGTATCCTGACACGTTGTGTAAGGATTCCAAGACACGCTGACGATTACAAATTGTGAATAAGGAATAAAAAAAATAGCGGCCTGACTTTCATGTGGTCCACCAGATTTATAATCAAGTTAAGTATTGCTGAACCTGGAATGCATGACGCGTAAAAATTGTGCAAAATGGTGACACATTTACAGAGTTACAGTGATGACAAAATACCAGTAAATTTTCAGATAACGATATCTAATAAAGACTGCAAAACAGGAATAATTGTCAACGGCGTCTAAGGAAGAACCATTGCCTCACCTTTTCTGCTGTCCGAATTCGTCGTTCAAAGTTCTAAATAAGACATTCATAATGCTACGGCGTCTGTGTATGCACATAATTAAGTGTCTGTAGAATAATTGTAGCCCTTATTGTTAGGTTCTACTAATTGTTGGTCGTGTGTTGTGGGCGTAGAACAGACTATTCATGTATTTCAACAGTTAAATGATTCAATCTCTGTCGAATTCCTATACCTGTACATGTAATGTAGACATCGCTAAAGACGTTGCTACGACACTCTACATGTTCGATACCACACACATGTTCTGTATAAAACTCGACGACCCATTTACTTCCTGCAAGCTGCATCTTCTTATGACTACAATACCTGTAAACCCCAGTCCTACTCATTATGTACACAATTATACAGATTTATACTAGGCCTAACCTGTATAATTCATACACATGTTTATACAGTTTGGTTTACTGCAACGTGCCACGTTTGTGCTTCATGTAGTCTGATCTGAAAGATCAAGTTCGAAAATTAACAGCCGCATAGCCTACTTGTGGATTAGTTCGTCGTAATTGGATTTTCGTGGCTATATAATCATGTTCCATTGCATTTGAGAACAGTGGAATGGAATATCGTTGTGCAGCCGTACTACAGTAGGCATATTAACGATAGCAATAGTTCTCTGTGCATGTATACGCATACAGTGATATATATACCCTTGTGACTTGGAAACGTGACCACTTTCAACGATTCTCTATTTAACAACGAACTCTTTTCAGTTTATTCGACCCGTACAATGTTTTATTGTCCATGATCTCGAACTAAAATTATACATCTGCTTGAAACTTCAAATCTTGAGGTCTTTAATAAATAACTAGTACTTGCTATGACCAACCACAATACTTTGAAATCAGTCCTTATTTCCCCAGCATTGCCACTATACAGTAAGGTAATTTGATTGCCTATAATATTGGATCATATCAAGGACTAGAACTCCTCTCAATGCACGAGGTTCTTAATGTTGGGCCTAGATTTTGGAATTCTCTCCCTGTATTTGTCCGTTCTGCTCAATCGCTTATGTCCGTGCTGTCCAACACGCGGCCCGCGGGCTGAGTTCAAATGGCCCGCCGGAGATGAATAGGCCTACCGACCGCAAACAACAAATTTAAAACACAATTCAAAGCCAAATATCTCACTAAAAACGTGCTTGAACGTTAATTAGAATACTTTTTGGCGCTGAAATATTATAAAACATGCCAAATTATTCAATATGCTATAAATTATTCACTGATTATCACATAATTATTGCCAATAACTTTTAATACAGTTAGTAATTTTCAATAAAATTTATTTGTTGCTCTTGAGTTTACTGGTGAATAATTGTTTCGGCGGCCCGAGGAGTAAAAAAGGTTGGACAGCACTGTCCGTTCTGCTCAATCGCCTATGTCATTCCGTTCTCGATTTAATACCTAACTTTTTCACATTGCTCATCTACCACTTTAATAGCGTACTAATCTTCTGAATAAAGGCCTATTTATGCTTTGATCTTGGTGTGCTACCGACTGACGCCTAGTGCATTAGTCAGGGGTACGATAAAAATTACTAATTTTGACTATAATAACAATATTTCCGCTATCCAATATATAGGTCTATAGTTTAATTATATACAGGTGCATATATAAGCTTAACCTTAAAATGTACATACCGAGAACGCATAAACCAGCCGCAGTCAGTCTATATAAATATATATCACAATTAAGAGATTCCCATCTCGATATATATATATATATATTCTGTGACCGTAGTTATCTTTCTAATATGTTTACAGGATGTATACAAACATTCTAGGATCATGGAGGATGGTCGAATATTCGACTTTTCAGCCACTCCTATAGACACAATCGTCACCTTGGTCAGGTTCTACAACTCTGTAGGCCTACACGTGCCAACACAAGATTCAATATAGCAGATATGCCACCGGAGCTAGATGCGTACATACGTTCATACATACGGTATAGTACACTCCTAGTCGAGAGAATTGAATCACATCTAGTCTGACTTTCAAAGCGGCAACTTTCGAGCGTGAGGAGAAACTGACAGCAACAAGTTGGTCTACTTTTTGTCAGTCTCTTTCGACTTCGTTTTAAGTAGATGTTATAATGTAGATGTTGCTAAAGACGTTGCGACTTTCTCTGGCCGCACGTTCAATGCGAGATCAACTGTCTAAGGAACCGACATATATTTTCTGCACACAGACTCGACGACCCATCTACATGTGTCAGGTACATCTGGCCCAAGGCTACACGACCAGCAAACCAAATGCCCTCTTGAGCGTATGGGTATCTTTTAGGCCTCTATAACTAGATACAGATATATAACAGAATTATTCATACTGTGTGTATTTAGGTCCACAGCTAGTTTTGTTACTAAACATCATCCGTTTCAGATTCAGTCAAGTCCAGTCGGGTTTCAGATATCAAGAAAGAACAATTGCAGCCAGATGAATTCGATAGTATATATATATATACATACTTGTATATATATATACATATATATACATATATACATACATACATACATACATACATACATCCTAGGGTGGATCGAAAAAAAATTTCTTTCGTATCAACTATAAATAGTGACCAAAAGTTGCCTTTAGTATACGTAAACAACTGTGTAAAATTATTTTAAATTTGAACAACATCTTGAGGGTCCCCAACGAGATCAAAAATCGCCTGTGCTGTAATAGCAAAAAGCTATGGTTCGCAGGCAGTTTTTAACTAAATTCTGCTTATTCCTTGCACTTGTTGCATCGTATGTCAGCTGGGATCATCTAGATCTATTAGAATATTTCTGGCTAGCACTTTGTGTATTCTACCACTTTTATATCTACTACTTTTATATCTATAGGCCTTCTCTTCATTTCCTTTTTAATACATACACAATATTCGTTTATTTCCAATCAGTGGCTTGACACACCGCAAACCATTACAATAAGAGTACAGCTGGTTAACTAAAAATCGATTTAAATAAGACACTTCCAGCAAGGGATAACATTGATGACATGGCTACTGGTGTTGTTTATACAAGAACCTAGAGATGAAGTTTCTATCATCTTTGAGGAGCAGGGAAAAATCATGCGGCCTCGGTCTTAGACTAGAGCGACGCACAACCTTAGATGAGAAAATGAGACGGAGCACATGGGTCCTGCACCAAATAAGCGACCGCAGAATGCGGTCATCTGCATCGCTCACCATCGCCCCCACATCCCACACATCCCGCGACAGGTAACCCATTCTACACATTTGGTTCAGAAACCTCTCCAGGCGGGCACGGTCTTCAGCGGTAGCGCAACCCACCACGCTGGGGCTGCATACAGAAGCCGAGCAACTGTGGTCGCACCTGCAACCGTGTCTAAGGCTAGATCAGGGAGTCCATGAGCCCTTGACACTTTCGGAGTAGAGAGAGCTAGAGCATGACCTCAGAGTCTGTCAGATATGGGAGGATGCACGCAGATCCTCAGTTAGGTATCTTTTCTTACCATGACAAGTATATGAAGCTAATAAAACCACTGCCAAAGGTCAACTTAAAGGAATTCGGTACAGACCAGAAATATCTGTGGGAAATAACCAACGCTGTTTCTGAGGGTCACTGCTCGCATGACTTATCCAAACGAAACCCCGGAGAAATTTAATCACTTCTCGACTTCTCCTTTTGTACATCGCAACAGCTGAACCATCAGCCAATTTCGAGATTCTTTCAGCATACATCATGAAGGCGTATGCTCCAATGTGGTTCAGTATCAAGGCTAAGCCGTCGTGCAAAGATCGTGTAAGACATTTGCTCCGTTCTGTCCAGCTTTCCCGTTATCTTACAGTTGAACAGAAACGTGTTGTCGATCCTGTTATACAGCGGAATGCCTATTTTACCTATCCGGAAAACCTACTTCTCTCCATGATTACAGATGGTCGTCCACGCGAACTCGGAATTCGCCGCATTGTTAAGGTGAGTTCGTCAACTAGAACATCAGCTTGCGACAATTCAAAGTAGGCCTACCAGGCTACCAGAACTCAGGTTTGACGCACGTGGTCTTTGACTTGATCGACTGGCAAAACTCGCACATAACGAACAGCCGCTCACGACTGACATTTGGGAGGGACATCTAAAGCTATTTGTGAGTAGCGTTGAAACGCCCATAGCTAACTTTTCTAAGTTAACCTGTCATAATTAGGCTGTGGAACGCTGCGTCAAGTTGGTTATTGAATCATCGGCAGCGTTTTGTGGCGCAAAATCGCGAGATGACTATCCGATCGCGGCTAAAATCTCGATTGATAACGCCAACGTTTCGCACAAAATCCGATTAAAGTGTCATGTAGCCTGAACGTTGTTGCGAATTAACATTTGTGCATTTGAATTATGCATAAGAATGTATTCTATGCTTTGCTAATACGTTACATCTGTTGTATTGTATTGTATTGTATTCAAACATTTATAAAGCGCCTCTAGTAGGATGAACCGTTCAGAGGCGCTCCCAGTGCGCAAGATGTTGTCATGTCTGATGATTCACGATAATCCATAATATTGCCTATATAATGTATAGTAAAATTTCAAAGTCCTTGGGGACCCTCAAGATGATGCACAATAATTACCAAATTTTTACTGTGTATTTGTCATACCAATTGGCAACTTTTGCCCACTATTAAATATAGTTATTTAAAAAAAAATTTTTTAGCATATGCTTTCGATCCACCTTAATACATACATACATACATACATACATACACACATATTATGATAATCAATTCGATTTTACTGTGCTCAATAATCTACAGCGACTCCAAATCCTCAAAATCGTTATTTTTTTATGGATTTTGTCTCGTAAAATCCTTCACCCTCGCAATCCCCTCACAAGTGGTATAAACCACTTATGCCATTTAAGATGCTCCTTACAGGAAGTGGATGGGTCGCTGAGTCTGTGTGCAGCTGTGCGTTGAGTCCCTGAACAGCTGATCCTGTGTTGATACGTTCTGACTCTGAAATTTAATATCTTTATATTACATAACACACAAAGACAGTTGTCGTGCCTCATTATCAGTATTGTTCGATAAGATACATTTTCCTTAAGTTTCTTAATGCAGAAACCTATATCAAAGTCCATTGAATATTTTTGAGCGCTCTATCGAATTGAATTCAAACCCAGACCATCATTCTAAGTGGGCTCATTTTTATACAAGCAAATTTATCATTGCACTTTAAGGGTATCGATGGGTAAACCCATAAGGAACGGCATTGTTCCGCTGGTAGGGTCGTCTCTTTCTTAAACATATATTTCCAAACGCAGTAACAATTACCATCAAAGCATGAATCGTAGCCAATACAGAAAAGCTGAAGAAAAAGTCGCTGTAGATGAGTTTAGAAAGTCAATGGCAATCATATGATTGTCTAAAAAGGTAGGTCTTGATCTGTGATTTGAACGTTTCCAGAGATGGCACATTCTTCACATGGTCGGGAAGACTGCTCCACGTAGTGAGTCCAGAGAAGGAGCAGTCGCTAAACCTCACAGAAGACCGTGGGACTTGTAGTTGATTTTTCTAGAAGGATCGTAGCCGACATCGCTTATGGTTGTTTGATACTCGAATGCAGTAGTGTCGGATGTCGTCTGGGATGACAATATTCTTGTATTTTATCTTTCCAAGGAAGATGAATAACGCTGTCACGTTGCTTATCCTACTGGATGGCTGAGCGCTCTTCCTACAACTGCCGATATGTGAATCATTCAGAATCAGTATCCTGAAGCGGTGACCAGAGGCGTAGCCAGGAGGGGAGCAGGGGCAGCGACCGTGGGGCCTTTCACGATTTATTCATTCCAATCGCTCGAAATTTATTTATTCCAATCGCTCGAAATTTATTTATTCCAATCGTTCGAACGACATAAGAAATGTGTCTTTAACGGTAAACATCTTTCAAACCTGCACTACTAGGCAGTTGGCTGAAACATAAGGTACATTCTTGTAACACTTGATACCTTCGAATTCTTAGTTCTTTTAATATTCTGGAAAAAGTGCTAGAAAAGGCTTTCAGTTTACCAACATATTTACAGAGAAGTAGCATTCATTTAGTGGCAGCTTCTCATTCGGCTGAAAAAGCACTGTGAATCAGAATCCTGAAGCGGTGACGTGCACTGAACCAGCCTTTTCTAGCACTTTTTCCAGCACTTTTTCCAGCACTTTTATCAATGCAGTAAGTGCTCCAAAATGCAACGGGCTAACATGTAGGCAATATGAAAACCTCACAAGA
This sequence comes from Allolobophora icterica, assembly GCA_963556255.1. Taxonomy (NCBI): domain Eukaryota; kingdom Metazoa; phylum Annelida; class Clitellata; order Crassiclitellata; family Lumbricidae; genus Allolobophora; species Allolobophora icterica. The sequence continues at coordinate 24,158,351 of OY744610.1, forward strand.
GAGAGAAAGCAACGGTTATGCTTTTTGTGAAAGAATTACAGTAGTGTGCTCTATTTAAAACATATATAAATAAAAAGCGAAAGTGGGTGAGTAAGTAAGTAAAATAATAAATAGGTCCTTATGTATTTCATTACTATTTATTTGTCTAGCGAAGGTTGTTTCTTCATCTTCTTCTTCGTCTTCTTCGTCTTCTTTTTCTTCCTCTTTTTCTTCTTCTTCTTATCCGGTTTTCTGGTTGCGTAAGTCATCTTGCTACAAACCCTTGACCTTCTTCCAGAAATCATAGAACTCGACATAATAATATTAACGTATTAAATCATACTGGAGTCTGTAGCTTGATGGAAAGTTACCACAGTTGGAAAATAAATCGCCTTTCTTTCTTGCACAGGCAGTAGCATATTCATCGGAGCACTGATGCAGTTCAAGTAAATACTTGAATACATTTTCAACTAAAGTGGTCGCATCGAGACCAGACACCGCATACATTGACACCAAGACCAAAAGCCACGAGGCCGAATCTTAGGCAAGATAGTCCAAGATTTAGGCAGATAACCCAGTTATTTCTTGAGTTCGAGGTCAAATATCACTGCTAAAAACATTAATAAACTGAGGGTTTTTGTTTTAGACAATTACACCGTTATCCGAAAGTGCCGGAATCAGACTGCCTTTCAAGTAGACCAATGCGAGACGTACAATGAGCAATATGCAATTTTGTCAGCCATATATTGTCCACCTACGACAATAGATGCTGTTATAACTGCAGCGGTTACGCTCAAGCTAACATTCATATAACAGCCAGATATTGCGTCTGCTACAAGGACGACTGCAACGGCGATCTACCATACAACCAGTGATGGTGAAAATACTTTTAAAAAGTATTTGAGTACAAGTATAAATACTTGCTCACAAAAGTATTTAAAATACAAGTTTAAAATACAGTAGGCTATCATACAAGTATTTTAAATACAAGTATAAAATACTTGCCTGGAAAAAGTATTTTTAATACTAAGTACAAATACTTCAGACCAAAGTTTATCACAAATGATCAAGTCGTATAAAAATGAGACTGAAATTCTTAATATAGAATATCGAACACTAGCAAAAACATTTGTCCAGTTCTGCAGTCATATCGCACTTAGGAATTGGCCTTGATTATCAGTAGTTGATCAAAATGCTTGTCAGTTAAGCGAGTACGTGTTGGTAATGAAATTAGAGATCACCAGAGGCAAACAAGTCTCTAAAAGCTAGTTTCTCAACAGAGCATAGTGGTCCAACTCCTTCAACAATATAGTTCATGATTAGCTCATTAACTCTGTCTTGGCTGATCAACTTGACTGAGTTTGCATTGGGAAAAGTCAGATGTCGATGACTACTGGTATCAAACTTAGCTAACTAGGACTCTTGGAACAGCTGGACATGCTGGTAGTTGCTAATTCATCTACAGTTGTACGTGACAGCCTCTTGCGAGCTTTTTGTGTTTTCAGCATAATCGGTGAACTTGCTCTTGTGTGCATTCTAAAACACATTACCAGCATTATTTTCTAAAGTATATTTTCTCAGCATACCAAATTATCAAAATGTTATTTCATTGCTGTTATTATATCTGCCAGGTTAGTCAGTGTGAAAATGAGTTGAAAAGCAACTGTAATGAAGGACATACACAGTAACCATATCAGGCAAGGCTTTAAGCCTCCAACCTCTAATCTTCGCATGTCAAAAGTCGCTTTAACAAGAGATATCACTATTTGAAATGAAATCTCACTCACAATAAATAACCACTTTGTTAACGGTTAGGTCACGTAGTTACATTCAAGCATTACTTTCGTCGCCTCGTTAGTGAAAGGCCAACAAGTAAGCGGGAACAGCTCATGAAAGTCTGATTAAAAAAATTAATGCCGAATTAAGACTAGTAGGAGAATGGTTTAAAGCCAACAAACTGTCGTTGAATCTTATGAAGACGAATTGTTCCGTTCACGAAGGAAATGTGTTCCAACTTGGTCTAATGAGTTCCCTGCGGCGGGTCCGGCGACGAAATAACGACGAGTCCGCCAAGAGTGTCTTGACCCTCCCGACAACGTCGCCACGGGTGGCTGAACGCAAGCGGCTGTCGCTGCAACGAGTGCACAGTTCAGTCAAATAGCCAGGTATAGTAGTATGTACTAGTCCCCGGCGCCGCCGCCATCCGCCGCCGCCGCCGCCGCCGTTAAGCCCTCAAGTCGCAACCAGTCGCTAAGCTATCGACTGCTAGCGACTTCATTCACTTAATATTTTGATTGTTGTTTTAATCGCGGTTTCCAAGTTTCCATTTGACGATCATTAGAAGGACATGAGCAACACTTACAATACAATGCAATACAGTACATATTCGTTTGTTGAGAAATTCAAGCTGACATGCCGCAACTTGGTACATTAGCCTATAAGAGAAAGAGTCTACACTCTATTAGCAAGAGTTCTTGTAGAGAATACGTGGGATACAGTTGCTTTTGTCTTATTTTGGTGAAGTGAATTTATGCATTCTATTACGAAGATGGTTTTGATGATTACGAAGAGGGGAATAAGCAGGGTGAGAATTGTCGATGGTTTGGGGTTCAATCCACTAGTCTATCTTAGGACTCCACAGTAAAGTCTTCATTGCTCACCCCAGGGGTAGTTTCCAACTCCCTCATTTGTGCTGGTGTAATTTAGCATTATTTGATTCTGTGAAAGTGAAGATATTTCCATGGTGAATCATGCATGCATTTTTGAATTTTCTCAACAAATCAATTGATTTTGATTCGAGTTCCACTTGCAAAACTGCTAGGATTGAAATCTGCTGCCTTCAAATTTCTCTGACATCAGTTTGCAAAATACGAATAAAAAATTCAACTCCACTAAATTTCCAAGTCTTTTTTCTACAATTCTCACACTGGGAAAAACTGCCGGAGTAGGCCTAGGCCTACATGATTCTCGTTCTCTGCTACTGCCTGAAAGAGGCATGCATCAGCAGTTTCGGTCAACTGGTTGGCAGAATGATCGGGTATGCTTTAAATCCTCCTCGCTTCATTCGATTTATCAAGCACTCAATTTCACGAATTCACATTAGGTCTAACATTAATTTTCACAGTCATCGGTCTTTCTTCTTTCAGCATGCCCACATGGAGCGGAGCCATTTTCCCATATTGGACCTGTATAAAGTTCATATATATGGTTCCTATCTAATGCCCACGGAAATGATGGCACGGTCAGTACAGTATGCGGTAAAATGCATTATATTGTTAGGTAATCAGATATGTCCAAAAGACATACCTGATTACCTGAGAAGTCGATAGCAAGTCGCTAAGTCAGTCGATAAGTCTAAGCGACTTAGTCAGTCGATAAGCATGCGACTTAGTCGACTGAGTTGCTAAGTCAGTCGCTAACTCATCAAGTCAGTCGCTAACTCCTTAGCGACTGACTCCGGGTACTAGTATGTACCACGTTAAACATCAGGACACGGAATTTTGTTATTATGCGTTTGTCAACTGGTAGCCAATGCAGCTCCCTCAACAGTGGCGTGGCATGAGCCGAAATCGGTTCGGATGAAATCAGACGAGCAGCGCACAGTTCTGGACACGTTGCAGCCGCCGACGAACCCCGCTATAAAGGCGTCAACTAGCTGCTCAAGAGCCCGCTCGTCGAGAAACCGTCTTATCTGCCCTAACAGACTCTTAAATTAGGACGACTCTGATAGCCTAGACCATACAAATTTGCACAAGCGTAGCCATTCCAGTAGGCCTAGCGTATGCTTTTCATCGCTCGTGAAGTCCACTTGGGAATCTTATTTTAAGGGCCGCGGGCGATGTTCGGGCATGCTTGACGTAGCGTGTAGAAGACGCCATTAGGCTATGCACTGTGGGCGAACAGACGCATATTATATGTTGCGGTCTACTTACTCCAGGTTTGATACAGTAGGCCTAATTATTATTATCGATTTGTCACAGCGTCGTTAACGTTGTTGTTTTTAGACCTCACAGGTTTGTGACACATTATTGACATTGGTTTCAAACGTAATCGCAAAATGTAGAAATTTATGTATTGTATTTTGACCAGTGACCATTTATGATGTTGTTGATGATGATGATGATGATGGATGTGGTCGATGGAATGATGCGCGTTACTTATCATTTCTTTTTAACCTGACGGGCTCCGCCATCTTGTTGATTGTCAGCGTGCCATTCGCCTAAATTTCTTACGGAATTTCATACCCCAGTCTATCAAATAATACGACTTTTACTTAGTGATCGAAATTATTGTATCTTCCAAAACAGAGGTGGGCAAACTTTTGGCACGCTGGGCCACATTAAACGCCAAAAATATTCGGAGGGCCGGGTAACAAAATGCTAATAACGACAAACATGAAAAGAAGTTTACTTATTTATAATATTACATGTATATTAAATATACTTTGTCTGTTACTGTAGTAAGATGTGTGAAACTGAACATGAATTAACAACTTTCCCATAATCCAGAGTGATTGCACTGTCTGCAATTCGCTGTTTGAATTCAAGTTTAGATAAGTTAACTGGGATCTGTAGGCCTACTTCAATTTGTTTATCTCTAGAGTTGAAAATCTTTGTTTACAGATGTAACTGGATGCGAATAACGCAAATGTTTTTGAAGTTAAAATTTGTAGATTTTAGAATTTTTTTCATTTCTGAGTGAAGAAAAGAATGTTATCAGGTCTGATCCTTTGAGCTGCTCTTTGAGCCGTCACTTTGTGGGTCGGTTAACTCAAACTAAAGTTCCGTAGGAGCTAATTGTCAATGTCAAATGTGAACGGTATATTAAGCAAAGCAAATTCAGCCTCAATTGATTTAAAATCCGCAAATCGTCTGAATAACTCTTCTTTAAAATTTGACAACTGGAGACTATATTTTTCTGCAGACTCTGCTGTAACAGTTTGCAACTGGAGGGTTGGAAAGTGTCCGTAGTTTTATTCTTTCATCTGCTTTGAACGCAACATTACCTTTACTTGTAAGGAGTTCGCTTCTGGGTACAGATCATGTGTAAAAACCTCTGCGGGGAAGTGAGGCAGATGGGCAGAGTTAATAGAGTTATTATAAAGGACGAGATTGGAATAGTAAGCAAGAGAGCAGCGCCACGTGACTAAAACGGAGAAAACTTCTCGGATCTCAATTTTTAAAATATTCTAGGGAATTGTGGGGGCCGGATAAAAAGCGTTGGCGGGCCGGATCCGGCCCGCGGGCCGTAGTTTGCCCACCCCTGTTCCAAAACCTGCAATAAGCAAAAGATTACTCTCTCTTTTACCTGACTTTACCGTTTTGCCCGTTTTGAGTGACCTACGCTATTAATAGTTGGAGATTTTCCCTACGTACGTCATTTTTGCATAGCTCAATAATATATATATATATATATATATATATATATATATATATATATATATATATATATTCCAGCTTAACTTCTAGGGCCTGTAGGCTTATATTATGACGTCGTGTTGTCATTTAATGGCGTAGTTTGACAACACCTGTTAAGAAGAGCTTGACAAAAACAAGCCCTGATTGAAAATTGATATTCACCGATAAGAGAATAGCTGTTCGCGACATATCTAAGCCCAGTTAGCTACATTAGTCAGAGCATAGGCTGCGTAGGCTACCACACTCCTCTGTGTGAGAAAGCGTGCGGATCGAGGGTAGCCTCCCAAACGAGGCCTACAGTACTTCATAGATTTAATTCTCGGGCTAGGGCGAGAATCTTAAAAATAAGCAGGGTCGAGGCCATATGTTCGCTATATAAAATCGTGTACATTTACATATAATATTCACATGTCTGCCATCGCAATATCCGCAGTATATGTCTAATTTGTCTATGCTAAACTGTGGACCTACTCACATATATTTAATAAGAGATTTGCGAAGCTCCACCCTTTTTCTGTCTCGAGGCCGAAGAGGACATGCCACATGGCTGCTCCGGAGTTAGAAAATTCGCGTGTATCGCATTAATGTTGCAGTCGCTAACACTGTGTCCTTCAATGCCGTTTTAGCCGGTGTTCTCGTCCTATGCCTCCTCCTTGGCCAGAGCCGTAGCAACAAAGAACGTGACCCCCTCCGAACATACGTCCGGGCCGGGGGCTCCTTACAATGCGGAAACTGGAATGCGGTAATATACAATATACAGGGTTCATATTACGTTCACGGTTATTTTTGCCACTTTTAGGGGTCCCTTCCAGGAAGGGGCCCCTCCGGTCGGAGGGTACGGAGGGCGGTCGCTACGCCTCTGTCCTTGGCCTCCTTCCTCTTCCTCTTAATCCCGATTCTCCTGTACTCCTTGGTCTCCTCCTCCTCCTCCTCCTCCTCCTCCTCCTCCTCCTCCTCCTCCTCCTTTCTCTTCTTTCTATTCCTCCTTAACATCCTTTTCTCCTTCCTCTTCCTTGTTTTCCTCCTCATATTCCTCCACCTCTTCCTCTTTTTAATTTCCTAATCTCCTCCTCCTTTTTCTATGGCTCCTCTTTACAATTTCCCTCCTCACATCACTTCTCTTCCTACTCCTCCGCTTTCCTCTTCCTGATTTCCCTCCACCTATTTTTTCTCCTGCTTTTTCTATACCTTCTCCACCTCCTATCCTCCTTCTCCTTCTCCTGTCATAGCTTAAATTTTATTATTCGGTCCTACTCCTGCTTTTTACTTGTTTGTTTATGTGTTGTAGACGAAATGACAACCAAATCTGTTGTAACAACTGGAAGTAATGTTGCGATTGTAACCTCAGTTGGGATTGCAGCAGGTTTAATGCGTGGAATCAGTTGCTTCATATGCGGAACGGGAAGGAGAGGTTTGCTCGTGCTATGGGTCATAACTGAGGAAATACTATGAATAAAACAGAGCTACCTTGAATCGTAATCGTAATCGTAATCTCCAAACTTCTAAAGCGCCACTCGAAGGCAAAGCGCAGGGCACCAGCCTATTCACGAGCGCTACCTCAGATCAGAGGGGGTTTCCAGGGAGTAGTCCAAAAGAGGTCCGAGTTCGGTTTCCAGAAGGCCAAACCAAATCAGAGGGGTTTCCAGAGAGTGGTCCAAAAGAGGTCCAAGTCCGATTTCCAGGAGGTCAAACCAAATCAAAGGGGGTTTCTAGAGAGTAGTCCAAAAGAGGTCCAAGTCCGATTTCCAGGGTACTAGATCAGAAGAAGCAGAGCAGCTGTCAAGGCGGGTGTCGTTTACGGCGAGAATAATTGGAAGGTGGAGTATCAGATGAGTCAGGGCAGGAGTATTTGAAAAGGTGAGACTTCAGTTTTGAGTGGAAAGCCCGGGGGGATAGATTGAGGAACAAGAGGCTGAGGATGAAATTACACTTTAAAGCAGTGGTCTCAAACTCAAATCACCCTGAGGGCCAAAGGAAGACCAGTATGTGAGCTTGCGGGCCGCATATAAGTGAATGATTCTATTCATTCAGTGACACAAGTGACAAAGTTAAGCAGAAATGGCGAAAAAAGGGTAGCACTGTATTTTTTAAAAAGGTAGTTTATTATCTTTTCTAAAAACTGTAAATTAATACATACGGACTTACTTTTAGTAATTTAGTCAATTTCTTTGGCTACTTAACTGGCAGTGTTTTGCCTCAACCAGAGCATCAATATTAGGATTGATATTCTGAGATGAAAGCAATCTAAGAGACTATTGTAAATGTTCATCTGTAAGCTTTGACCTTAACACGGATTTATTAATCTTCATGGAAGTCAATAACTGTTCAAAGATGTACAGTACCGCCGCCGCTAGAGTATTGGTTTTAGCTTCAGTAACGCTTTGCTACCGCTCGATTAACGCTCCTTTAGAGCTTCAGGTTGAGAGAGATTTACGCTTTCTTGAGCTGGAAACGGTCTCTAGCTGAGCTCGATTCTCTCTTCAATGGGGATGGGCTAATGGCATGGGCGGAGCTAACACGCCACAGGGAACGGATCGTTAGGGATTTAAGATTATCATTAAGTCTGCAGTTCTCTCATTAAGTCGCGTTGCATGGTCAGCCAACCTTAGGCTCATCAGCTTGCGAGGTACATGTACATGTAGGCCTACGTGAAATTATTGTCCTAACAATATTTTTAACTAGTGTGGTTGATAGTAATTTACAGTAGTATTATAGGCAGCTGTTTTACTGCGCACATGTAGTTTGAGAACCTGCGCGAATGCAAGTGCTATTTGAGGAGAAAATTAGGAGAACTGATCATAGGATAAACTATTGACATGTCTGGTTTAACGCGTTTCTATGTGGATGAAGGGCATCTTATTATGCGACTAAATCTGGCTGGGGAAAAGTGCAATTTAATAGCCAGCAAGGTAAAGTCACCGAACTGCTCCACCCTCCCTCTCTCTTCCCCCTCAACTTCAATGTCTCTCCTTTTGTCTTTTTCTCTGTGTGTGTGTCTCTGTTTCTCTATGTCTGTCTGTCTGTCTGTCTGTCTGTATGTCTGTCTCTGTATCTTTCTCTGTATCTTTCTCTGTATCTGTCTCTGTCTGTCTGTCTGTCTCTGTCTCTGTCTATGTCTGTTTGTCTGTCTGTCTGTCTGGCTCTCTCTGTCTCTGTCTCTCTGTCTCTGTCTCTCTGTCTCTGTCTCTGTCTCTGTCTGTCTGTCTGTCTGTCTGTCTCTCTTTCTCTCTCTCTCTCCCCACTCTCTCTCTCTCTCTCTCTCTCTCTCTCTCTCTCTCTCTCTCTCTCTCTCTCTCTCTCTCTCTCTCTCTCTCTCTCTCTCTCTCTCTCTCTCTCTCTCTCTCTCTCTCTCTCTCTCTCTCTCTCTCTCTCTCTCTCTCTCTCTCTCTCTCTCTCTCTCTCTCAGGTACCTGTTTCTCCTTCTAAAGACCACGTGAAAAGCCAACCTCCAGCTACCCCACCGGGGATTTCTGGTTAGGTAATATCATCTTCTCGGCCATAAAGAAGTTAAACAAACCAAATCAAACATTCGTTTTCAATTTGATTTCTGTAACTTCTTTGTGATCGCTATGGACAAGGAGAGAACACGGGAGGAAAACAGAGCACCTCTCTCCGTCTCTCCTTCCCTCTTTCCTTCACGTTCTCAACCCCTAAGGGACCAACGCAGAACCGTTAAACAATTATCGCAGATATTATCACCTTTATGACTCCACGGTGACGACAGATAACGATCCTTAGGTCTTTGAATGCCGGCTCATGTATCTTACATGTATGTACATGCATATATGTATACAACTATACATGGGTAAAATAATCTCCGCCTTCCCTCTCTCTCTCCCCTCTAGGCCTACTTCAATCTCTTTCCTGTTGCCTCTGTCTCTGTCTGTGTGTCTCTCTCTGTGCCTCTATCTCTGTTTGTTTGTCTGTCTTTCTGTCTCTCTCAAGTATCTGTCTCTCCGTCTAAAGATCAGGAAACTAGGCCAACCTCCAGTTAGCCCACCGGGGATTTCTGGTTGGGTAGCCGTCCGACAAATTACATGTACCTGTCTCTACTTCCTCCCACTCTCCTTCACGTCTCACCCCTCCCCACTAGGGACCAACGGAATGGAGAACCATTAGACAATTTTCGCAGATAATATCATCTTCTCGGTGATAAAGAAGTTACACAAACCAAATCAAACATTTGTTTTCAATTTGATTACTGTAACTTCTTCATGGCCTGTCGATCGGGATGATGTGATCCCTAGACAAGGAAGAGAACACGGGAGGAAAACAGAGGACCTCATTCTTCTGAGCGCCAGCCATGCTGACAACAGCAACACATTGCAATCTCTTGAAGTGCAGGCTGTCATACTTGCATATCGCAAATTAACGTATCAAGAGCAAATCGCTGTGCAGTTATCTGCACCGGCACTAGCTGCAACAGCATTACCTTCAAGAAGACCCGAAGCAGCTGCACCTACATCTACACCTGTTGCAACAACGCTGACCGCACTAACACTGCCTGAGCTTGCTAAACCAACGCTGTCCGAACCAGTACTGGCTGAACCAATACCTGATGCACCTACACCTATTACACCAACAGCTTCTGCACCAACACCTTCTGCACCAACACCTGCTGCACCGCACCAACATCCACTGCACTTACGCCTGCTGCACGGGCACCTGGTGCACCAACACCCGATGCACCAACACCCGATGCACCAACACCTGCTGCACCAACATGCACTGCACTTACACCTGCTGCACTTACACCAGCTGCACCAACACCTGCTACACCGACATCTGCTGCACCAACACCTACTACATTTACACCTGCAGCACCATCACCTACTGCTCTTATACCTGCTGCACTTACAATACCTGCAACACCAGCACCTGGTGCACCAACACCTGGTGCACCAAAACCTACTGCACTTACATCTGCTGCACTTAAACCTGCTGCACCAACACCTGCTACACCAACACCTGATGTACCAATACCTGCTGGACAAACAGAGGCTGCACCTAATTCGTTCAATATTAGTGGCATCGATTTTCTCGCACCTGGCACCCATGGCAGTTGCCCCAATCCCTCGGTTGCAGTCGACACTCATTGGTCCTAATGATCCGTTACTGGATCTACCAAATCCCATAGATGAATGGTAGTCACCAATAATTGATCCACGCCATCCTTTATTGAACTGGACTTCCTGTGAAACGCGATTTTGCCCACATCAGCCACACTGCTACAATAATCTACGAACACGAATTAAAATACAAGAGTTTGAAATTTCTCAGCTGAAACGGCAACAATCTGAGGAAATAAAGCGCATCGAAGTCCTGGAAACGGCCTCAAACTATGCGGCAGCGTTGAACAGTTATCGCAGAGATCTACTGTGAGTCGTCGGCCACAAGAAAGATTTAATAATAAGGATCTGCTGAGGGTGAAAGCGTCATTGTTCGTAGTCGGACGACCGCTTACATCAAACATAATTTTATGCAAGGAGCTCGTTTCCGATTTCTACGAAAACGAACCGACTCTCGACTATAGCGTAGACAGTCTCAGGGCAATAAACGAGAGTAAACGTTGCTGTGATGCGCCAAGTTTGAGCAAGTGTGCAGTTTTGGAATATTTTAGTCTAGGGGATTTGGCAGGTCGTAACTGAACGTGAAGATCTTCCACGGGAAGCGAAGACAAGCAACCGCTCGACAAAAATAATAGAACTGAAGTTCATTCAAGAAGGCGATTTTAAAATTTATCCACAGCGCAGCGATTGCGCCAGAACAAATGTGTAGAGAAGATCAATTCTGAATTACGTTATTATATTCGGAACAAGTATGAAGAAACATGTCTGGCTCGATGTAGGATTGTGTTTTTATTAATTGATTTTGTTGCGAATACACATCTGGATTTAATTAAACCAAATTATTGGTATTATCATTGGTATTTCTTAGGAACCCCAATCCGCCATTTTGAAATTCATTTTGGGGTGTTCCTCATGACCGATTTTGTCCGATTTTGGATATGTTATTCGGCAAATTTTTCTGAGCAGGAAACCGTTTAAAAAGATTCTGAAGCAATTTTTCCCAGGTCCAACTGTAAATTGCCTGGACTATAAAGGCAACGCATAATTATACTCATATGTCGGTTCTGGGGTGAATGTGAAACAGATGCTTGGTCATTACCTCATTATATTTCATTATGGTTGTGGATGAAACCCTTATCTCCTCTGCCGCTGGTGCCTATGTGTTCATCAGGTCCTCGCTCTAGTCCGACGAGGGAGGGGGCCCAGGTGGTATTAGTACAGAGGTATTATGTATGTGTACACGTTCAGTATGGACTGCCCCAAACCCAGACACTCGCTTAAACTATCGGGCGATCAGTCGGTGCCCAGTGCACGGTCAGTGCATCATTAATTCATTAAACATGTAGCTGAGTTGGCTAGGGACGCTGGTGAGCCCTATTATAGCGTACATGTATTTGAAACCCGGCCATCCATCCAAAGTCGACGTGCATGCTTCTGTTGTACTGTCTGAGTGGAAAGATCTTGGTACGATGGTAACAACCACCGAACGAGGCCCCCTCCACTCCCTAGCTTCACCAGAGAAAGACCGCCAAACAAGAGAAGCAATCCTATAGGAGATGCGCTGCGAGGCAGGAAGCCAATGCAGGACATCGCGCATATAAGCTGAAACTGGTGCATATTTTTGGGATATGGGCAACGAGCCGAGCGGCAGAGCGAAGGACCCGGTCAAGTCGCCCAATTAAAGCCAATGGATGTCCAGTGAGAAGAGAAGTTATATATAAGCTTACAGTTGGTAGCAATAAATAAGTTGTCCGCAATGTTACTGCACTAAGTTATTGAGATTACGAAATTATCTGTTCAGTTTTACAACTTTGGGCACTAATGGGTTAAAGGTTAATTTCTTCATTCCTATCAAATATTTATGCAGCACCTCTTCAAGGAGAACTGCTGACAGTCCAAGCTGGCCCACCGTCAACATAATGCTGCAAACGTAATCGCCCGTAAACAGCTACTTGTACAGAAACAGGTCCACCTACTGTATATGTACTCATGGGCGTCCGGAGAAGGAAAGGGGCATTTCCCCCTGGATTTTGAAAATATTTAGCAAAAATAAAATCATGATTATTACGATTATTCCAACAGTTTCAACATGATTTTCAATGCTAAAAGCACATAATTATTTAGGTCATTTTGCTTTCCTAGCAAAATTGTGCCCCCCTTTAGAAAATTCCCCCCAAATGTTTGCCCCCCAGAAAGATTGCTGCCAACGCCCATGCGTGTACTGTACATGCATACATGTATATATATACATGTATATATATATATATATACATGTATATATACATTTATATTTTTTTTTAAAATTTATTCCGGATATTTCTATAGCGCCTCTCGAAGTCAACTACTACTCAGAGGCGCTCCCGACTACAGCATTTGATACTGTGCCGGAATTTTCACGCCGAAGCGCCACGAGCAACTGCGAGTGAAGGACTTGCCCAAGGTCCGTACGCAGCGGCTAGAGTGGGATTCGAACCTGCAACCCTCCGGTCACAAGGCGCCGAACTTACCACTGAGCCACCACGCCCCACATGTATATATATACGTGTATATATATACATGTATGTGTTTTTTAGTTTTGAAAAAGGAACCCAGGATCGAGAATTTTTGAGATAACCAGTTCAGGAACGCAAGTCAGAATCTTATGCTGTTAATAATATTGCACATGAAACAACTGACGACTCGCGAGATACAGTAAGCCTACAGTGTAGGCCTATCTTAATTTCTTATTTAAAGACAGTTACTCAGGTACAGCATAGCGTGAACTACCAGAGATCATCTGCCTCTCGAGACGGGCCAGAAATAATTAATTAAGCCACCCTGCTGATAACGGCAGAGCCCCCGGAGCCGCCACCGTCATTAACCTTCGCAGGACGGAAAGATTTTACGATACACGGAGGACGAAGAGGGGTAATTTTTTACCCCAAAACAATGTGTAATATCTCAGCTCACAGGTAAGCTAAGATGACAAATGAAGTGTCAATTGTAACATTTCCAAGGTCAAGGAATCGATTTATCATAGTGGTAATAGTGTGCAAATACTACTTTTCAAGATGGCGGTCAATATGGCCGCAAAAACACACAAAAATGTATATCTCAGCACGTAGGTAAGCTACAATGACAAATGAAGTGTCAATTGTAACATTTTCAAGGTCAAGAAATCGAATTATCATAGTGGCAATAGTGTGCAAATACTATTGTCCAAGATGGCGGCCAACATGGCCGCCAAAATATAACAATATGTATATCTCAGCTCATAGGTAAACTACAATGACAAATGAAGTCTCCATTGTAACATTCCCAAGGTCAAGGAATCGATTTATTGTAGTGGCAATAGTGTGGGAATACTATTTTTCAAGATGGCGGCCAATATATCCACCAGACACAACAATACGTATGTCTCTGCTCATAGGTAAGCTACAATTTCAAATGAATTGTCAATTGTAACATATTCAAGGTCAAGGAATCGATTTATCATAGTGGCAATAGTGTGCAAATACTACTTTTCAAGATGGCGGTCAATATGGCCGCGAAAACACAAAAATATATATCTCTCAGCACATAGGTAGGCTACAATGACAAATGAGGTATCAATTGTACCATTTCTAAGGTCAAGAAATCAAACTATCGTAGTGGCAATCGTGTGGGAATACTAATTTCCAAGATGGCGGCCAACATGGCCGCCAAAAGACAAAAATATGTATATCTCAGGTTGTAGGTAAGCTCCAATGACAAATGAAGTGTCAATTGTAACATTTTCAAGGTCAGGGAATCGATTTATCGCAGTGGGAATAGTGACCGATCAGTCAGCTGATTGATAATTCCTATTTTTGTGTTTTGACGGCCATATTGGCCGCCGTCTTGGAAATCAGTATTCACACACTATTGCCACTGCGATAAATCGATTCCTTGGCCTTGGAAATGCTACAATTGACACTTCATTTGTCATTGTATCTTACCTACGAGCCGAGATATACACATTTTTGTGTTTTGGCGGCCATGTTGGCCGCCATCTTGGACAGTAGTACTCACACACTATTGCCACTGCGATAAATCGATTACTTTACCTTGGAAATATTAAAATTGACTCTTCATTTGTCGTTTTAGCTTACCCATGAGCTGAGACATGCATATTTTTGTTTTGGCAGCCATATTGGCCGCCATCTTGGAATATAAACTATCCAAAATTATGAAACTATTAACACTCAGTTCCATGGTAGATTCCACACTTGATTTATGATTGCAGGTCATTTATGAGCTCATATCTTTAAAAAATATATCTGCCCTATGAACGAAAAAATAACGACGTCGAGGACGAAGAGGGGTAAATTTTTACCCCAGGACACTTTGGATTGAAAAATCTTTTTCCCACCACATGGCAATGGGGTGGGTATGCAGTCAGAATATGTCATTGGTGGTAACTTGTAAACATGTGAAACGACAAATGATACCTACCTACAGTTGCTCCGCAATCAACATCCAAACACCCCTGGGGTAATTATTTACCCCTTTCCGTCCTGCGAAGGTTAACGATCCAACTAATGATCTGTGGGCGGAGTCTCGACAGCGCCATTTTAGCGTTGTAGTGGCAACAATCAAGCACGAGACTAAGCTTTACGAAGCTCGAATCGCGCTAGATTTGCGCGCTTCTCACGCGCAGCTCAAGCTCTGTAGAGAATTCTTTAGAGACGGCGGTACTGTATGTGCTTACACTCATCCTTGCAGAAAACGTGAATAAATGGGGAAATTCTTCTCTTGAAAGAAATTTGTATAGATCTGAAATTCCAAATCCTTATGCTTTTGTTAGAAACGAAGTGAATTGACTATGTGACAGTCCTGGTGCACGTGTAAAATTGACGGCTTTAACGACAACACACATATTTCTTTGTTTGGAATATCCAGCTTTAAGTTGCTGGACTTTTTCATCTCTGACTTTGCCTGTGATTGCGTCATATTTCTCGCGATATAGTGTCATAATGCCGACGCATGTTGCACACCTTCGGATCAGCAATTTATCGTTTACCTTTGTAAAAAATATAAGTTCTCCCATTTCTCTTGGAAAACTTTTTTTCTTCCACAAGATTTCTTTTCTTACACTCTGATATCATTTTCATGGGTTTAAGTAACTTTAATTTTTAATGATAATGAAAAAGTTGGAATAAAGTACTACCAATAAAAATTCTATATGATTTGGCAATTACGATACTTTTCGTATAAAACGACTCTGAACTGATGGGTTTTAAATGGTAGGTATAGGATATTTTCGTTGTTTTACCCGTGGAGATAGACCAGAAGCCCTTGCGGTTTTACCAGAACGCACCACCGCAAGCTAAATTTCTGTAAGTGGGCCAGCTTGTTCACTGATTAAAATCTGCCAGTATCACGAGAGAGACCATCGAGCTCAATTTTTAGAGAGACACGGAGAAATTCAAAATCATAACACAGCTTTATCATTATTATTGTTAAAAAGTAGGCCTATAGACTTTCATTGCAAAATATAAAAAAAACTGAAGACCATCGCGGGCCATAAAAAACCACTTCGCGGGCCGCATGCGGCCCGCGGGCCGCGTGTTTGAGACCACTGCTTTAAAGTAAATAAGTCGTAATCCAATGTCCATATGAATTATCGGCTATGAATAGGGAGTAAAATTTTATAATTTAATACGTCATCGCTGTTTCTCGTTTCCAAGTCTGCGTGTGTTTGTCAGCGAGGGCTTTGTCCGACCCCTTGAACATCGTTCAGCAAACAATATGCCGATTCTTATTGAAGTAAAACGTCAATAACTCATACAATGATGTCTTATTGAGCAATTGAAGAAAAACAATATTTTGCGCTACCGTGGAAAAAGAGGTGGTCGTAGAAAGCAACATTACTTCCCGGTCTATTATTCTGACAATTATTGTCAACATCAACCGATCTGCAAATTACCAAGAAAGGTAAAAGGCAAACATCTACGGCCTAACCTAAAAAACGAATCTCATCATCATACCACTGACGAATACCATCCTATCCAAGTTTTATCCAGTCAACGCATTTATAAGGCCTCTAACTTTTCTAGACAGACTCCTGAAAGTTCAGTGCGTCCACGGCGACCAAGAATATTAATGCGTCCACTTCGAGATAATAGCTCGACACAGCCATCCTTGGAAAATACCTCTTCTCCATTTTCCAGAAATGGGACTCTGATCCCGACCCTACCTTCGCTCTTCCTCTTTAACCCGACGAGTATTGCCAAACCTCATGCAATCGAACAACTTACAGCAGAGCTTCTTACCATTAACCCTGACGTTGCTATAATCGTTGAAAGTTGGCTGAAGAAACATCATCTTAACGCGTCCTTTACTATCCCTGGCTACACCTTGTTTCGCTGTGACAGGAAAGGCCGTCGTGGAGGAGGGATTGCCATCTACTGTAAAGCTTACCTTGAACCAACAATATTCAATCCAACAACTCAACTGGAGCCGGGCATCGAAATGCTTTGGATTAGGCTGACAGCCACGAAAAGAGAATTCTATATCGGAGGACTTTACCATCCGCCTAAGCCAACCTATCCCCCGAACAGTCTCCTGTCGGCTCTCGAAGATATTCTTGAAGAGATTACTTCTCACCCCAATTGCCCAGCTGTGATAATAGCTGGAGATTTCAACACTCTTCCCACTGAATCTCTCCAGCTTATTGGACTCAGTTCTGAGTTTGAAGGCCCTACTCACGAAGGCCATCCACTTGACCGAGTGCACGCATCTGAACCCCTCTACCGTGGCGGGAAAACAATCAGTTCAGCAGTTCGTACGAAGCACTTGGCGGTGGTTATGACAACAGGTCACGAGTCTCAATTTGGACAAACTGTTAGACCTACTGATAGGTCAACTTACGACCTGCGTCTGAGAACACCCGCGTCATTATCCCAGATGCAGGATTTTCTTTTCACGCAAGATTGGAGCTTCATATATAACTGTGAAACAATTGAAGCATCCTTCTCATCCTTCTACATCTTCATAAAGGCCACATTGGACTTATTTTTTCCGATTAAAAAAGTAACCATCAAAGCCCGTGAACCTTCTTATATGATACCTTACCTCAAGCATCTATTAAGGAAAAAGAACCATGAGTATCGGCGTGGTCGACACACTACTGCAGACGCCCTCGCCGCCCGAATAAACCAAATAATTGCCAACCACAACAAAAACACCTTTGATGGTCTCACGCGCGGATCACGCCGTCTGTGGTCTGAGGTGCGACGATTGCGTGGAGAAGACAAAGAGCACCCCATACACAAAGGCAAAATTTCCGCCGACAGTCTTAATCAACACTACTGCAAAACATCCACTGACTATCAGTATGTACGACCAGCTGCAAAAACAACAGTCACCTCCGCAGATGCGGTTGATATTGAAGACTACCATGTCTATTCTGCCTTAGCATCCATTCGAGGCACTTCGGAGGGGCCAGACGGGCTTCCTTCGTGGCTCTTGTCAAGTATGGCTCATCTACTGGCAACCCCAATTTCATATCTCTACAAGAAGTCACTAACTGAGTCTTATATCCCTCCGCAATGGAAGGAGAGTAAAATCACTCCTATCCCAAAGATCTCTAGCCCAGTGACAGAGGCTGATTACCGACCAATATCCATCACACCAATTTTATGTAAAATTTTGGAAAAATTTGTTGTTCAAATTTACTATTATCCAATCCTTACAAACCCTAATGAAAATAGTCTTTATTCAGACCAATATGCCTTCAGGCCATCTGGTTCGACCTCGGCGGCATTGATAGCTATAACCGATCAGTTACATGCGAGCCGTATGCCCGCATGATATCGCTTGACTTTTCCAAGGCATTTGACACTGTAAGGCATAATTACCTCGCAGAGCAGTTAGCCTCCATGTTAATTCCTGATTTTGTTTACAATTGGGTGCTTTCTTTGCTTTTTAATCGAGTGCACTGTACTAAATTTTGTGGTATCATTTCCCCATACAAATGTATAAATGCTAGCACTGTACAGGGGTCAGGGCTTGGACCAATCCACTTTTTAGCCGCCATTTCTGGACTTAAATTGCTTCATGCAGGGAACCGATTATTCAAATACGCAGATGATTGCTATTTGATAATTCCTGCCTCAAACATAACGACCACTGACTCTGAACTTGCCCACATAGCTGAATGGGCCAGAAATTGCAACTTGCGCTTAAATCATAGTAAGTCTTGTGAAATCATAATAAGGCGTCCTCGAACCAAAATTCTAGATACCCCTCCGCCCATTGCTGGGATCGTACGTGTAAATGAAATAAAAATTTTGGGAGTCACTCTTTCTGAAAAAATTGGGTTCTCCTCGCACATTAACAACATCTGTTGTAAAGCTAAACAATCCTTTTTTGCTCTGCGAGTCCTGGTTTCGCATGGATTAACTGGAAGCCGCCTTCATGATGTTGTACGTTCCACCACAGTGGCACGAATGTTGTACTCATCTCCAGTCTGGTGGGGATTTTCCAATGGTCTTGAGAGAGAACGTCTCTCTGCCTTGATACGTAAGCTTAAGCGACAAGGGTATCTGCCAACTGATACTCCTACATTTGACCTGTTGTGTTCTAAGGCGGACGATGCTCTCTTTGCAACAATTCTTCAGAACCCAGGGCATGTCCTCCATGATTTGCTCCCTCCGATACGATCTACCGGATATTATCTTCGACCTCGCCGGCATAATCGCGAGATACCACGATGTGATCCTTTGACGGGGAAGGGTTACATTGCTAGATTACTGCATAAATGATAAGAAAACACTTGCTTTTTTTAATTACTTATTTTATCATTTTTATTTCGATTTATTATTACTTCAATGTTTTACAATCAATGCTTCTAGCTTCTGTCCCATTGTGCGTTTGCTAATGGTGTAATAAAGAATATACTTACTTACTTACTTACTTATTTGCAGAAGAGCTTCAGTCGTCTGAATCAATTTTATAAAGGGGCCTACACTTGATTATTCTATGAATAGATTTCATTTCAATGTGTTCCACACATGGGACAACATTTATTTTCCTATTTATAATATTGTTTTCTAATACTGTGGGTTGTACTATGATAGATCGTTCATCAGGCTTCTGAAACGGCTTCTTGATCTCTCAGTTCTCGGCCTCCTTAGGCAGGGTCGTACGTCCAATGACGCCATTTTGTCGCGTTGTTTAGCCCTCTCCTTCAGTTTGCTCTAACCCTCCTTCATCATCCAATCCAATCTTCATCTCGATCTCCTCCTCTCCGTTCTTCCTTCGATCATAGTTCTGAGTTGTCACTTGAGGTCACTTTGGACAGTAATCTCACTTCCCATTACCACATAACAAACCTTTGCAAATCTTGTTTGCATCATATCATGGCAATACGTCACATAAGGTCTGCTCTTACCAAAGACATGTCACAGACCATAGCCTGTTCCTTTGTCTGCTCTCCCTTCAATTATGCCAACTCTGTGTTTGCAGGCATGTCAGATCTTCAAGTCAACAGTCTTCAACGCATCCAAAATTCTCTGGCTCGCGTGGTGTTGCGTGCATCTTCTCATTGAAACTCGTTAACTCTACCCCATCAGCTGCATTGGCTGCGTGTAGAATTCAAAATTAGATTTAAACTGACCTGCTTGACGTATAAAACCCTCACGATGTGCACTCCTACCTACCTTCAACGACTACTCTCTCCTTACATCCCGCCACGCACTCTGAGAGTCTGAGACACTGGTCGTGCTTAGCAAAAACCCATGAAGTTGAACTCGAAGCCGTTTTTGTGAGTGTTGTTGACACTTTCGCTGTAGGCCTAATTATGACTAGTTATAGAAGCTATTTTTAAGGAATGTGAAGTTATTCGATTTAATGATTTTAGTAAGTACAATTATACTTTTATGTGAATGCTAAACTGTAAAAATAGAAAATAGGTTATATTTAAAATAATTCAAAATTCACAAATGTTAATTTTTATAATTGAAAAAATAATTTCCTTCATTTGGGGGCCCTCTGAGATTTGGGTCCCTAGGCGCGCACCTAGTGCGCCTATACGTAAACGCGCCTCTATGTATTGTTTTTTGTCGGATTGTGTAGAACTGTAGATCATGTGTTATTCATGTTTTATAGGGAGCTCATGAATATTACTCACGTTTTATTCAGTTTTACTTACCAAAATGTTTGAGTCATGTTAGAATTCGTTTTTTGCACAGGTATCCGTTTCAGATGGAGCTTTGTTTAGACAGTGGCAATCTTCATCACGCAGTCTCCATTCGCGCTTTCCGATTTCGTGAACAAACCGATGAATGGTTGGTCCATGGTTGGAAAGAGTGTGAAGATAGAATGTAGTAGAGATTCGTCAGATCTTCCGATTGATTGGGAATTTGCTCCAGCAGGGTCCAATTATTTCTCGTATATCTATACTAATAAAACAACAGCAAAGCTGAATTCGAGATATAAGATCGATACAGACAACAAAACACGATACGATATTGTCATAGATCCTGTCGATTTCTCTGACGCTGGGACATACATATGCACACCTATCTACAAAGGAGTTCAAATGCGCCATCGGTCTCAGCTCAACTCGTAGTTATAGGTATCAGTTTTGAATTTTTAAAATCACCAATGAATTGCTGTAAAATGCTTTTGTTGTATGCCATATTCCAGCGAACCTGTTTTGCAGTGGTTTGAATGAGAGAACAGGGTTTTTTGTGGATTTGATTATTGATGAGACTAAGTGTTTCAACATACTTTTTGATTAGCAAACATCGTTAAAAGTTGGCTCTAAAAGTGTTGACGAAACTTTATCAGTCCGCTGGAAATGTTTTCCATTGGTTCACCCAGTCTCTCCTCATCCCATCCAAGGTGTCGTTTTAAATTATTCTATTTGTTTGTTCTCTCTGTGATAAACAAACGCGCTTTTCCATGCAACATTTCCACCACCAATGAAGACAGCTGTCCTGTACTGTCAATACGTTCAGTCTCTATAAGCCTAAACACAAAATAGTTGCTCTAAAAGCAGACAGTATGGCGGTTGCCGTGAATGGAATTCTGAAAATACCGGGCAAGGCACTTTGTTGCGCAACTAGGTATCTAGAGCCAAGAATGATAAAAAAAATCTTAAGGTTCAGCTTTGAAAACAATTTTTCTGGAACTTCACACAAGTATATTTAGAACATCTGATTTGTGCCGTTATACATATATTTAAAATTTACTCCTTGAGGTTTAAAGTCTGAGTTCACGTACTTACCTTGAACTTGGTATATATTTCAGCATCGGATCCTGTTTGCAATACGAATGCAAGCGTCTATGATGGTGGCTACATCGATCGTGACAAGGTTCGAATGTGGTGCACAGTCAACCACAGTGGAAACTTGATTCCTTATTTCCAGTGGAGCGGAGTTCCCCCATCACGAGTCTTAAACATAAATAATGCGACCAAAACAACGTCAGTGGTAACAAAAGAATTACATTCAGGTGACAACGGAATTGCTGTCACGGTTTACATGACTTTCAATACGAGAAATTATTGGATTAATAGAACTCCGAGGGAAGAAGAAGCTCCTGCAAGCAATGATCCTGACTACTGGTACTCAAGGACTTTCAATCTCGGCGCATTAAGTAAGTAAAACATAAGCATATAACATACATATTTGATTGATGCTACTTTGGACGGAGCTCTGGTCATTATGTCATTGTATTTGTAACTTTCAGTATTTGCACCGTAGATTGCTTCTTTGTGCAATGAAGACTTAACTTAATATTACAACAGTTTGCTAACAACTTAGATTTAGGCCATCCAATCAACCTTCGCTTCAAGTAACATATATAAAAATATGATAATTCGCTGAAGGTCCCGGTAGAAGTCCGATAGGTCAGCTAAACCAGAAGTCAGGTTGCAGTTTGCAAGCAAGTTGCAAGGCAACTCTTAAACGTTTATACACAAAATGACAATGAAGTACTGACACAACTGAAAAAGGTGCGAATAGCAAATGGTGTTAACTGTTTTAGAAATACACATTTTCTATTACTGTGTGGCTTTCACAGGGACACATTTGCCTTCAGAGTCTGGACTCTATGTAAGACACAAGTCATTGGTGATTGTTAGACTGCCTGGAAAGGCGGAATATAAGTAGCTAATTATTCTATACATCACTAACACTAATCTGCATTAAATCAATCTCCCAGTAAAATGGCCAAGTAGACGTTCTCGATATGGGGCCGTCCACATATTACGTACGCACTGAGGGGGGAGGGGGGGTCGGATTTTGGCGATTTTGCGTACGGGTGCGAACGGGGGGGGAGGGGGTGACAAAAGTGTACCTACGCAAAATAAATTTCTAATTATGACGTCCACATTAGCCTATTTATAAATCTCTGTATTGTCCTATAGTCGTCCGATGGCATTTTATTCTCTCTCTCTCTTTGTGCCGTCGGCTCTAGGAGCCCTAGCGATCGTCATGCCACACAGTCTCCGTTGCCGTCTTGCTACTTCTCCCAGTAGCCCTTGAGTCGCGCTTTGGCCTGGGAGTCCCACCTCAGCGCTCCGGCCTGGGAGTCCCTCCATCCGCGACCATCGGCGTGGTTTGGTGTGTGGCATGACGATTTTCTTGGCATGATTAACAGGGGTGGTTTGCCATTGCCTTCCCCTGGTTTTGCCTGCCGTGCCCGTTCGTTCCCCCTCCTAGGAAGAGTACTTCCTAGGAAGGGTACTAACGGTCCGCACCACGAGAAGGTGGGCACGGAGGACTTTGGTTCACCAGCCCAGGTCGGATCCGAGTCTACGCTCATCAGAGTCGTCGGTCAGGTCGCCTCCCTGCTTTACTCTGTACCAGAGTGACTGGTGAACCTTTGCGGCATTTTATTACATTATATAAAAGACATGTGCAGTTATTCTGTGCTGTGAACGAGACACCTATAATTTTTCTATGTTGGCCCTCATTCATCCTTCAATCTGGCCTAAAGTGCAGACAGTCGGGCTGTCGAGACACTTTCTGCAGCTGGTCTTCGGGGGGGGGGTTGCGTCAAGTGTACGTACGCGGGGGGGTGTGGAAGAAAGTACGCCTGCGAACAGGGGGGGAGGGGGTCCAATTTTCCCGGATTTTTGCGTACGTAATATATGGATGGCCCCTATTTCTTCGCAAGTTTTCTTCCTCCTCCTTCCTCAAACACTGTGTTAAAATGTTTTATGTGAAATTATGTCAGCAATTAAGCCGCTCAGTTTTCTGGATACGGGATTCTATGAGTGGATTTCAATAAACGCGTGTACTTAATTGCAAACGAGATTTGCGGAGATTTGGTAATTCTATGACTGTATGTTCACAAATCTTATATTCTACCAAATGAACACTGAATCTGCGCCTTATAGCAGACTGGGCTCTCCAGAGCTCTTTGAGTCTAGCCTGAAGCTGTGAAATGTCAGTGCACACTTTCAGTTCCTCAATTTAATTGAGGTTTAAAGAACTGCGAGTCTGCGTCAATGTACTTGGCCACCATTGCATGATTTCTGGATTCCCTGAACTATAGCACCTCGAAATTGCATCTTCAATGAATTGCAACATTCACCGTGGTTTTTCTTGAAGCGATTGATTCCTAATGCATCATGATGAAGACTTTATATCGGATTAAAATCTGTAATGCGTACAACATGTTTGCTGGTGTTAGAAGGCAAATTGTTGAAACGATCATATTCACAGTCTAGCCTAAGGTTCACAAATAGTTATTCTTCCCGTTGTTGTGCTTGATGACTAGCTTCTGAATAAAGATAGCATGTAACTTAAGATTTACCTATGTATGTCGGCTGTTCAGTTGTGTTTTAGAATAGATTTGAAGTGTGTACAAATACAGACAAATATAGATGGAAACATTATAAGTATTCTGATGGATATGTGTTTTCTATGCATTAATATTAATCTGTTGGACTTGTTTTTTGCTGTCGGAAACTATTATATAGCTCCGCCGAATGCGGCTGCTACTGCTTTTACTGATGTTGGAGCGATTGCAGTAGTTGCGGTGGGATTAGGTTTGACGTTGTACGTGAAAGCCTGACCTGAAAGTAGGTTTTCGTAATTGTTTAAGAATTCTTAGTGCCTATGATTTACGGCAAAATTAAAGCAACAATTGCAAATAAGAAATAGGACAAGCACAGATACTGCATTTGAGGTGTTAATTATAGTGTAGCACACGATTAATTTCAGTTCTGCATACAAGACAGCACGCATAGATTATGTACCTGGAGAGCCACCGATTTGTCCAACAGTCTTCTGAATTCAGACTTAATATGAATAAAATGCTGAAGTTATGTGAAAATACTAAAAACTTGGTCGAGTTGTAACCGTGCGTTGACTTTTTCATCAACATTGACTTCAAATAAACGTCTAATTCGTAACGAACTGAAATCATTGAGATTTCTGTGGAGCATCTTTGATCGGTGCATTTCAAGATCAATACAAATGAAAAGTTAACTTAGAATTGGTTACAACATGCTTTTGGTATTTTGTGTGTGATTTCACATTTTGTAGGCAATTCGGTTTATCGTAAAAGCTCTCAAGAACCGTCGATTCAACATCAAGATTGTGACATGGTGGCTGAATCCAGTATGCTGTCTGGAAACTCTGAACACTCGTCTTATAGCCAAAGTCACCTACATAATGATGACACTAAAGACAGAAAACATTATTGTGAAGCCTCCATGAAAAATTCGAACAGGCACCAGTTTACGCTCAGATGCAACTTATGCCAGCATAAGCTCCAGCGACAATTAGAATAATGTTACGCCAATACCATTGCGTTTTAGTTAGTTGGATAAGACAAATCTATTTGCCTACATGTACTTCTTAGCAGTGATGGGCACTAAACTATTTTTTAAGTTAAACTAAAACTATTTTACAACTAAAATAAAATAGTTAAACTAAAGTTGGCAACTGATTTTGCAAATTAGTCAACTAAACTAAAAAAAGTAGTTAAACTTTTTCCAACTTTTCCCAACTTTTTTACGACAAACATTTTCACAATAACGGAGGTTAAGTGAAATGTAATAATACAGAGCGTCAATGACAATTTCACCTTCAAACTATGCAACGTGTACTGTTCTGGCACACAGTTACAGGCGTACTGTAAGTAGTATATGAATTTTAAAACACAGTCTGTTAATGCTAAAACCGTGCAGTGTTAAAATGTTTTTTCTTGACAGCGTGCAATGTTCATTGAGGAAAAATAGTTCATATTGCTGATTTTTTAGTTAAACTTTTTAGTTAGCAACTAATTTTTTAGTTAAACAATTGTTTTAACTAAACTATGTTTCTTAGTTAAACTTCATCCTTAACTAAATGTTTTAAGTTAAACTTAAAGTTAGCAACGTTTTAGTTAACTATTGCCCATCACTGCGTTTTAACTATGTATTCATTTTATTTGTATCGTTGTCTATGTTTGCTCCAGTAATAGTTTCACTTGGGCCATACGTAAGTTATTCTATATAGAAGCATGAAGACATTATTTTTTGAAGATTTATTTAATCATTTGAACATTCAATATTTTTGTTGAATAATAAAGTCTCGAAATAATGGAAGTTTTGACTTCTTAAAAGGACATGCAGCTTAACTCTGAATTTGAAGATTAAACGCCTTAAACTGCTTCATCGCAACGATGATCATTTGATGGAACCTAATGAACATATTAGGTAACTAGGGTGACCACACGTCCGGGACTGTCCGGGACAGTCCCGGAATTAAAAATTTCCCGCGTCCCGGACACGTCCTTTCCGGGACAATGAAACGTCCCGGAATAAAGTTTTTCTATAATTAAATACGTACAATCTGCTATTTTATTATTCCAATAATTAGAAAGTAAAAAACATCATCACCAAATATGCATGGTCGCTTAAAATTTAAAAATCCGCGGCACACTATAATCTTCAGATTATGGCTAACTATCGGTCTAGATTCTGCAATAGTGGCTGATGTATGACATCCAATCGTAATCGTAATCTACAAACTTTTAAAGCGCAACTCGACAGCCAAGCGCAGGGGACCAGCTTATTCACGAACACTGCATCAAGTCAGAGGGTTTTCCAGAGAGTCGTCGAATAAAGGCCCTAGTCCGGTTTCCATAGGGCCAGATAAAGAGACGAGGCAGAGCTGTTAAGGAGGGTGTCATTTAGGGCGACAAGAATCGGAAGGCGGAGGATCAGATGAGTCAGAGGAGGAGTACTTGAAAAGATGAGACCAGTTTTGAGTGGAAAGCCGCGGGTGATGGATACATAGGGGGCATGAGGAGGAAAATGGCATGCATATCCGACAAATTGCGTGAGACCAGACTGCGGTGGTATGGGCATGTGCAGCGGGCAGTATAGTAACATCAAGAGAATCATGAAGGCGGAGGTGCATGGATATCGCAACCAGGGATGCCAGAAGAAGAGATGGATGGACAAGGTCCAGCAGGACCTCATCCTTCTCGGCTTGAAAAAAGAAGATACTGGAGATCGAGCGGGATGGAGACAGAGGATCCGAGTGGCTGACCCCTCCCCAGCGAGGGATTAATCCCAGCCTGATGAGAAAGAAGAAGAAGAAGATGAGGAGGAAGAAGATGAGGGACGGGTTGCAATGATGATGGAGGAACTGAGAATCTGCGGAATTCAGGGGAAGATCATTCCAGAGGCGTGGTGTGGTGCTGGATATGGCTCGGTTGGAGAACTTGGGATGAGTAATGACTGGGGATCGATAAAGACTAAGACAGAAGGAGGATTGGGTGGAGCGGGTTGTCTGAATGGTGAAGAGATCACGAAGGTGCCTGGGCTTGGAATATTGTAGGGAGCTGTTGTCGGTTAGCGATAGGATTTGAAGTGGATTCGCTCTGGGATTTTAACCAATGGACTGATTTGAGGATGAGAGTGATGTGATGATGTTTGGGCGTTCTAGTGAAAGCTCTGGCAAGTGAGTTTTGGATAAGCTGTAGAGTGTATAGACGCCTGATTTGAGTGGATTCAAGGTTGAGGAAAAGAGAATTGCAGTAATCAAGCTTTGAATGAACAATGGAGGGGTCAGTTTTAAGGTCAAGCTTGGGCCGTGTGCGTCGGAGGTCACGAATGTGCAAGAAGCAGGAGCGAGAGGTTGGAGATGTGGTTAGAGAAGGAGAGGTGTGGATCAAAAGTAACACCAAGATTGCGGACCATCGTCTCTCACCTTCACCTTCAGAGGTGAAGGTGAGAGACGATGAGTTTGTCGAAAAGTTTATGGAAGGATCAGGGATTTTATTGATTTGATCAGGAAGGTCTAGGATGATGAATTGAGTTTTGGAAGGGTTACGGCTGAGGAGATTGGATGACATCCACTGTGAAATAAGGTTAACCACGTTGAGTAGTTGTGTGATGGCGGCAGAAAAAGAGCCTGGAGAGAAGGATATGAAGAGTTGGGTATCATCTGCATAGAGATTAATGATCGACGCTATATAAAAGCATCATTATAAAAATTATTATTATTATTATTATTATTATTGTTATTATTTTCAATTATTATTATCATCATCATCATCATCATCATCATCATCATCATCATCATCATCATCATCATCATCATCATCATCATCATCATCGTCATCATCATCAGGCAGTTGCATATTCATCGGGGCTCTGATGCAGTTCAAGTATTTTTTTAATTCCCGATATTTCTATAGCGCCTCTCGAAGTCATCTACTACTCAGAGGCGCTCCCGACTACAGCATTTGATACTGTGCCGGAATTTTCACGCCGAAGCGCCACGAGCAATTGCGAGTGAAGGACTTGCCCAAGGTCCGTACGCAGCGGCTAGAGTGGGATTCGAACCTGCAACCCTCCGGTCACAAGGCGCCGAACTTACCACTGAGCCACCACGCCCCACGAGTAGTGGGGCATGGTGGGTTAAATCCATTTTCAACTAAAGTGGTCGCATCAGACCAGACACCGCATACCTTGACACCAAGATCAAAAGCCACGAGGCCGAATCTTAGGCAAGATAGTCCAAGATTTAGGCAGATAACGAAGTTATTTTTTGAGTTCGAGGTCAAATATCACTGCTAAAAATACATTCATAAACTGATCGTTTTTGTTTTAGACAATTACACCGTTATCCGAAAGTGTCTGAATCAGACTGCCTTTCAAGTAGACCAATGCGAGACGTACAATGAACAATATGCATTTGTCAACTATACATCCTTCACCTACGACAATAGATGCTGCTATAACTACAGCGGTTACGCTCAAACTAGCATTCTTATAACAGCCAGATATTGCGTCTGCTACACAGACGACTGCAACGGCGATCTACCATACAACCTCAGTGCCGGCCTTAAGATATTTTGGGCCCCGTGCAGAGTATCATGTACGGCCCCCCAACAGAATTCGAATTGTTTTTCATTGCTAGACATTCATTTTAGTAGATTGTTTACAAGTACAACCAGTGATGGGCAATAGGCCTAGTTAACTAAAAAGTTGCTAATTTTTAGTTAAACTTGATTTTTTTAGCTGTTGCTGATCATTATTGTCATAATCGAACTGGTTTGATTACTCAATTGAGTCAAGTGAACTGCAGTGCATTGCATGACATCGTGTTTTGAATTTGCAACTGTCTTAATTATTTTCTGGTTGAACTGTAGTAGGGTATTACATAGTACACATTACATAGTTTGAAAGTGAAATTGTCATTGGCGCTCTGCACTATGACAGTTCACTTGACCTCTGTCATTGTGAAAACGTTTGTCATAAAAAGTTGGAAAAAGTTGGAAAAAGTTGAACTAACTAGGCCTATTTTTGGTTTAATTAACTTATTTCCTAAATCAGTTGCCAACTTTAGTTAAACTATTTCATTTTAGTTGAAAAATAGTTTAAGTTTAAGTAAAAAATTAGTTTATTGCTCATCAGTGAGTAGGCTACAACAAGTCAAATTTAACTATGCACGAGAATTCTGGGATATAGAGGAAGTTGACTTTATATCATTGACAAAAGAGAAGCTTAATCGAAATCATAGTATTATTATTAGGGTGTCTTGTTCATGTTAATTTTCTGTGACTTTTCGGGCCCCCATAAATTGCGGGCCCCGTGCGACTGCACGGTTCGCACGCCCCTAAGGCCGGCACTGACAACCTATTGTAAAACCTTCCGAATGACGGCTATTCACTTATGTCTGTAAGTAAAGTATCCATTAGGGTTATCGCAATAATGACAATACCTCCGATAACGTTAGTCAATGTTTATTTTCAAGTGGCACAGATACAATCAACGACGTACCCTAATTGGCTGTCTACATTTGGTCAGACACGGAGCGTGAACCACATTTCTAAATAATGTACACTCGCGATCTTCGCGTTGTTCAAACTTCTATGATAACCACAAATACACTTAACTTTGTCATGCAGAACTGTATTTATGTCAATCAATCAAATAAGCAGGTAAGTAAGTATATTCTTTATTAGTCAATTACTAACAATTAACGCACTTTGGTGTACAGTTAAAAGTATATTATAGCATCCTAACAACAGAGGCGGCGCTACACCAGGGCGAGCCAGGGCATATGCCCTGGTAAAAAAGTCGTTGCCCTGGTCCTTGCCCTGGTCGTTGCCCTGCCAGTTTTTTTTACCCTGTCCAGAATTTGTTCGGAGCGTATTTTTTATATTCTTAGAAAAATATTAAAATATGGGCTCTATAATTCGTTATATTGAGTGAGTTAAATGTAAAGACCTGCTTTGCCTCAACAGCATTACTTACTTACTGTTCCCTCCGTGCGAAGCAACGACTTCTTATATATATCGGGGTCCGAAGTCCGCGCTCTGAGTATGCGCAGTCGAAAACGTCATAATATTCAACACAATGACGTCACTCAAAACGCGATCTATCCATTATCAATAATCATCGATCATCGTAATTTTTAATTAGGCCTATGTTTTATTCGATATCT
>OY744610.1:24193722-24351222 GCA_963556255.1 Allolobophora icterica
CATGCAGTGGGTCAACATGTATAGCGTTACTTTTAAACGTCACAGGTCCTCAGGGTAAGCCACCCGTGATCGTTTCATATGTCGCGCTATGTAAATAAAAATTATAAAAGTAACTGATTAATAAAAATCTACAAAGAAGACGAAGAAATAGCGGTAACAGTTCACCTGTGCTTTTACTTCCTTTGTACTCAGTAAGTCTGATTGAATAATTGACTTACTGTCTGGCTATTTAAGGGCTGAGCACTTAATAGAGTTAAGTTGGTTAGTCAAAATGTAGTACTTCAATTGTAAAGCAGATTTCGAAATGAATTCTTACTCAGTGGCAGCCAGTTCAAAGAGTGCAAAATGGGTATAATATACTGATATTTATAAGTCTTTGTTGCAGACCTGGCAAACGAATTTTGAACCATTTGTGGTTTATGCGCATTTCTCTTAGTGATATTAATAACAAAAGTGAGTTACAGTTGTCTAGTCTACTAGAAACCAATGCTTTGGTTAGTGAGGTTAAGAGAGTTGACGGTAACAAAGATCTGATACTACGACAATCCCGTTTGTGAATTTGGTTGGTTCTGAATCTGTAGGAATTGCTTGAGTACAAGGTAAGTAAGAATCGAACAGAGAGTTGGACCAGATAGACAAAAGTAGTATTAGAGGCGTTGAAGAAGTATTTCATAGTCAACGGTGTCAAAATCAATAGATAGGTCCAGGGGGATGAGAGAACAGTTATTCTCATTTTTTCCTCTGGCTGATTATGTAATAGTGAATGTTAAGTAATGCATTTTAGGTGTAATGATACTTTTGGAAGACGGAATATAAATGACGGTACAAGTCGTTAGACGAGAGATGAAAGAACAGGCGATTAGTCAATACTTTTTGAGAAAATGAGAGCTGATTAATGAATTAATAAGCTATCTATACATTTAATAATGCGTCTTTTGAGGACCTAGAGCAATCTCTGCCTACACTGAACTCCGCCATTGCTCGTACTCTGGCAGTGCCAGTCCCAAGCCTGGATAAAGGAGGAAGGCGACGCTAATGATCTTTGTTATCACACAGTGTCGTTAAACTGAAACTACTCTGCCTACACTGATGTTTAGTTTCAATAAGCACAGAAAGTACATCAGCAAGCAAAGTAATGAACAGTAGATTCACTAATGGTGCGCTTATTCACACACACACACACACACACACACACACACACACACACACACACACACACACACACACACACACACACACACACACACACACACACACACACACACACACACACACACACACACACACACACACACACACACACACACACACACACACACACACACACACACAGAACCCAATACACAGATCCATCCCAAGATTTGATAGAAAGTCACCTGATTTAGAACTGTTGTACCAAGTTGCGTAGATGCCTTACAGTAGGTCGACGACAGCAATCAGCGTGACACGATAGCGCCGCCAACCAGGGGTCTCTCATCGGTGGTATATGGACCGCGTCCGAAAATTCCTCAGGCATTCGTCACCTCCCGGTTGTGAGGTCGAACTTCCACCCATTATTGAAGGTCTTGGTCACTCCAGTGTTCACCGTCTCTCCTTCGACCCCCAAACCAAAAGCCCGTCCTTCCTTATGCGGTCGTTTACGCCAAGATTAGGATTATATCCGAAGAAAACGTATGTAAAAACGATTAAAATCCTCGACAATAAAAAAAATTATTCAAACATGAAAATTTAGTGACAGTAAACGTCCAAAAGTGTCCGAAATGTTCGCGCAAGTTATTGGACTATTAAAACGAATAAATCGCCATAAGGCGTAACAAAAACCGACGTGGCGCTGACATGCGTGGTCGACTTCTAGGTTAGGTTTCAATAACAAAAATCAGTTATATAAAATTCATTTCTAAACTGTATATTTTTAGGATATTATATCTTCGCCCGAAACTGCAGTGACGATACGACTTATCAAGCAGACCGTTGCCTGTCGTATCAAGAACAACTTAAACAGTACAATATGACAGTCTTCATCTATGGCAATATATGCTGTATATTTACCCCATTTTCTTCTATGACTACCATCACTTGCTTTTGTCAGACGGACAATTGCAACGGCGATCTACCATCAACAACCGAATACAACTTCACAAAATCGGGAGATCTACCATCGACAACTGAATACAACTTCACAAAATCGGGAGATCTACCATCGACTACCGAATACAACTTCACAAAATCGGGAGATCTACCATCGACTACCGAATACAACTTCACAAAATCGGGAGATCTACCATCGACAACCGAATACAACTTCACAAAATCGGGAGATCTACCATCGACTACCGAATACAACTTCACAAAATCGGGAGATCTACCATCGACTACCGAATACAACTTCACAAAATCGGGAGATCTACCATCGACTACCGAATACAACTTCACAAAATCGGGAGATCTACCATCGACTACCGAATACAACTTCACAAAATCGGGAGATCTACCATCGACTACCAAATACAACTCCACAAACTCGGGATCTCGACCATCGACTACTGAATACAACATGCCCAGTGCCGGTTTTTCAGCCAAGCCTGTCAGTAAATTAGCCATTGTGTTTGTCGCAATAACAGTACTTTCGAAAATCAGTGACAGTTGGGTTATTTAAAAGCGACCGTCAGTTCGAGTGAATCTGAGAACATCAGTGAAGCCCAATTAGTCGTCTATATCCAGCAGATTTCTTATTTTAAATCGATTCCAAATGATGCATGCTGTAGAATTTCGTGACGTTTTGTACATCTATGATAACTACAAATGGACTCTACATTTAATGTAACAATTTTCTGATCTAATTAATGATTTCTATAGCGCCATTATCATTATGCGCACGATATCAATCGATGTTCGCAACAAGTGAAAGTGTATGACAAAAAAGTAGTCCGGTAGATGACAAAAAAAGTAGTCCGGTTGAGAAGCTCAGTGGAAACTATTATTGTTCAACGAAACCAAGTTGAAAATATAAAAGCTGATATAGTAACTATTACTATAGTAGGCTATATATGACCGAATAAAATTACAGATTGTTGCCATTTTCGAAAATGTGCAGTTTCATCAATTTGCAGTGACTTGCTTCTAATCTAATACATGTAATACCTGTCCCCGAGAATCATTGTTTTTCTTCTTGGTTGTACAACAGTTACTTACGAAGCTGTCAGGAAGTCTATGATACGTAATGAGTAAGGGAAAGGAAGGCCAGATAATGTAAACGGTGTCTTAAGTAAATATCTTTTGTTTAAAGGCTCGTACAACACATGGCCCCGGAACGTATTCTTTAATTAAGTATAGTTAAGTCGTTTTCTAAATTTTATGTTCTTCCCTAAACAGTCTCAAGCCATCAGACAATTTGTAAGTACCACGAGTTGTGTAACCCTGTTTAGCGGGCTTCTTATCCCTTAGGGCCGCCCTTTGCCGCAGATGACAGTCAAGAAAACAAACATTAATAAAAATTGAATTAGCATGTACTGATGTCTCATTTACATGTAGTTATCCTCGTGCATTATTCTGGTTACCTTACATTTGGACTCATGTACATGATCTTGCTTGTAGCTTCTCTAATAATGATATCGTTATTTATTGTCAAATTGGTAGCTTCTCTAAAATGTTATCGTTATTTGCTGTTATCGAAAGCAATAAAGAGATTGATTGATTGATTGATTGATTGATTGATTGATTATTGATTGATTGATTGATTGATTGATTGATTGTTTGATTGATTGATTGTTTGATTGATTGATTGATTGATTGATTGATTGATTGATTGATTGATTGATTGATTGATTGATTGATTGATTGATTGATTGATTGATTGATTGATTGATACGACAATGTGCAATTGAAAATTGCACGCATGGCCAACTATTAAACAAGATCCTACGTTACATACTTGACTTTATTGTGATATAGGGAATGTAATGACGTTAAGTTGTGCCAAATAGAGCACAAAGCATTAATTTGAATTTCAAAAAGCCTGCGCTCAGCCTGCTGGCGGTATACAATGTAAGCTAGGCATGGGTCAACGGAACCAGATTATTCGCCATCTTGGTTCTCAAACAACTAACTACTTCAAGCTTTTATTTAGGCAAGCCTTACAAGCTCTTCAGCTTCAAATTTCCGATTAAACTTCACATTATGTTACCAGGAAAGCAATCTCTGTAATAAAATAACCCTTAGTATTCGTTACGACTAATTACATTTGTAAACTGCATGTGTAGGCCCTACATCAGGCAGATTAAATTATGACATCTGCTGCTAAAACGATGACGATGTTCCGATACATTGCATCTTTTAAGCAATGTTTGCAAGCATTGAAAATTAGAGTGACAGTGATTATTGTCCAAACAGTATGTTTAAGCTGAAACACGGATTTCGTCGTGAGACTAGATGTAGATGTAGGGCTCCTGTTTGTTCGGTTGATGTGTCCGCTGCTATTATCCTTCTGACAATAGCACCTGGTTACGCTGTACGAAGCATCTGGTTTGTATACCAACAAACATCGCCATAGCTGGAAGTAGTGTAGTTGTATGCGATATGGTCCATTTCACAGCGATTGATTGACGTACTTCCTGAATCATCCAGTCAGTCATAACCTGAAATAAAGTTATGGTTTGATAACGTTTATTTTACGACGCCGTCATAAAAGAGATGACTGCCGTAAGACTTCGATGTATATGTAACTTATGCTATGACAATGTGGGAAGGGAAGGAGTTCAAGATGGGTGTGCTGTCGGTCGGTTACTCAATCACAAAACCTCAGTGGGGAATACTGGATTTATCATATTATATATATACTTATATATATATATATATATATATAAAACTCCGAATCTGGTAAATATATATATATATTTATATATATATCATATATCATATATAAATATACATGTATACCATATGTTCATATATATATACATATATATATATATATATATATATATATATATATATATATATATATATATATATATATATTAGGCCTATATATATAATACGACGACGCTGGCCTTGGACGTTGCCGAACATGGAATCAATCGATAACTAATAATGTTCTTAGCGTGATTAATTACACAGCGTCCATACAATGCTCGTTTCAAAGTTTATGTCAGGGTTCTACAGAGCTTGTTTGGGGTTTTAAGATATTTGTAGGAAATGTTCAGGCAGCTCGGGTGTCTTAATATTATCCGCATGCCGTAGATCAATTGCTGACGGCGGAATTCGTCCTTGAGTCTCTTCAGCAGGATCCTCTAGTTTCGGCACTGGACAAGGAAGTGGGTCAATGTTTTTGGGACGGTTGGGTTCAGTAATGGACCCCGATAACATACACAACTCTAGGCCCATCTCTTACCGAGTGTGTCTTTATAAAAACTAATTTAAAAAAACTTTAACTCGGTCATGTTAAACGGAAGAGTTTAATCTTAATCCGAAGGAGCAATACGATCCACCAGGACTCCGTCCTGCGGCCGCTTCCTAGCAGATCTGATCTTCCTCGAGTAATCACAACACTTGCATCCCGTCTCAAATCATAGGCTGATGACGTCCAGCTGCAATGTAGCTGTCAACCATTAGAATCGCTTGCCTCTTTTCGTCAGGGCTGGTCACCGTGGCGAAGGTAGACACGCAGATGTAATCAAATCGGTCAAAGCACAGTATCATAGATATTACAACATCAAAATATTACAGATATTGCACAATATCATAGATATTTGTAGATTACAACTAATCAGGCGCAGAATTAGGCTAGACACAACCATCATGGCTGGGGAACGTGGATGTATATATTGAGCCCTGGGCCACAGATCGGAGAAGAACCGGATGCCATTCTGGTTTATGCAAAAGTTAGGATGTGAATCTAAGACCTGCGAGGCGCTTACCGTGATATGCATGTCTTATTATTCATACAGGGAAGTACAATAATTTTAGTTCAGATTGGTTTCTGCTCAGGCTTTTTCCACGTTCAAACACGTGATTCAGTGCGTGAGAACTTTCTCATGATCCTAATACACACTAGGAGTTGGCTTTAAAAAGGTCTCTCGTTCACAATCTTAAGATTCAGATGACGTTCATTTGCTTTTCCTATTAAGACGGTATTAAGTCGGTACTAAGTCGGCAAGAGACGAATCACAAACAACCTCAACGGGCTAGTTCCTACTAAGTATATCGTGCCATCTATCTCACACCCATAGAATGTTGTACCACTCAGAAACGTATACAGTAGCCTAGACCGTAACTAACTTCCTTCTTTCTGCCTGTTTTTTTAATACTGTAGGCTTATAATTTATATGTACACTGTACACTTGTACAGCTAACTCAGCTTTGGTGTGCTTAAGATGGCGTTTGGTTTTTGCTAAGCTAACCCAGAGCAAATACTGCTTATGTGTAACATTCATATCGGTGACGTTGTCATATGTTTGCTGAAGACGAGGAAGTAGAAAGAAATGTTGAAATTCTGCTTTGGTTACGGATGAAGATTTTAGCATGAGTTCTACCTGTTGTAATTGTAATTGCAAATTTATATAGCGCCACTTCAAGGAAGACTCACTAGAGGCGCTCCCGACCAAACGCAATGAAACCACAATCGTACAGAATGGTCTTCAAGCGCCTGCTGAAAAGAGGTAAAGAGAGGCTGAGGAGTAATATGTCTCAGGTTGTTAGGCTACTTATTCCAATAGGACGAACCAACCACAGTAAAACTCCTCTGCTGGACCGTGGAAGTGTGGATGTTCGGGTCGGTCGAACATCTAAGTCGCTTTGCGTGGCAGAGCGGAGAAATCTGCGACCAGGTATGAAACACCTAAACTCTGGAACGAACTTCCTCCCGAATTCCGCATTTTCTCAGTTCCTCCACCAATACCGCCATTCACTCATCGTCATCTACCTCGGGCTCCTCTACTCATCCCCCGCAGGCTTTCCACTCCAAACTGAAAACTCACCTCTTCAAGATTTCCTACCCTAATCCATCTGATCCTCTGTCTTCCAAGCTTTCTCGTCCTCAACGAAACCCTCCGTAACAGTTGCTCTGCCTCTCCCTCGTCTCTCTGGAAATCGGACTCGGACCACCACCGGACATCGATCTCTGGACAACCCCTCGGATACGACGCAGCGCTCGTGAATAAGCTGGTGCTTTCCGCTCAGCTTTACAGTGGCGTTTTAGGAAATTGGAGATTACGATTACGAATACGATTACGAACACACTGAGATACATACATGTAGCTCCTTGAGATAAGATGGAGCAGAACCTGCTAGACAATTGCAACCTGTTGCAACTTAACCCTTAATAAAGCAAATGAGAAAGCGAAGCCTGCTTCTGTAGTCACCGCGGCACGCATGCTGCAGTGCATTATATGATCCCATAAATTAACAACAACAACAAAACCAAGGTATAAAAGAAATTGATAAATTTCGGTAAGCTTTACTTACCAACTTTGCTACTCGAGCTCCTAAAGAACATCAGAACTCCTCTTACTCGTAGACGCAATCATAAAGTCCAAATTTATAAAGCGCACCTCAAGGCTAAGCGCAAGAAAACATCTTATTCACGAGCGCTGCGTCGTTTCAGAGGGGTTTCCAGAGATCGATTTGCAGTGGAGGTCTGAGTCCGGTTGCCAGAGAGACCAGAGAGAAGTAGCAGAGCAGTTGCGGCACCGGGTTTCGTTCAGAACTTAAAAGCTTAGAAGGCGGAATATCGGATGGATTAGGGCAGGCGTTCTGGAAGAGGTGAGGCCAATTATTTTGGAGTGGAAAGCCTGTAGAGGAGCCTGAGGCAGATAACGGTGGGTGAGTGGCGATATTGGTGAAGGAACTGAGAATACGCGGAATTTCGGGGGTAGTTCGTTTCAGAGGCGAAGTGCAGTGCGGGAAATGGATCGGTTGGGTATCCTGTGTAGTGAGTAGTGACTCAACAGAAAGTTCATTAAGGTTCAGTAAAGTTAGATTCGGTAAGCAGTCATACAAAGCTGCGCACAAATTGAACAGCCGTGAGTCAAGCATTTCTAACATGGTAGACGTACAGAGGTAATAATATCTCAAAAGGGGTGGTGTTCTGTTCGGTTAGCGTGCAAGGCATGTATTCGAAAGATTACGGGTTCGCTCAAGCACAGTTCACTCCGTGTAGTGCCCTGCATGTGTAGTTTAGTTTGGCAATAACTTAAAAGTGTCGCTCTCACCTAGCAGTAGAATTTGGTTCTGACGTGAGGAATTTTCTTTTACAAATAATTATTCTATCTAATCTAATCAAACGACTTCTATGGCGTTGACATTATTGAAATGTGAAAGACATCAATCGATGACGGTTTTATGTAGGCCTAATTAATAATAATAATAATAATAATAATAATAATAATAATAATAATAATAATAATAATAATAATAATAATAATAATAATAATAATAATAATAATAATAATAATAACAATAACAATAATAATCTTCTTTTAATATCTTCAAACTGACAACAACGAAGTATGATTAAAAATCAGTATGAACGGATGATCACAAGTTATTACAGGAGTCGAATTTAACTGTACACGGCAGCCATGCAAGGCGCCCATCACGTCCTACATCTCATTTTAACAACGCGCCATCTCGCGAATGAAAGGCCGAGTGGACCTAAATTTGGGGCGGTAGCGGGAAGCGATCCCGCTACCTCTTGCTCTTCACGCCAGTGATGTTACCAATACTCTATGGACCCCTAATTAGTAATTTCCACAGCGCCGTGTCTAATGCACAATGTGTAACATTGCCAACCGATGGCGCACAGATCAGATCAAGGTCCTTATAAGCTCAGTCTGCTGTGAAAGTGAGGCAGCCTATGGTGGTAAATAGTTATTTGTGAAAATATCTCGAGACTTAACTTTTTCAAGGTGAAACTCTCTTCACAAAATGTTATCAGCTGGAGATATGCAGTCGAAAAGCAATGTTTCAGAGAAAACAATAGTCAGGCTAGGATTAGAAAACGTGTTCTTATGTTTATTTATACGAAATGACTATTGGACCACCAGACGGCCCATACATTTTAAAAATTAGCACACCGCCACTCACGTGTCATGTGATTCCAGGACGTACAGTAGCTACTTTCATAACTAAAATGTTGGCCGTTAGTGTCAGTTTCTTTAAGACTCAGCTTAGATGTTAGATTTGTGAACAGCCGACTTGCGGTTGCTGCAGCCTCAGTACTTGGCCAACCTCCGATCTGCCGTTAGCAAAGCTCGAGGGTACGTACCATATACGTATTCTATTTTTTGAAAGGTACGTACGTTTTTTAACGTACCCTATTTTAGGGTACGTAAACAATACAAAAATACGTCAACCACGTCATTGCTCATTTAGCCTCATTATAAGAATATTCAATTTAATTTAAGCAAACAATCACAACCCAGTATACAGCGTAGTAAATTGCTGCAATGCTATATTGTAGGTCTATGTTTATCCAGCATGCATTGCACTTAATGCTTTAATGTCAGTCAGTCGGCTCATTTCTGCTGCAGCACTTCAAAGAAATTTTCCAAACCGGTGACGTGTACTTAGCTCTCCTCAGAATGAAAGTACAATTTGCATTAAATTAATTATAACCGAAGAATTTATCGAATTAAATTTACTGCTACGCTACCGGAAGTACCAGTTTCAATGACGCATACTGTTGATGTCAGATTATACGTAGGCTATGGGTCGCCGAGTAAACCATACATGTAAATAAAATTTT
Organism: Allolobophora icterica; assembly: GCA_963556255.1. Lineage (NCBI taxonomy): Eukaryota > Metazoa > Annelida > Clitellata > Crassiclitellata > Lumbricidae > Allolobophora > Allolobophora icterica. The sequence continues at coordinate 24,203,465 of OY744610.1, forward strand.
CGTGTATGATACGTACCATACGCGTATTGTATTTTTTGAAAGGTACGTACGTATTTTAACGTATTCTATTTTAGGGTACGCGTACCCTCGAGCTTTGGCCGTTAGTATTCCGATTTTAAAGGTAGCCCGGCGGTCCTCTAGTATTCGAAATTTGAGGGCCGTCTTTCGGTTCGCTAGCATAAGCCTTATCTATATTTTGAAATTTCGCTTTAAAGAAGCATTTATTTTAATAAGATATGCAATACACTTTTTCAACGTCTACTCGACTGTGTAAAAATCATGATAGCAAATTAACAGCTCTTTGCGAAGTCTCATAGCCTGCAATTTCACAAATTGTGGCGACGTGCTTCCAATCCAAGCATATATCTGTCCCAGAAAACAATTATTGTGTTAAATTAGTTTTATCCGCTACCATGGCGACATACTCCTTTGAAAGCTTGACATGCCGATGCATAGAGGCGATTTAGTTTCCAGCTTTCCTTTTAGCCAACGCTTAATCGGACTGTACAGAAATACCAGACGCAATTAACTGTTTGGATTTTTTACTGCACTGAATGTTCTCTCCTTCTATTGAAATGAGTAACTTTTCAGGCCATGCCTTTATAAGTGACTGCAAGGAGACTTCCTCTTGAGAGAAAAAATCATAGAGGGGAGATTGGAGGGAAAGAGAAGGAGAGGAAGACCGCGACAGATGATGCTGGGATGGATGATGACTGAAGGATTACATACAGCGGATTAAAGAGAAGAGCACAGATTAGAGAGGAATGGCGTCATTGGAAGTTGAAACCTGCCGAAAGTCAGAGAACTTAAAGAAGAAGCTTTTACAGGCAGTTTTCCATAGCACGCATATAGGTCATGTTTACAGCACAAAAAAATGGAGTGTTTAAACAATGTGTATAGAGCACTAAAAACAGGAGCTAAGACTTCTAACGCTTCAGTTATATTTGTAAGTGTTTTCGTAATCATGGGCGTAGACTCTGGGAGGGGCAGCCGGGGCACGTGCCCCCAATACTTGAGATGGACTGTACACTCAATGCAACAAGTGTAGAATAAATGACCAAATTCCCCCTCAATATTTTGGACAAGTTTACGCCAGTGTTCGTAATACTGTAGGACAGGGATGGCGAACCTTTTTTAAGGTGCGTGCCAAAATGCTGCTAAATAATTTTTAAAAATACCGTCGCGTGCCCTTCGGAATTTTGTACGGTATATAATTATTTTTCTTATTATAGGTTTTAGTTAAAAAAGCGAAGCAAAAATTGAATTAAAGACGTTATTTCAAAGATTGTTTTGGAATGGTATTAAAATAAAGTCCTTCAACAAAGAAAATGTGGATTCCTACAGGGATTTTTTATTTCTAAGTTTGAAATTTTAGGGGAACTCTGAATTCCGCGTGCCCAGAAAATTTCAACACGTGCCACTTTGGGCACGCGTGCCATAGGTTCGCCATCCCTGCTGTAGGATATGTCTTGAGCGCTGTGTACAGTATAATGTTTGAGCAAATAACTTACTCAAAGGCTGCCTCAGTCTTGAATACCTGTATATTTAATACAGGCAGCTGAGTTTGTTGGACAGGCTGATGTTTGCTTAAAGCTACGTCCTACGGATTGTGCTTAGAGCTTATAGTAAATACTATTTAAAAGTAGTATACATATGTAGCGCTCAATACTTTTGCTAAAGAATACAAAGGAGGAAGAAACGTTGAGGAAATTCGGATTTTGCTACGGATGAATGATTTTGGTAGGCATTCTTAGTGCTGTAGCTTACACCTTTACAAAGAGATGGGAAATTCCAGGCTTCAGATGTGACAAATACGCTGCAATCATCACGTGATAATATACGTTAACAAAAAAGCGAGCTATAAAACAAGTAGTTGTTAACTTTGCGAAAGCCTTACTTCTCAGTTCGGTCTGCCAGAGGACAGAAGAGCTACTAAACAAAGGTTTCACCATTCAGCAAGGTCAGATTCAGTTATACAAAGCTGCGTACAAATTAAACGGCCTCAATTGACTTTACTCTGTAGGTCATGCATATAATTATATAAAATTGCAAAGTTAATAACATCTCGAAATAGATGCGATTCGATTAGAGAGCTGTGTGTGCTGTTGATATCTTACGGGTTTACGCCTGCTGACTGCATTCCTTGGAGTGATCCTGTGTAGTTATTTTGGCTCTGGAGGAGAAGCTTGCCTTTCCCAACCTATTATTGTTATTATTATTATTATTATTATTATTATTATTATTATTATTATTATTATTATTATTATTATTATTATTATTATTATTATTATTATTATTATTATTATTATTATTTATGCCCCAAGGTACATATGATTCCTCGGGGGCTTAGATATTAATTTGTTGGTATGTTGTTCCTAGGAAATTATTATTATTATTATTATTATTATTATTATTATTATTATTATTATTATTATTATTATTATTTGCCCCGAGATACACAGGATCCCTAAGGGACTTAAACATAAATTGCAAAGAAAGAAATAATGTATTATTACCACTATTTCAATTTTTATTCTTAGTATTTTATTATTGTTGTTGTTGATATTAGTATTGATGTTATTATTATTATTACTATTATAATTATTATTATTATTATTATTATTATTATTATTATTATTATTATTATTATTATTATTATTATTATTATTATTATAAATAGTGATATAAATAGCTTGCCAATTTAGCACAGTAAGGCCAACGTGTAATGAAGTTGAAACGATGCATGCGTTCAATGTTGTGGAGGTCGTAGAATTTCAAAGCATTAGTGAACAAAATATGGTTTTCGTTCATGCAGGGACCGCCATTATGCTTTGTTCACCTGTATTTGTTCTGCGACCTCAGTATATGCCTAAGCCTATGATAGACACCGGTTGCTGGTTGTTTTCCTGTCCTTGTATTCACAGCGTTGCTAAAGAAAGTTATTAGAATGAGTTGAAGGGCACAACAACAACAAATGCACAAATGGCGAGTTGGCAAATGTGAATTGGAAAGCTGAAGGCGGAAAAGAAACGTAAAACCACTTAAACAAATTGTCATTCGATGGGAAACAGAGAAGCGAACTATTCATCGCATTAATTACGTAACTGAAAGGTTCAGCAGGTTAAGCCTACTGCATGCTGCCAAGTGTGGTTGTTCACGTGCAAAACCGCCATCTGGCACAGCTTTAGCACGAGTTTTAGAAGCTGCAACAAGAAAATTCGCAAAATTCATTTTGAATAATCGACCAAAATGTAAAACGTTTAAAATGTTCGACATAGACATCCATACTTATTTCCCCTTCGTAACAGTAGGCCCTATTCATCGTGGCGCTTTATGTGTTGCATGTTATACTAAAGCGAAGCGCAAAGCACCAGCTTATTCAGGAACACTGACACTTAAAACTATATGTATCAGCCCAATTTGAAACTATCCTTTACTGAGCAGAAAGCCAATGCAGACTTAAGCATGGAGGTTATAATGTTCATATTTTGACGTATTAATTATTGCCCTAGCCAAAGAGTTCTGAACTCTAGAGTTTCAGCGTGTGTGACTTTTGTAATACCAACCAGAAGTGATGTCCGGTAATCGAGGCGTCGAGAGATCGTTGATTTTGCGACAGCTATCCTTGAAGAAATGGAGACATAGAGGTTAATTCTGCGTATTTCACGAATGCGTACATATGATGACTTACAATTGCCATTTCCATTGTTGGTAAACCGTCAAAAGAGTCGCTCAGTTTCAGAATTAGGGCCATCCATATATTACGTACGTTAAAATCCGGGAAGATTGGACTTCTCCCCTCCCTGTTCGCAAGCGTAGTTTCTTCCACCCCCTCACCTGCGTACGTACGCTTGACCCCCCCCCCCAGACCAGCTGCAGAATGTGTCAGTTCGACAGCTCCAGGCAGCGGCTGTCTGCACTTTAGGCCATATTGAAGGATGAGTAATCCATGGACTCACTGCTGAACTGTGTGATAGTTAATAATAGCTTTCAGAGGTAAGGTGGCATACAAGTGACACCCCTCCCACAGTTCATGCATCATCATCATCATCATCATCATCATCATCATCATCATCATCATCATCATCATCATCATCATCATCATCATCATCATCATCATATTCTAACCTGAGCATTCTAACTCGGGTGTCATTATCATCATCATCATCGTCATCATCATCAAAACTTTTTTGACCTTTTTTTGGTGTTTCTTCAAAATTTGGGGGGAAACTCTCCGCTATGTTCCCCACTGTCAAAATTGTCCCCTCGATCCGCCGGATCGCCACTAATGGGTTCAATGGCCTATCTCTTCAAGAAGTTGATTAGTTTCTCCTCTAATCCAACATTTTGCTTGGATCTCCAAATTCCGCGATGACATACATTAAAGCATGTACTGTAACATATCTTAGGTCTAGTTCGTTCACGTACCTTTTGAATGGCTGGTCCATACCCTTCTGCCTGCAGGTCTGAGCAACCTCAATTGTTCTCCAACAAGTGCCCTCTCAAGATATATTGACTCTGCTTTGGTGAAAACGTGTCTCGAAAAGCTCTGTAGCCATATTCATAGACCCTACGTGAGTCTTGCGAAGCTCTCTGGTATATTGCAACTGATATAGATATTCTCAGTCGCCTGGTATTAAATTTTCATCGTTGAATTGAATCTTTGTAACTAAAAATAGCATTCACAGTTACTACAACTGTTTCTCCTCATCCATGAAGGAGTCGCATAGACATTCCATGAATACCGTGTACTGTGTGTAGTCTCTGTTTAATGACACTGTGTCACAGCAAAGATGATCATCGTCTATTATCTAGTCGTGCATCTGGAATATGTACTGTAATTGCGTTTCCAGTATCTCCGGATATTTGTTACGAACCTGAGCGATCATTTCTAACTCTGGTGTAAAATAGAGATTATAATTGTGCATGTAATAATAATTATTATTGCTATCTTAGTCAGTATTATTTGTATGATTAGTATTCTAAAAATGTGTTTTAAGAAGAGTCGTTGCATGTCATCTCTTCATGGGCTTCAGCTGATTTTTAGAGTTGATTGGATTTGACAAATGTGCAAAATGACAGCTAACGATGACAGAGTTTTGTCTGAGATTCTCAACCGAATAACTGAATACGACCCAAAGACAAACACAGCATGGATGCATTACATATTGGCAAGAAACAGAATAATATGTGTACGCGATTCAAATTATGGAGGCAGTGAAGAAGACGTCGATGAATTCTGTGCTGGAAGTACAGCTGAGTTACGAATCAAACCGCTGCTCAGCTGCATTGGCGATGTAGACATCATGTTACATCCGACTGACAAGATTGCTCTCCCACGGGATTGCCAGGATATACCGACAAGAAAACTGAAGAGGATGAAGTCTACATTGGAAGTTCTTTTCATGGCTTCATTACCTGAGTATCCTGGATATGCAAACATATACGTCGGTGGTCTTTTGAGTTGGAGCGCACAAACCGACAGATACCATCTCCCTACTGAAGGACAGCTGGTCGCTGGCTTGTCTAATTTTGGTAAGCCAAATTTACATTGCAAAGATAATTCTAGACATAAATAAATACAGCTTCTGCAGACTATCTACCAATGCTTATCGCACTGAAAGTAGGCATTACGAAAGTAAACGTAAGTCCAATAATTAATGAGAGGCAGGTGCGATAGGCCTATAGTAGTTGCTGGCCCATTTGCGATAGGTGAAATATGTTATTAGTGCGGCACTACAGATTACAGAAGTTATGCCTTTCCCAGTTGTTTGAGAATTTTTGGGCTTGCTGATGAATGTTTTGGTTCGCAGCCTGGGTGTGCTTCTGGACGGAGACTATCAATGGCGGACCACGTGAACCAACCCTGTAGATCCTGTTTCTACCAATTGCTTGGGTCATACGACGCAATCTGTCTTTTAGCGCAACAGTGACCTTCGTCTACTTATTCATCATGACGCGCCTCGAGTATTTTGCATGTTTAGAATTGGCATAAAAAATATGCCAATTCTATCTTAGGTGGTCTGCCAAAATTCCGGTTGTGCCAGATCCAATCCGCCCTTATCCAGCGATGGGCACTGTAGTATTTTGAAAATAGGTTTCTATTTTCAAAATAGACAATATTATTCTATTTTGTATTTTCAAAATACTCTTGAAAAGTGTTTTGTAAAACTAGTATTTTCAATGTACTTTAAAAAGTATTTTACTTTATATTTTCAAATTACCTTTACAAAGTATTTTATTTTGTATTTTCAAAATACTTTTGAAAAGTATTTTACCCATCACTGTCCTTAATTGCGCTGCCCGATTCGTAGCCAACGAACCTAAGAATTCACATAAAACTGAATATATGCGAAATACTCTACACTTACTTCCTGTTGCTGAGCGCATTGCTTTTAAGACCATTATGCTGACGCGTGCCTGAATTGTTGGCTCTGCTGCGGAATACATCAAAGAGCTCTGAGTTCCAGTCTCGAGTCACCTGGTTCAGCGATAGTTGTGCTCAGCGGCCCATGGAGATATGCAGGTGCCAAGCTGTCGCACTTCAACTCCAGCTCAGCGTACCTTTTCGTATGTTGGACTGTCCTCCTGAAAGAGTCTGCCACTGCACTTACGTACTGTTGAGCCTTTTCTCTGTGCAGCATACATTTGCTAAAAACGTACTTGTTTAGGTTTGTAAGATAGCCATAGGTACAACGCCATTGTAAGCTACTTAAAATGCTCTATATTAAGTGTGCTCATAACATATACATACATACACATGCATGCACGCACGCGTAGGGCCTACATACATGCATACATGCATACATACATACATACAAACATACATACATGCATGCGTGCATACATATATACATTATATATACATACATACTTACATGCATACATACATGCATACATCCATACACATATACATACATGCATACATAAATGCGTGCATACATATATACATTATACATACATACCTACATACATTCATACATCATACATACATCATACATACATACATATATACATACATACATACATACATACATACATACATATGTAGTGTAGTAGGCCTATAGCGTGTAGATTGCAGTGTGTGTAGTGTAGAGTGTATAGACCCACAACAAGAGACGGATTAAGATTTAAGAGATAGTGACAGACAATTAAGAATACAGACGAACAGAGTACGAAGGGCAGTGAGCCCAGTAGTGAACGAATGAGTGACTGGCCAACAGGACTCGGAAAGGGAGGAACCCTTAACCCCTACACTACGTGGTTCACTGAATATGTTTGTTCGTCCTGTTGACGATATCCTTGTTAAGTAATCAGGCCTTCGGCCCAAAGTGTGTATATAAACTAAACTCTTAAGTATTTAGAGATTGGAGATCAGAGATTCGAGAGATAGAGATCGTTTCTTGTTGCTGTACTCAATAAACATCTTCATCGTGCGTTGCTTCGATTGCTGATCGTGTTCGGGGGTAGAGCCGCCCCCTAGCGGGCGGCCGGCAGGCGGTCGGCAGGCCAACCGGCCAAGGGCAAACCGACCGTCTTCCAAACGACGGGCGACTCACACTACACATCGCAGTCCGCCCGTCGTAGACAAGACTCCATCCGGTACACCAATACTACCTCTCCTACAAGTGGTAGAGAACCAGTCGGTCCTCCGTGCCTCTCCAGCGAGCAAGTTCCCCACGTAAACATCAGCCAACCGACACGAAATCGGGTAGATTCACCACAACATCGCCAATTCTTCGTCGTCAACCAAAAGCTTGCAGTCGCCGATTTTCGCGCAACTATCCACGACGCACCTCGCTCACTGTCTATCTATCGCTCAGTCGCTTCCCGTCATTGCACTTCGACCTTCCAACACAACGTCGCAGCGATGAAGGTAACATTTGTAAATATTTAACATCATGGCCACACTTTCTACGGCCATTATCAGCCATTCGTCGTCATGAAATCGTCATCTTAGACCTCCACACCATTCATCGATTGTCTTATGCACCTTCGCCTCATCGTCACCGAAAAGAATCCTCGTCCGTTGTTCTATACGGGACGAACTATCTCAAATTTACCGAACAATTAACCTGGAACATTTGGACGCAATTTAAAACTGACAGCCTTGGTCTCAACCAACGGCTTCACAACCGTTATTACCACGCCAGAAGTCACTGGACGATTTAGTCACCGAATTATTTTTGTATATACTGGACGAAACATAGTGTGGTAGTAGGATGATGACAGTCAGTTTTTTGCTGTTTGCTATAAGCATACTATTTAAATGGTTACTTTAATTTTACGCGTATTTCTAGTTTATACATATTAGGTTGCTGACATTTCTTCGCATTCATAGTTGTTGTATCATCATCATCATTTTTAGACTTTAGAATGTTTGTATATCTGATGTCCAATATTCATTAGACTGATAATCACAGCACTGGGCGGGACTTTGGTCTTAATGCGGACGCCTAAACATCCGAATTGAAATTCTTCCTGGGCTAAGGTGCACGATCTTAGCTGCAAGAATACCTATCAGGACTTCTGACTAATGATCTTTGGACTTAGCTCTCAAGCCGACTGTAAGAATGCCTAGTAGACTAGTATGTCAATATTGTAATCGTCTTAGATTCAGGCTCTCTGAAGATCATGTGCAGTTTAAAGTAGACCGCTGACCATTGCCATTATGATACTTGAGTGGGGTGCTGCAGTGCATCGGTCAATAGCAGATGTGTATATGAAGCTATGAACTCCTATTTGAATGTTGTCTATGCTCTCAATTAAGAGGCCTGAGTTCAGAACTGGAACTTGTTTTAAATTCCCTCAGTAGTGTTAGCTGTATCTTCAGAATGTCAATATTGTGTTTACAAGTGAGCATTTGATTGTTGCTTTGTGCGTTACGAGACCAGCTCTATGTAATTATTAGTAAAATGTAGTAAATGGTAACCACCTAATAGCGAAAGCCTGGTATGCATATGCAATAAATTGTATGTAACGGATCAAATCCACAGGAACATGTGCACTCAAAAGGACAGCGAGCTCCTTGCACCCTGTTGTTGAAGAGTCAGATGACGCAAGGCTTCCTACGCGGCGCATACTGGACGCCCACGGATCGAAAAGCCTATCTTACTTGGTTATTGTATGATGTTGAGGATCCTTACTCGTTAGCAATTTATAGCAATTGTGTTCCTTACTTTTTGTGTAACGGTGAACTGTTTTACTTTGCATTTTTTCCTGATATTATTTCTGTCAAGAATCTGTCAGAGATTGATGCAGGAGCATCAATTTTTGAACGAGGGACAGATATAGGGTTGACCTTTGTAGCGCCAGAACTTTGCAATTGCCATTTTAATAGCTATTTCACGTTAATATTGTTCATTTACTTTAATTTGTGTGTGTTTATATTTGCAATTGCGTAACGAGCTCGTATAGCTCCAGTTCCTTTCAAAAGTTGAATTTTTGGTCATTGCATTATACTTGCTAGCTTAAATCGCAGGAGCGATTTCTTTCCCGAAGGAGACGGAACTGTAGTGTAGTAGGCCTATAGCGTGTAGATTGCAGTGTGTGTAGTGTAGAGTGTATAGACCCACAACAAGAGACGGATTAAGATTTAAGAGATAGTGACAGACAATTAAGAATACAGACGGACAGAGTACGAAGGGCAGTGAGCCCAGTAGTGAACGAATGAGTGACTGGCCAACAGGACTCGGAAAGGGAGGAACCCTTAACCCCTACACTAAGTGGTTCACTGAATATGTTTGTTCGTCCTGTTGACGATATCCTTGTTAAGTAATCAGGCCTTCGGCCCAAAGTGTGTATATAAACTAAACTCTTAAGTATTTAGAGATTGGAGATCAGAGATTCGAGAGATAGAGATCGTTTCTTGTTGCTGTACTCAATAAACATCTTCATCGTGCGTTGCTTCGATTGCTGATCGTGTTCGGGGGTAGAGCCGCCCCCTAGCGGGCGGCCGGCAGGCGGTCGGCAGGCCAACCGGCCAAGGGCAAACCGACCGTCTTCCAAACGACGGGCGACTCACACTACACATCGCAGTCCGCCCGTCGCAGACAAGACCAGCCGTTACACCAATACTCTCATCTCCTACACATACATACATACATACATACATACATGCATACACATATACATACATGCATGCATACACATATACATACATGCATGCATACATACATGCAAGCACGCACGCATGCATACATACATACATACATATATACATACATACATACATACATACATACATACATACATACATACATACATACATACATACATACATACATACATACATACATGCATACGTACACACAATAATGGACCTTACCCAAGAGAGTTTCATTGCACTTGAAACAACGCACTCGGTCATATTGTTTGCTGAAGGTACGAGACTTACGATACGAGAATGAGTTGTCTCTTTGTTTGTTTCAATACAGTTCCTAGTGACCAAGGCACAGCACGTGGTCCGGCTACCAACGTTAATGCTGGTCAGATTCAGAGTATCATTAACGGCCAGTGTTCACTCACTGACTTGAAATACGATTTCGTCCAGTGTCTTCGATGTCCTTGTTGGCCAATTGAAGCTCGCGACTTCATCGATCGACCGAAGCCAAGTGGATGGCCTTCATCGAGTCTTCTCTGGGAAGTGGTTGGCGCTGAGTGCGATGTCGTTCCCGTTGCTCATCCGGACTGCAGACCAAACAACATGGAGCAATGGCGAGTGTCGTTCTCAAGAGGAGAGGTCATCTTGGTTCGAAGCTGGACTAGGGTTCAACAAATCGTCTATCATTTGCTGCGCTACTTCGTAAAGGACACTCTTGGACCGGACAACGAAATCGTTTCAAATTATCATCTGAAGACGATTATGCTGTGGAAATGTGAACAACAAGATGATACATTTTGGAATGAATCGCAACTCATCGAAACAGTCAGTCATCTGATATCTTGTCTCGTGGAACATTTGAATAGCCAAAGACTTCAACATTATTTCATTGCATCATGCAACCTGTTTGGAAGTCGTAAAGTAAGAAACAGCCGGATTCAATGTGATCAGCTGACGCGTAAGCTAATTACGTTAACAGCGGTTGAGAGGCTGGTTGATTGGTTTCTAGAGAAATATTTAGTAGTTGCTTATGAAAGAATTCCTGATCAATCTTTGCGGAACTCATTTCAATGGACGCAAGACATTCAGCGTATAGTAGCGTCAATTAAGAGTACAGTTAGCGTTGACAGAAGAAGGGAACTCTTCGAAGAGCTTAAAATATCATTTATTGAGTGCTATGACAATGCAAGAGCTGCAAGGAGCAATTCCGATTTAAACTTTTGCGTTTATTTCATCATGGGTGAACTTGAACTTAGAGGAGGAAACAGTCTTATCTTCGACCACGATCGGTGTAAGCTGTTCTTAGGCAGTCTGCCTCAGGTTGACGAACGACTCGTAGAGATCTTCCGTTCACTTGGAATTCTGTTGCTGGCAAAGAAGCTGCAGAGTTGCCAATGTCTGAGGCTTGATCCTCAGATCATTAACACTACAATAAATCTGATAGGCGATTCGAGTGACTTTGGATGGTATGAGCTGTGTAACGCTGTTCAAAACGACAGCCCCGAGGCATACTTTAGTAAAGCTAGGTACTTGCTTCGACATCAGAAAGACACAGCTTGTAGTGAAGGACTGATATTGGCTCTGGCGAAGACGTGTTTAGTCAAAGCCTTAGAAATGTCTCAGCCTTTGCCTTTGTTCTACGATGCTGCCAGTATGTATTTAGCTACTCTTCTTGCTTTTGAAAAGCAGTTTCAACTGACTCTGGATCTGTGTGCCTCCGTAGCATCAAAGGCGTCGTTAGTGTTCAGCAATTGTTGCAGAGTTGAAAGAGAACTGCTGCCTGACTGCGAAAGCATATCTTTCGCCTCGGGATTTGCATTTCTGTTTGAGTACATCTTAGGAAATATCGAGCAGTGTAAAAATGAACTTCATCCAGCTGCAATCGACTTTTCGCCAACTCTGCTGGCTTATTTTCTAAATGCCAAAGTTCTTATGGAGTGTGAAGCCGACTCGACAGATACTCAGTTACTTGTCTTAGTGCAATGCTATTATGACTTTCTAAAGTACAGTTTTCCAGAAGTACTTTCAACGTGCGATTTCTGTCTTTTCGGTATCCTGTTGAGTAACATAAGGACAAAGAAAAGGTATTCAAGAACTCTTGAAAGACAGCACTCTAAGGTTTCGCTAGTTCAGTCCGAGCAACAGAGGCGCACAAACACAACGGTTGTCTATACACGGATTGAAGTCTGTAAAGACAAACCTAGGAGAGCTCACGATAAAAATGTTTCTTCTACAAATTGCACATGTATTATTGGACAATGTCTTTCGTTGTTAGACTGGATAAATCGAATAGATTTAATTGATATCTATATTGAATCGAGCGTTCTTCGCCTTCCAGATGAATACCGTGCATTGAATCAGTATAGGCGTGGAGAATTTGGTTCAGCGTTGAGACTTTGCAACGAAGTTTTAAAATCGCTAAATGAACATGAATCTCACAGATTGCATGTTTTCTGTTTTGAACCGTTTGCTATGCTCTTCGACAGTGACCTTAAGCAAATAATAGAGCGAAATACAACTTTGGAAAGAGTCACGGTACGCCCTGTTATCATAATGCTTTATTTGATGCTACGATGCATGTTGAAGCTTCATCAGTCGAGTCGTGAAATTGCACCGGTCCTTATAGGAATGAACCAAGGAAAGAAACTACTAGCGATCAGAAGTGCAAGGAGCTGCGTTGAAACTGAGATCGCAACTTTCATTCAACAAAAAGTACTGACGATCCGCACTGACATTTGGACAGAGGGAGAGGAGAACTTGATAGTTGTCGACAACGATGGCCATACGACCTTCACTGTTACAGTAAGCTACCAATAAATTTCTTGACGTAGAAACTAAACTGAGAACATTTTAAAAGGAAAGATTATGGTAATAGCAGGTTTGTATTCTCTCTCCATATAATGACGAGAATCTGGTAGTAATCCACCGTATATATATGGCGCTTCGGCGTGAAAATTCCGGCACAGTATCAAATTCTGTAGTCGGGAGCGCCTCTGAGTAGTAGTAGACTTCAAGAGGCGCTATAGAAATATCCGGAATAAATAAATAAAAAAATATACGTGCCTCTTTATTACCTAGTGGCTCAAGTGCTTCGTTCCGCTGTCTTAAACCACTTTCTATTCAAAGGGTCCTTCGCACTGGGAACGCCTCTGATTAGCGAATACTGGGAGATGCGCTTTGAAAATGTTCAGATACCATGCAATAAACATCCACACAACAGGGGCACGGACAATCGGTTGGTTTCCAAACATGAGCATATAAATCTCTGATCACCTGAGTGGTGGTCCTTCTTGACTGTAATTCATTCAACGCTTCAAGTAAGGGTTATTGAGTTGGATTGTTGGATTGGTTATTGAGTTGAATTGTCCTTTCTCGGCTAAATGACTACCTCTCTTCAAATTCTCTTCTTAACCCCCACCAATCTGGCTTCACTAAACACCACTCCACAGAAACTTTACTTGCCTCTCTTTACAATAAACTGGTCTCTGCCGTCAGCCATCAACAAGTCTCCTGCCTCTGTCTTCTCGACATCTCCGCTGCATTTGACACCATTGATCACAGCCTCCTTCTTCAACGACTATCTTCTTGGTTTGGCGTCTCTGGCACTGCTCTACTCTGGTTCCAGTCCTGCTTGTCTTCCCGATCCTTCTCTGTTAAAGCCTTCACCCACTGCTCACAACCCCTCCCTCTTTCCTGTGGTGTCCCTCAAGGCTCCGTCCTGGGTCCACTACTTTTCATCCTTTATACCACTCCTTTAAGTCATCTCATAAAAGCCTCCTCTGTCGACCACCACCTCTATGCAAATGACGCCCAACTCTTCATATCCTTCTCCCCAGGCTCCTTTTCCACCGCCATCGCACAACTACTCAACGTGGTTAACCTTATTTCACAGTGGATGTCATCCAATCTCCTCTGCCTTAACCCTTCCAAAACTGAATTCATCATCCTAGGCCTCCCTGATCAAATCAAGAAAATACCTGATCTTTCCATAAACCTTTCGACTAATTCATCGTCCCTCACCTTCACCTCTGACTCCCCTGTCCGCAATCTTGGTGTTACTTTTGATCCACACCTCTCCTTCTCTAACCACATCTCCAAACTCTCGCGCTCCTGCTTCATGCACATTCGTGACCTCCGACGCATAAGACCCATGCTCGACCTTAAAACTGCCTCCACCATTGCAACCTCCATTGTTCATTCAAAGCTTGATTACTGCAATTCTCTTTTCCTCAACCTTGAATCCACTCAAATCAGATTATCCAAACCTCACTTGCCAGAACTGTCACTAGAACGCCAAAACATCATCATATCACTCCCGTCCTCAAATCACTCCATTGGTTAAAAATTCCAGAGCGAATCCACTTCAAAGTTCTATCACTAACCTACAACTCCCTAAAATATTCCCAGCCCAAGTACCTCCGTGATCTCTTTACCATTCAGACAACCCGCTCCACCCGATCATCGTCCTATCTCAGTCTTTCTCGACCCCCAGTCACTACTGACCTCAAGTTCTCCAACCGAGCCATATCCAACACAGCACCACGCCTCTGGAATGATCTCCCCCCTGAATTCCGCAGTTTCTCAATGTCTCCATCATCATTGCAACCTGTCCTTCATCCTCATCCTCATGTTCCTCTATCTATCACCCCTCGGGCTTTCAACTCAAAACTGAAGTCTCACCTTTTCAAGTACTCCTACCCTGACTCATCTGATCCTCCGCCTTCCAATTATTCTCGCCGTAAACGACACCCGCCTTGACAGCTGCTGTGCCTCACCTGATCTGGTACCCTGGACATCGGACTTGGACCTCTTTTGGACTACTCTCTGGAAACCCCCTTTGATTTGGTTTGGCCTTCTGGAAATCGGACTTGGACCTCTTTTGGACTACTATCTGGAAACTGATCTGGTACCCTGGAAATCGGACTTGGGCCTCTTTTGGACTACTCTCTGGAAACCCCCTCTGATCTGACGTAGCGCTCGTGAATAGGCTGGTGTCCTGCGCTTGACCTTCGAGTGGCGCTTTAGAAGTTTGGAGATTACGATTACGATTACGATTACGGGCTTTGAAAACTAAGTTGGGCTTGGCTTCTGGCTATTAAATGCATCCCGTTTCATCCTGTTTCTGACATAATAAGTCTGCGACAACAAAAGAAAGTGCTAGCAGCCGCACACTCAGGAAACTGCGCAAAAACTGAGATCGCAACTTTTATTCGACAAAAAGTATTGACGCAGATAAGAGATTCAGGCTCGTGAACTGCATTTACTCGCACTTCTGTTATGCATTACCGCATGTTTCTAGTTGCAACACCACCCGTCTGGAGAGGAATTCTTCTTGACCTTTGCCTTGACTTTTGCCTTGACCTCTGCCTTCTCAATGCAAGAGTCACAACTTTCAACTTTTTCCTCAAGCTGATGACTTGCTGTTTCGTTAGGGGCGCAAGGGCTGGGTTGGAGCTCTTCTTATTATATAATATATGATATTAAAAAGGCGCTGTATAATTTGTGTATTATATAACTTTAACTTAGATTATATTAGGCTTACATAAAATAATTTAAGATGATGACATTATCTACATTTCTGTAACTCTAACGGTTTAAGCGCCAGGAAACGTTATGCAAATCTTATCTATCTAACTTCGTCTATCTTATTATATTTCTCCCATATTACTGAAAAAGCACAAGCTGTCTCCCCGTCTCAGCTGACTGATCTTCTGGATGTTGACCTGATTAATGCTTGGTTTTGGTGCGGGTTGATGCCTTATGCATTAGACACCGACACAGAGAAGTTACTGATTAATAATAATTATAGTAATAATAATAATAATAATAATAATAATAATAATAATAATAATAATAATAATAATAATAATAATAATAATAATAATAATAATAATAATAACAATAATGATAATGATAATGATAATGATAATAATAATAATAATAATAATAATAATAATAATAATAATAATAATAATAATAATAATAATAATAATAATAATAATAATAATAACAATAATGATAATGATAATGATAATGATAATAATATCTTAACTAAATCTTAAGCGCTATCTAACTGAAAAATTATACCTTACTGCGTGACCAACTCAAGAAAATTCCAGATCCCTCTATTTTCCTCAACCTTGACTCTGCATCCACCCACACATTCACTGCCAATTTTCCTGTCCGCAACCTACATGTATAGTGTGAACTTTGACCAAAACCATGGCTTCTCCGAACACATCACCCATTTTCCCGCTTCTGCTTCATGCTTATCCGTGACCGTCGCAGACTTCGCCCTGTGGTCAAATTCAAAACTGCATCCACAATCTATAGTTCACGCTAAATTAGACAACTGCAACTCACTCTTCCTGAACATAAACATCATCGTCCCAAGCTACATGTATTCAGAATGCCCTCGACCGTGCTGTGACTTAAACCTCAAACACCAACACATCACTCCTGTCCTCAAATCTGGCTTAAAATACCTGAATGGATATAAAATATCAATCACCTACAATACACTGCGATCCTCACAGCCCTTCTATCTCCGTCAGCTGTCCAAACCGCTCCTCTTCTGACTGTCTGCCTGATTGACCCCTTTGGATCTTGACCTGGAACCGATTTCATCCCCGTCTATCTGCTATGATTTGACTAAGCGCCTGTGAAAAAACTGGTTCTCGCAACTTCGCTTTTTTTGGGCGCTGTAGAAATCTCGAGATTACGATTACGATATATTAAGTATGTGTACGTATTTCCAGAGATTAAAAGACGTTGTGCTAGTGGGGTCGCGGCTTCAGTGAGGTTTTTAGTAGCGATATCCCTGCTTTGATAATATTTACAGGTTGAACAAAAAGCGATCGACCAGTATCAATTTAAAGTCACTGGGAGTTCTACTCAAATACAACATCATCATTCTCTTGCGACTGCATGAACACGTTGTCGCATCACTACTTCTGAGAAACAAGTCATCGATCTTCCGACCTTCTGAGTAAATGCAGTGAACTTGGAGCCATGCAGTTCTGGAAGATGATTCAGGATGGCCTGCAAAAGACATTAATTCAATTACTGCAAAATGTATGTCGCTGTAATTAGGCCGAGGTTTACAGGGCGGCTACAACGGCCAGAAATGATATAGTTATAATCAGTGATGGGCACCATAGTATTTTGAAAATAGATTTCTATTTTCAAAATAGAAAATACTATTTTATTTTGTATTTTCAAAATACTTTTGAAAAGTATTTTGTAAAAGTATTTTCAAAATAGTTTTAAAAAGTATTTTTGGAGAATTCAAAATACTTTTCCAAAATACTTTTCCAAAATACTTTTCCAAAATACTTTTCTAACGTCCTTTTCAAAAATAAAGTTTAAAATCTTTCTGCCAAAATTATTATTTCAATCGTGTAAGGTTTAAGAACTCGACTGTATAGATGACATTTAACTAAATTAATAATCTTCTGGTCCACTCAAATATGTGAAATTTGTGGTATCAGGAAAAATATTTAATCAGTACTTCAGTCAACACACGATTCAAGGATTTTAAGCGATGTTAGAGACACCAAGACCATAGATTATAATGACTAGGAATCTGAACCTTGTACGAGTAAAGGCGCCATTAGCGGCTGCGAAAGCCCATGCTCAATATCGTTCTTATCTCCACTCTTCCAATGCCAATGTATATGGAACAAAGTATTTATAGTCCACAGTCCAATGAAATAATTCAGACAGGTTTGAGGTGCCAACTTGTCACTCCTGTGGTCACTCGCTGGAACAGTTACTATGATTCTCGCAGAAGTCTTTTGACACTTTCTCCAGCCAAATTGGATCAATTGTGCACATCCCTCCACTTGCCCGTATTAAAAGATGTTGAGATCACTTTCATCAAGGAAGACATCGAGGTTTTCTCCCACTTAGCTTAAGGCCTTGATCGTCTTCGAGGTGACCTGAACCCAAGAATTAGGCCTCCTTGGGTTTTCTTTTTCCCTCTTTACTTCAGCTGCATGCTGCAGCACATCGCATAGTAATGGTTTAAAAGTTTGCATGCCGTTGGCATCTGCCATTCTGGGTGACATCCAGGGCTTTTTTTCAGCCGGAATGCGCCGGTACGGCGTTCCGGCAGCTTTTTTCAGCTACTAAAATTTTTTTTTCTATTTTAATAATAAAAGCAATAATTTAGTTATTTTAATTTAATTTCAGTGTTTTGAACTGTTTTCAGTGTTTATTGAGACCCCTCCCAACCCTCAATCCCGTTTTTCTCTGGATTTTAGCCCACCCATAATTGTTCCGTTCCGGAACCTATTGTTCCGTTCCGGAACCTTTTTTCTAGAAAAAAGCACTGGTGACATCAATCCACAATCTATAGTTCACGCTAAATTAGACAACTTTAGTCACTGTTTCACGTTCTCCGATTCCACTCAGTCCGCTGCACTGGCTTCTATGACGCACCCAACTTTCAAGCTTCGATGGATTAAACCGGCAAATATGGAGCAAATGAAAAACTTGTTTCTCAACACGTTACGATTTTCAGCTGATAGGGAACATAGGCAAGATGCTATAAAGCCCGGTCGTTCTGATGAAGTGGTAGACTCCAAAACTTTGGATTTCTTTACCTTTATGAATGATGCTGATGGAGAGCCAAGAACGACTCTTCATTCCCAGGTCGAACTGCAGGGTTTGCAATACAATGATAGAACACTCAGTTCTTTGGAGAGATATCCACTGGTCCGCAGTAGCCTATGTTCCGAAAATTTAATGTTGGACTTCCTTCATCCGTTGCAGTTGAACGGTTGTTCAGCTTTGGAGGAATGATATGTTCAGCCAAAAGGAATCGCCTGAGCCCGCATTTGTTTGAAAAACTTCTACTTCAACATGTAAACAATAGGGCTAGCCCATAACTTATCACCAGCTAGCCGTAAACCATGCATCAGCTGTTTTAAATATGGCAATTCAGTCACTCAGTATATAAAAAAATGTGCTTTTGTTGTAATTTTTAAACCTGTTGCCACAGGCTGGCACTGTCAGGCTGTACACTGTACACTGACAGGTTGGCAGCATTTCAGCATGTTCTAATTAAAACAAAGTGCTAAAACTGGTCAGAACAGTAACTGTTGACACTTGTCTGTGTAGACTGTCTCATGAAGAACTGTTACACGGTTAAAGTGTAACATCTTTCTATGTTAAATTTATCTTTTCCATTGCTCTTAAGTAATTTCGAGAGTCGAAGTTGAGCCTACTGAATGTTTATGAAGTCTACTTCTTCAGACAGGTCATAAAAAACTATAGATCACTGTCAGGTACACTCATGCAATGAAAATGTACACACTCAATGAGTAGTGATAAAAGTAGAAAGTGTTGATTTCTGAAAAATATTTTGAAAAACTATTTTCAAAAGTATTTTCAAAATACTATTTTATTTTGTATTTTAAAAATACTTTTGAAAAGTATTTTGTAAAAGTATTTTCAAAATACTTTTGAAAAGTATTTTATTTTGTATTTTCAAAATACTTTTGAAAAGTATTTTGCCCATCACTGGATATAATGCCAAGTAATGAAAGGCAATGGTGTTTGCCTCTTGCTAATTAAAATTATGACTGTTTGTACCACTCAGTGTGTGACTGCAATCGAGAAGAAGAGATACATTTTTGCATGTAAGTCATGCATTTCTCTTTATTTAGATATGGTGTGTAAATATTATGTCGCGTAGGATGAAAGATCATTCAAATCCATCGGAAAATGAAGGCGTCAGACCTGTTCTTTTTTCATCACATCCAATAATTTCGTCGTTTAACAGTTGTCGCGTGAGGAGATCGACGACAACGACGAGATGTCATCATCATCATGATAGAGTCGTCGTTGACGGTCGAGATGGAATGATGACGGACGAAAGCCAGTATCCACTTGGTCAACAATGAAGGCAGCGAGGCCGAGGTGTAATCGGACACCACACAGCCAAGGTGTAATAGGACACCTCGCGGCTATGGTGTAACCAGACACCGCCCGCGCTGCAGGCGAGCGACGACCCGTGCCGCGAGGAGCGATCTGACACTAATTGACGATAGCATGACGTGGGGAGGGGGCTGACTGATGCACGCCGAAGTTCCTACTTAACGGAAGGAAAAGGAGAATACGGGACTTGTACTACTGACGCGGGCGACGCGTGAACATCGGTCGAGTGATCAACATCGAGAGGACGACCAGCGCCAGGCGGCAGAGTATAGTCCGTCAGATTCAGAGACTGACGCGAAAGAACGATCTGGAGTTAGGCTGTACGAAGCAATATTTGAGATAGTCCGATTTAATAACTAAACGCTTTAATGCTACGTGGAAGTTCCCGTAGAGTTAGTGTATATATTTGTTTCTTTAATTAAATTCATTTATTAATTAAACAAAGTTCGTCGTGAATCTTCTATAGAAAAGTTAGGCACGTTAAATAAAAGTGCAAGTAAAAGAACAAGCAGTCGAGGGTCGACATCAACACACGGCAAACACACGACAGGGCGACCTTCGATTGCGACATTGGCGCAGTCGACAGGATTTTTCAACTGAAGACGTCACGACGAAGAGCGGAACCGGAAACGGAAAGAGGAATCTCAACAGATCGGGACCAGCGGCGAATACAACCCTTCGCAACTGGAGAAATCGAGTGCCGGACTCCGAAGACGAAGGACTCGAAGGAACCGACAGCAACAGGCAAGGACGAGGAACAAGAGCGCCAACGGACGACCGACCATCGCTAGCAACGACGGACGGGAGTGGCAACGGAGGACAGCGGATCAGCCAAGATACCAAAAGACGGAGCTCGCTCGACGTATTCAGAGGGTAAGTCCTTACTGGTAGTCGTGGTAATCTGTGAGGTTGCGGTTGAGGTCTGGATGAGGATTGGTGTGCGAATAGCCGAGGCTTTTGCGTAGCTCCTTTTGCTCAGTTCTGTTCTTGTTGTATTTGTGGTAGAATTTTAGGACGTTGTTTTCTTTGATTTCTGACCAACGGTGACTCTCCTCTAACTTACTTATCTTTTTCTATTAGTGAGCGGACTGTTGGAAGATGGATAAGTTGTCGGTAGGGAAAAGAGTGAGGGTGCAGAACATGCCCCAGCACAGACTAGTCGCATATCTGATAAAGATGGGACGAGGAGAGGAGGAATTGGGTTCCATGAGTATGGAACAGCTCCAAGAGGCTAGTGCTGAAATAATTGTGTCTGGACGGGAAACCCCGCCAGAAGTAAGTGAGGAAGTAAGCACGGGTAGCATAGAAAGCAGTATCGATTCGGCAGCGCAAACGCAGTTATACGATTTAAAACGCTTAAAATACGAGAGAGAGGAAGCCGCGAGGCAGAGAGAGGAAGCCGCGAGGCTGAGAAGAGAAGTGAGAGAGGAAGCGGAGAGAATAGAAAGAGTGAGGAGAGAAGAGAGAGAGGAAGCGGAGAGAAAAGAGAGAAGAGAGGAAGAGAAAGAGAGGAGAAGAGAAGAGAAAGAAGAAAGACGGAAGAGAGAAGAGAAAGAGGAAGCAGAGAAAGTAAGGCTTCAGGAGGAGAAACGGAGGAGAGAAGAGAAAGAGGAAGCGGAAAGACAGAGGAGAGAAGAGAAAGAGGAAGCAGAGAAAGTAAGGCTTCAGGAGGAGAAACGGAGGAGAGAAGATGTCAACCCAATCCTTCCGTTGACAATCCTTCTGATTAAATCCTTGTTCTCTTCGTACTTAACGCCTATTTAACGTTCACCTTTTGAGCACTAATTCTACGTATAAGTATAACCTGAATTAATCAGCAACACAGTTTAATATCTTTTCAGTTTAATAAGAAACAAACAGACAGAACTCAATTCGATTACAACTCAACTAGTCAGCCACACTACTACAGCGAACACACTCGAATTCAAACTTCTCTAGTCAGCATAATTCTTCGCGCCCCTTGACACACCTGTCTTCTGTGCGCATAAGCGAAATCTAATAATATACATATAGCGCGCCGCTGCCGATATCGGCCGGCCGCGCGTGTCACTAAGACTAAACGTTATACATCTATCATATATACATATACACGTGAAACTAAAGTAAACGCACTAAATATATACGCTAACATCTCGCACTGCAAGACTGTACACAAAACTCAGTTCACATTACCTCCTTCCTTTTTCTGGAATTGAGCAAATTAAATTTCAAAATTTGCGAAATTACCAAAATACATGAAACAAATATATATATATATATATATCTAACTAATCAATAAACAGTCTTACGATTACTTATAACCTTGACAAACAATCAGCAATAACATTCAATCTGCCCTTCTTGTACTTCACCTCAACATCAAAAGTTTGTAAGGCTAACGCCCAACGCACAAGTTTAGCAGACTTAGACATTGACTCAGTCAAATATGTAAGAGGATTGTGATCAGTAAAAATGAAAATTTTTGATCCAATTATGATTTCTTTTAACTTGTTTAGAGCCCAAACAATAGCATAGGCTTCCTTTTCCACAGTAGCCCATCTCTTCTGGGTATCAGTTAATTTCTGACTGATAAATGACACAGGGCGTTCTATTCCCTTGTCGTCCATCTGTGTTAAAACAGCACCGACTGCAAAGTCACTACTATCGCAGTACAAATTGAATGGTTTTCCCACTTCAAAAACATATAACACTACTTTGGATCGCACAGCCTCTTTAAGTAAATCAAATGCTTGCTGATGTTCAACAGTCCAATCAATCTTATCAGAAACACGTTTACTAGTTAAATCAGATAAAGGTTTCGCAATCTGTGCAAAGTCCTTAATAAACTGTCTGTAATAATTAAAAAATCCAAGCAGTTGCTTAACTTGCTTCTTAGTTTCTGGGATCTTCAAATTAGTCAAACTTTCAATTCTGTCTGGATTCATCTTTATCTTACCAGACCCAACCACATGACCGATAAACCTTACTTCAGACTTACCAAATATGCATTTTTTCAAATTCAAAGTAACGTTATGCAATCTCATTTGCATCAAAAATGCATCTAGATGCTGCAAGTGAACTTTCCAACTGTCAGAATGCACAGCAATGTCATCAACATACGGTTCTGCAAAGTCACTTATAGGCTGTAAAACTAAATTTATCGCCTTAACAAAAGTTCGGCCTGAATTTATCATTCCAAAAGGAACACGAGTAAATTCATACAGTCCATTATGTGTTACAAAAGCTGTCTTCCATTGATCAGATTGTTTTACAGGACAAGTCCAATAAGCACTTCGACAGTCCAAAATAGAAATCACATTAGACTTTCCAACTTTGTTCAAAACGTCTCTGACAATCGGCATAGGATATTTACAATCCACTGTGAATGAGTTAATGTATCTGTAGTCACAGGCAAGTCTCAAAGATCCGTCTTTCTTTTTAACAATAACCAAAGGGCTTGCCATTCTGCTCGATGATGGTTTGATAATGTTTGTTTTTAACATTTCTTTCATCTGACGTTCCACTTCTGCTCGATAAATCAAAGGAATTCGATATGCTGCAAATTCCTTTGTGTCTTGCTCTCTTGTTATACTGATTTGTGTATTGCAACTGCTTTTCTTGAGAGTACGATTCTGCAAACAATAATGCTTTCTCCGTATTTTCTTTGAGTTCTTTCAAATGATTTTCGTGAAAAGGAATTATCTTGTGCCATTTCCTCGGGTTGTCTATTATCACATGATGGATCATCTTTTTAAATGTCTGATTCCATCTTTCTACTAATCCAGCAGCCTCTGGGTGTCCTGGTGTGTCGAATCGTGGACTACAGCCCATTAAATTGAGAAATTCTCTTGTCAAACTGGCTGTGAAGTTCGTTCCTTGATCACTGGTGATCACGGACGGCACACCAACGTTCATGAACAGTTCCGTCAACGCTTCACACACAGCCTTCGCTGTCAGCGATTTCAATAAGAAGATTGTAGGCCATCTGGTGCACGAGTCCACAATGCATAAACAATACTTGTGACCTGCAGCAGATACTGGATCGATCGGGCCAACGAGGTCCATCGTCATTCTCTTGAAGGCGACCTCTTCTCTTGAGACCGGAGTGATAGGCACTCTATCCATCACCAAACTCCTTGCCTTTAGTTGACACTTCTCGCAAGACTTACAAAATTTCACAATGTCTCTTCTCATCTTTGGCCATACAAAAGATAATTTTATTCGTTCTCTTGTTTTCTCTTCTCCTAGATGTCCTCCAAATACCGATTCATGCGCCAATTCCATCACTTTAATTCGTCTCTCTTTTGGTAACACTAGTTGATATATCGTCTGGTCTAATATCTGATATTTCTTATGCAATAAACCGTTGATCACACAGAATTCAGATTCTTTCTCTTGTGCTAACTTCCACCACGGCTTCAACGATTCATCATTTTTCTGTTGCTCTTCGAACTTCTTCGAATCGGCAATCTGCACCTTTTGTTCTTCATCCATCTCTTCATCTCTATACAAGTCTCCTATCCCCACATCACATTCATTGTCTTCTTCCGTTTCATTTAATGTGCCATTCTCGCATGCAGCCATCTCTTGCTCGTTCATCTCTGATGTTATACCATCTCGCGATAAGCTTCGTTGCTCATTACTGTCGTTTTCCTCATCACTTGAACTTTCAGTTTCACTCTTCTCATCAACATCTACCATTTCCTATTTCCGACTCTGCGCTCTCGTCATTACATTTGCTTGTACACTCACATCTCCTTGTATCGTTTTGATCTTCATCTGTGGTACGGCTTTTAATTCGGCAATTATCTCTGGATGCAACAAGAATCTTTCTGTACTGCCCATCTTTGCAATACTAGCACACATCAAGGTGACATAAGGTGTAAGTGAACACTGGATTTTACGCGGAAATCCCTCTTCTTCCACGTCACTACCACACAGTCTAACATCGACTTTCACTAACTTCGCAGGAATGGCATCTCCTGCCACACATTGCAAATTCACTTTTCCAATTTGTTCCACCTTCATGCCTTCCAGTAATTCTTCACTAATCACCGGAATCTCTGCTCCCGAGTCGCTCAGTGCTTTGACTTTCACTGGCTCTTTACCGTCTACTGCACGAATTTCAACCTCGACATATTGCAAGAACGATTTCTTCAATATTCGACTGTCATCTTTTCCTATGACTTCTCTCTGAATTTCAGCATCCAATAGAATTTCTTTTTGAATACCACATTTCATTACTGACTTTACTTCAGTCTCTTGGTTTTCTTGACTCGCGGTTTGATTATCTGTATCACTAACCACTTGAATCAAATTCACCCTTGTGTGTTCTTGATTTCTGCTAGAACTAGCTGCTGCCACTGGAACTGGACAAAATTTAACCAAATGTTTGTCTGAACCACAGTTGTGACAACGCTTCACCACCATACCTCGTTGTTCATTGCCTTCATATCTCTTATACTGCGTAAACGATGTGTTGCCTTCCCTCTTGGCAAACGGCGCTGACGATTTGTTAAATTCCTGACGACCAAACGTCACTTCTCTGGTCTCATTGGGTACAGGGACATTAGCCTTGACTTCTTTACCTTTGAACTGACTCCCTGTTTCTGGATTACTTTTCCACTTTCCACTCTGGCTTTGGTTTACGGAACGTTGAGAAGGATAACTGTTTATATTTGGGACCGCAAACCCAATTCGATTGTTTACATGAATGTCTGCTAGGTCTGCTACTGCACTAGCTTGGAGACAGTCAGTTCCTTCCTTCGACAATACAAACTGTAGTGGACCTGGCGGTAAACATTCTTTCAGCTTATCCGCTACCAGCAAATCAAAGAGCGTATCATACTCTCTGTTCACGTTTCGACTTCTCACGTAATAGTTTAGCAAGTTCTTCAGTCTTGCCGTAAACATCGTATAAGTCTCTTCTGTCGTCTTCTTAGCATCCACAAATCTAGCTCTGTATTCTCTCGAAGTCAACTTAAATTCTTTTAATAAGTGCTGCTTGACTCTATCATAATTATCTAGATCATCGTATGACAATCTATTCAGAACAGTTCGAGCTTTCGGCGTCATCAATGGTAGTAATAATTTCACCCAAAACGGCTTTTCCACAGCAAAACTACGAAACGCGTTCTCGACTGTTTCAAAATATAATGGCACCTCCATCATATCAGTTGGCATTTGAGGCAATACATGCTTCATTGCATCACCTATTTTCTTAATTTTTGACACCAAAGTTTCACTTTCTTGCTGTTTCCTTCTTTCTGCTTCCCGTTCTTCTCTCATTTGCGTTTCTTTCAATGTCAATTTTGATTTCTCCAGTTTCAGACGTTCTTGTCTTTCTGCCTCTGCCTTTTCCAAACTTTCTTTCTGAAATTTGAGTTCTTCTTGTCTGATCTGTTCCGCACGTTCTAACTCTAACGTTCGCGCTTTTTCTTTTTCTTCTTCACGCATTCTCTTTGCTTCAATCTGTTGCTGACGAACCTCTTCATCACTTTTTCTAGCTTTTTCAAATTCAATCATCTGCTCCAATCTTCTTCTTTCAGCATCTTCCCTATCTCTTTTCAACTGTTCTAACTGAATCTCAAACTGATTCTTTTGCAATTCAAGTTCTGCCTTACGCACTTGTTCTGCTTTATCTTCTCTCTCTCTTTGCAGACGCAATTCCTCTTGCCTTGCAAGTTCCGCTTTCTCTTCTTTCTCTCGCTGCAAGCGCAATTCTTTCTCTTCTTTCTCTCTCTGCAAACGTTCTGCTTTCTCTTCTTTCTCTCTCTGCAGACGTTCTGCTTTCTCTTCTTTCTCTCTCTGCAAGCGCAATTCGTCTTGTCTTACACGTTCTGCTTCTTGTCTCAGCCCTTTCTCTTCCTGTCTTCGTCTCTCCTCTCTTTCTTTCTCTTCTTGTCTCCGTTTCTCCTCCCTATCTTTCTCTTCTTGTCTCCGTTTCTCCTCCCTATCTTCTTTCATCATCATCCACTGCATCAACATCTCCATAGACATAGGCGCAGGAGGTTTTTCAATAGTCTTTTCGACAGCACCGCCAACGGCACCTTCTTCTTCGACTTCTTCTTTCACCCACACATCGGCGAGTTCCTGCATCATGTCACCACGTGACATACCTTCTAATTGTTCTTCTTTAACACCGGCTTTCAACAAACGCTGTTTCAGCCTTTCCGTAGACATCTTCTTAATATCTGCTTGTCTTTCAGCACTTAGTTTCTCCATCTTACTTGTTTACTTTGGTGATTTCTCTTTTCAAAGAAGTCACGGTTTTTCTTGTTGTGTGAATCGATAAACAAACGGGATTTCTTTTATATTTGTTCGTGGAAAACAACGAAATTTTTATACCGTTTCTCGTGTTCCACCGTCGTTGATATCGTAGACACGTCACACAGCAACAACGCGTAGATTCTTCTAACACCGTCGTAGATTCTTCTAACACCGTTGTAAATTCTTTTATCACCGTCGTAGATTCTTCTATCCGCCGAAGGAGGTGATAACGTGAATTTTAATCCACCGTGAGTTTATATCCACCGTGAGTATTTATCCACCGTGAGTATTTATCCACCGTGAGTTCTTATCCACCGTGAGTTCTTATCCACCGTGAGTTCTTATCCACACCGTGAGTATTTATCCACACCGACGCTGTTCCACCGTGAGTTTTTATCCACCGTGAGTATTTATCCCACCGCTGCCACCAATAATGTCAACCCAATCCTTCCGTTGACAATCCTTCTGATTAAATCCTTGTTCTCTTCGTACTTAACGCCTATTTAACGTTCACCTTTTGAGCACTAATTCTACGTATAAGTATAACCTGAATTAATCAGCAACACAGTTTAATATCTTTTCAGTTTAATAAGAAACAAACAGACAGAACTCAATTCGATTACAACTCAACTAGTCAGCCACACTACTACAGCGAACACACTCGAATTCAAACTTCTCTAGTCAGCATAATTCTTCGCGCCCCTTGACACACCTGTCTTCTGTGCGCATAAGCGAAATCTAATAATATACATATAGCGCGCCGCTGCCGATATCGGCCGGCCGCGCGTGTCACTAAGACTAAACGTTATACATCTATCATATATACATATACACGTGAAACTAAAGTAAACGCACTAAATATATACGCTAACATCTCGCACTGCAAGACTGTACACAAAACTCAGTTCACAGAAGAGAAAGAGGAAGCAGAGAAAGTAAGGCTTCAGGAGGAGAAACGGAGGAGAGAAGAGAAAGAGGAAGCAGAGAAAGTAAGGCTTCAGGAGGAGAAACGGAGGAGAGAAGAGAAAGAGGAAGCAGAGAAATTAAGGCTTTGGGAGGAGAAGCGGAGGAGAGAAGAAAAGGAGGAGGCAGAGAAGAGAGAGAAGGAAGTCCGAGAAGAAAGGGACGCAGAGAGGAGACTCAGAGACGAAAGGGACTATAACTTAAGGCATTCGGTCGTAGGACGAATGAAAACGTATAGTGAAAGCTTGCGAGGACTATTACCTAGATTCCCAAGCGACCATGCGCAAATCCCTGGTTTCTTTGTGCATTGTGAAAGGTTATTCGACTCTTGCGCTGTCCCGGACGACCTTCGAAGCAGATTACTCTTGACCTGTCTAGATAATCAGGCCAGAGCATTGACGGCCAGACTCACACAAGAGGAGCTTGATAACTACGGGAAGCTAAAAACCTTCTTGTTGACAGAGTTCAAAGTGAGCGCAGTCTCTTTACGAGAGCGATTCATGAACGCAAAAAAGGCGGTAGATGAATCATACACAACATTAGCTTCGAGATTGCATAACTTACTTTCTTACTATTTGCAAGATCGCAAGGCAATGACGTTTGATGAGGTTACGAGCCTCTTGATTGCAGATAAGATGAAAGAAATGTTGCCCAGAGGATGTTTGAATTTCATCCTCAGTCAAGAGCAGCAGAAGTGGTTAGGGCACAAAGAGTTAGCCGAAGCGGCTGACACTTATGTCGCTACACACCCTTGGGAAAATGACTATACGAAGCATAGTCTAGGCACGGGTAAGACGGAGGCACGCTACGCGAAAGCGCCAGCACCTCCTCAGACGACAGCTAAACAGACGGACACGTGGACTGACCGACCGGGAGGGACACAGACAAATAACAGGACAGACGGACGTCCAACCCCCGACGAGATTAGAAAGCGTGGCCTTTGTTTCCTATGCTTTTCTCCAGACCACAGAGCTAAACTGTTCTCGAAGAACAAACAAATTAAAAGCAAGCAGGTGAGCGCGTGTGCGGTCCAGCCAACCGTGACCAGAGCTCAAGACAGACAGGCAGACAGACAAAGCGAGACGCGACAAGACGGACCGCCATTGATACAAGAGTTAGACCAGCAGGCATTGCCGACAAACCCGGATTGCATTGACGTGGAGGAGACTTATGTAAGAGAATACATGAAAGTGTATATTACAGGGCTCCCTGTGACATCGTCTCTAATAGATAGCGGGGCCGAATATAATTGTGCGCGAGCAGAACTAATCAGGCCGCTCAACCTACCTGTGGTCAAGCAGATAGAGGTGAAGGGGCTGAACGGTCAATCAATGATTGTGGACGTGGTGCGGCTGAGACTAAAGGGGTCTCAGGCCGGCGAGGACAGGGAGGGGGAGGTAAATTACGCCCCTGATGTTCGGATATGGGCGGCACTCATTAAAGACCTTAATGAACCGTTAATTATCACGCCCACTACAGCCGACTTGCTGCGCGAGACAGCGTTGTACTCGTGTCACGCGGCCAGCGCTCCTGAAATAGATCAAATTTCAGAAGCGCAGGCGGTCGCAAGGACTGAGACGAATGAGGAAGAGGAGAGAGGGGAGGAGGTAGAGGGACTTAGGACGCTAATAGGCGAGGATTACTTCACGGTCGCTCAAGCAGACAGTGGGAGTGTAGGAGAAATCAGTCCCGAAGAAACGGATAATGAAGAGCTATTCTTCAATCCTGAGATACCACCCCCACCCAAGGAAGACACAATAGTAGGCAGGAGCAAGATGGCGGCCGAACAAGCACAATGTTCGACACTAGCACCATTCTTGGCCCACGGGAAAATGGGGGCGAAGAACTTCTTCATTGAAGACAATTTGCTCTTTCATAAAGACAAAATAGCGGGGCATTCTGTAAAACAACTGTGTTTACCTAAAGAAAGAATAGACAAGGTCTTAAACTTAGCACATGACGCTGCGTTCGCAGGTCATATGGCGTTGAAAACGACTAAGGACCGAATTAAGCTGAACTTCTGGTTTCCCAACATGGATGATATAGTGAAGGAATATTGTGCATCTTGCGACATTTGCCAAAGGCATGCGCCGCTGCGAGTGGCGCAGCGAGCCCCCATAACTCCTATCCCTCGCAACGACGAGACCAGATTCGGTTGTCTAGTGGCAGATTGTATAGGGCCTATAGTTACCAACGTAGACCCCACAAGCCCAAAACCCGAGTACAACTACGCCTTAGTGGTAGTTGACCAATTTTCAAGATGGCCTATCCTCTTAAATCATTAACGGCAAAAGCGACAGGTGATGCATACATGCAAATCATCACGACCTTCGGTTTTCCAAAAACGATTAGGTCCGACAACGGGTCGAATTTCAGCAGCAAATTAACCCAAGAGTTTCTGCATCGTATGGGGTGCTCACCACGCTTTGGGCCAGTCGCACATCATGAGTCACAAGGTCTAGTGGAGCGCTGCAATGCCACCCTGAAGACCATGATTCATAAATTGGTAGAAGAAAACCCGAGGGGACGGCACAGACTGTTACCTTACAGACTTTGGAGTCTAAGGGAACGCCCCTCGGCAACCACCCTTAACATTAAGAAGAGTTCGTTTGCTAGG
The DNA here is from genome assembly GCA_963556255.1 of Allolobophora icterica. Taxonomy (NCBI): domain Eukaryota; kingdom Metazoa; phylum Annelida; class Clitellata; order Crassiclitellata; family Lumbricidae; genus Allolobophora; species Allolobophora icterica. Next base: position 24,234,337 of record OY744610.1, read on the forward strand.
CGACAAACAACGTTTGTAGGTCACCTGATCGGATCAGGGAGCATTGAACCGGATCCTATGAAAATCGCAGGGCTAGGGAAAATCCCTCAACCCGAGTCCAAAAAGGACATACGGAGATTAATTGGCTTCTTCAGTTATTTTAGGAACTTCATCCCTAACCTGGCTGAGACAGCCAGAATTCTCATTGACTGGACCCAGAAATCGGTGCCTGTTAAGATACCCTGGCGAGCTGATCACCAAAAGGCGCTAGATAAATTCATGCACGATTTGAATAACGCTGTACGTTTGCAGACAATTGACTACGGCAGAGAGTTTGGTCTATCGACTGACGCTTCAGACAAAGCAGTCGGTTGCTGCTTATTCCGAATTCAAGACGATGGAGCAGAACGGCCAATATATTTCGCCAGTTCTAAATTAGACGCTACGCAAGCGCGTTTGTCCACTGTGGAACGCGAAGCGGATGCTGTGATTTTTGTGTTGAAGAAGTTTAGGAATTGGATTTGTATGTCAAGGACCACCCTCTATTCCGACCACCACCCCTTGACTTTCCTAACTGCTTCTACGCCCACAAGTGCTAATCTTGCGAGAGGGGCCCTGGCCCTCCAGGACTTCGATAGTTCTTTTGAATATCGACCTGGGGCGCTGAATATTCCCGCTGATCTTTTGTCCAGACTATGATTTAAGGAGAAGGCGGACTACCACGTAAGGCACCGCGACAAATGTAAATAATAATTACTAACTGTGCTGTTATTTTGTAATTTTCATGGGAACCACGAGGACATGGTCTGGAGGAAATCGATGGAGGGAACGACATCATTCTCAGCCGGGAGGCGAACCAATGACTGGCTTTGTCCTCCCCCGGGAAGGGAGGTGTCGCGTGAGGAGATCGACGACAACGACGAGATGTCATCATCATCATGATAGAGTCGTCGTTGACGGTCGAGATGGAATGATGACGGACGAAAGCCAGTATCCACTTGGTCAACAATGAAGGCAGCGAGGCCGAGGTGTAATCGGACACCACACAGCCAAGGTGTAATAGGACACCTCGCGGCTATGGTGTAACCAGACACCGCCCGCGCTGCAGGCGAGCGACGACCCGTGCCGCGAGGAGCAATCTGACACTAATTGACGATAGCATGACGTGGGGAGGGGGCTGACTGATGCACGCCGAAGTTCCTACTTAACGGAAGGAAAAGGAGAATATGGGACTTGTACTACTGACGCGGGCGACGCGTGAACATCGGTCGAGTGATCAACATCGAGAGGACGACCAGCGCCAGGCGGCAGAGTATATATAGTCCGTCAGATTCAGAGACTGACGCGAAAGAACGATCTGGAGTTAGGCTGTACGAAGCAACATTTGAGATAGTCCGATTTAATAACTAAACGCTTTAATGCTACGTGGAAGTTCCCGTAGAGTTAGTGTATATATTTGTTTCTTTAATTAAATTCATTTATTAATTAAACAAAGTTCGTCGTGAATCTTCTATAGAAAAGTTAGGCACGTTAAATAAAAGTGCAAGTAAAAGAACAAGCAGTCGAGGGTCGACATCAACACACGGCAAACACACGACAGGGCGACCTTCGATTGCGACAACAGTCTATTTAATGTGGGTATTTGACGTACAAGTTAAACTGATTTTACGCGGAACTGAAGCAATGCAAGTCTGTAGAGTGACCCTAGCTGGTTTTTAAGACTCAGTAATTCTAGAGGAAAAAATTGTCGTCCTAGCGGTCCATTTAAGATATAACGGGGATAATAGAATGTTGGGACCTGCGAAGCTTTGATATTCGATTCTAAAACGAATCGGACGGACGGCGGTATTCGATTCGAATAGAAAATGATGTCGTGATTCGAACTGATTTTACAGTTGCGCGTGGATTGGTTGTTGAATTTCTGCGTGCGACGCGGCACGCGACGTCAGCAAACCCTCTCCAAGAAAAGGATTTAAAATTAGAATCTTAATACTCCGCTTAGATGTATGTATACCAAAGTGCGTTTATGCAATTGGTACAATGAAGAATATACTTACTTACTTCACTCATAAATACTTTGTGTTATTTTTAATTCTGTTAATTAGCTTAATGTTAAGTTTAATTGATTTTAAACTGCAGAACAGTTAGTGATATACTGATACTGTGGTAAGCCTGTCCTATCAAGCATCATGAATGTCAAACTGGTACCCGCTCATTCGGTTCGAGATTCGATTCGAATTCAAACTTTTACCTCCGATTCGATTCGAGATTCGATTCTTTTGAAAATTTGTGATTCGCAGGTCCCTGGTAGAATGAGCTGGAAGACCAGCCGCACGCACCCAATGACTAAGTATAACCGTATGAATTTTTACCTAGAAGCTCTGTGACTTATTATTTTTTTGGAAAGAATAGGATGAATTGATTTTTGGAATTGTTTCTGATGTTTTTTGAAAATCTAATTTGTTGAGTGCTGCGAGTGTTGAAGCTAGACTGGGGAAGCTAGATGAGGGAAGCTAGATGAGGGAAGCTAGATAAGGGAAGATAGATGAGGGAATGGAATTATTTTGTTAACTGGAGTTCTGTTCTTAGCAACGATATCTGCTAAGTCTATATAGACAGGTTAGGTATTTCTGCGCATATCAAAGGCATGGAGGTCGCTGATAGACAGCGGAGTAATTTCGACCGATTATTTAATCTAAATGCAGAATTTGCCTAGTAATTTCCACAATGCTGGAATTTACTGGCGCTCGGTTTGGGTACAATAGCCATATACATGTTTATCGTTTCTGCCAAGGATTTTGTACGTTTTTAAGGTATTTCGTTTCTAAGGCGTCCTTGTAGCGGTAAGGCAGTGTTACGGCGCCATATAAGATGTCATTATTATTTTTTTACGCCCGAGGTATGAAAAACCCTCAGGCACTAAGAAACTATAAAACAGAAGTGTATTTAAGCTTGGAGCACGCCGTCCTCGTCTCCGGGGTGTGGTGTGAAGGAGCCTCTAAAAGCAATGACGTTTAAACGTTGGAAGTGAATTAACTTATTATTATTATTATTATTTTTTACCCGAGGTAGTATTAATCCCTCAGGCTGTCAAAACTATGTCCGGAGAAAGATAGATGGTTTTCTGGAACGGATTATTATTATTATTATCGGGGGGGGGGGCGATAGCGCATTGGATAACATCTGGCGTAGAGTACGAGAGGTACAGAGATCGAGTCCCATAGGCGGACATGCTCTGTAGGCTGCAATTTGCGCCGTGTATTGCAGGCTGTCGGTTCTGTTAGTAGTTAAGGTTTATCGCATAACATGTACATGTACAGCGCAGTGCGTTTGCAGGCGTTTAATTAAAGAATAAATATTATTATTATTATTATTATTATTATTATTATTATCCCTCGGCAAGATCCGGCTGCACAAAAGACCCACGAAAAGCGGCTGCATTGAAGCGCTGAATAGTTACTGACAAGCGCTGAAAAAGATAACTGGTCTCCATCGGATCTCCGGTAGTTAGGGTAATGCGGTACCCCAGTTCTTTGATGAATTATTATTATTATTATTATTATTTTTTGCCCTGAGGTACTTCATTCCCTCAGGGACTTATTATTATTATTATTATTATTATTATTATTATTATTATTATTATTATTATTATTATTATTATTATTATTATTATTATTATTATTATTATTATTATTATTATTATTATTATTATAAAATTTTTGCCCCGAGGTATACAGGATCCCTCAGGGACTTCAATATTAATTAATGTAACTTATAAAAAGTCCGGAATGGCCCTATTATTATTATTATTATTATTATTATTATTATTATTATTATTATTATTATTATGACTGTTTCTATTGGCATTCTAACAGACGTAGGCTACGGAGGTATGGCTTGACAATGTTTCGAGAGCTGCCTGTGTCATCCACATTCTAGGTCACACCTTTACAATGTTGTACGACTCAGAGGTTATAAAAGCCAGCTTTTAAAGAGGTCGTTTATTCTTCGCAGGTTTTAAATCTCAGTTCCGGCAGCTACAGAAGACACCAGAACTTCTCAAGCAGAAGACTGACCAGTTGGAGAGGTTAGATTCTTTAATGAGTTATAAGAAATTGTATTTTAAGTTAAATGCATCAATTTACTTTCTTATGTAAGTCTCGCATTTCTAAAATTGTAGACCTACAAAATAGTAAATACGTTGAAACAAGTGCTATAAGCTGGTATATTTCGTAAAGCACTCTGTGTGTATTTCGACGTTTACATGTTTGCATCCGCTTAGTAGACTTCGAGTACCAACCCTGGGAAATTTGTTTGTTAATAGAATTTGATATCGGGTAAGCTAATAAGGACATTGGGATTTGTCCATGAGTGACGGAGGTTTGGGGTATCAGTGGAAACGGAAATTTTATAGAAATGTGAATGATATCGGATGAAACAATTAGGGTAGCTAATGGAAAAGCGGTTTTATAGCCAACCACCTGAAGAGTTACACGATTAGATCAAGTAACGACATAAAGACTTTATTTTACTTTAGGCCACCATTATGCTCACAGGAGATGAGTAGCATTGTGGGGTTCGTGGTCGTTCTGGCTGTTTCGGTGATTGACAGTTCGCAGGCAGCTTCCTGTTACCAGTGCAACTACACACAATCTGGTCCGGGATCGTTATCATCAACGTGCGACTATCCATTCTACCCGAAAACATATAAGAAATGTTCTGGTCCAATATGCAGTTGGCGGTTTTCCAATTGCACATCACCTACGAGTAAGTCAACAGTGTCGCCTTGCTACCGCTTGTTGCTCTTTAGGTCTCCTGACTACGTAACTTGTATTGTAAGTGTCTTATAATATGTAAATTCATAACATACGCAGAAGTAGGCGTTATGTACAGTTGTACACGTGTTAGTAATAATATCTCTGACAAACGCAATGGTTTCCAGTCACTTGATAACTGAAACATGCTGAGAGACGGTGATCGAAACCGCAGGTGCCTTCCTGATTAATTCATCCATATGCAGTATGCACCATGGTTTAATTATAACTACGCCATTCAAGCAGGCCTAACCACTTATCGCTTTAACTAATTAGATAAGCTCCAACCAGTTTTAAATGCTGCGACTCAGTTAATCGGAGGCATTACCAGTTGTTCATGCATTCAGTTTTACGTGTTAGTTCTGCATTAGTTTTCTGTGTAAAAGCGCATTGACTCTAAGATCTTGATGTCCGTCAGTGATTTCTAGAAAGTTGTGCTCTGTCGTATCTGAAGGAACTTTACGTCTCAGACGCTTCTCTCTCTTTGTCTCAGACTTCTCCCTTCAGCAGCGCAGGGCGACTTGATTGCTCCACAGGCCGAGACTCTCGCGATACAGCATGAAAGTGTTCATGTGGTCGGCCCGTCCTTCAGGAAAAGTTTGCCTAAGAAATTGCATCTTTGGGGAAAACGCTCGAAGACCATTCTGTTCGACAGTGGTTTCATTTTGTTAGGTCGGGGCGCCTCTGGTGAGTTTGTCTTGATGTGGTGATGGATAAATTCGCAATTACAAGTAGACCTAAATTGACGTCAGTGTAAGGTTCTTAACAGGCGTGATATACGAAAAATCCTATGCATATAGCATATGAATATTTGTTACTAACGAAAGGTATGTACAATGCGTGTATGGAAGGAAGAATCTATTGTATGTATGCATGCATGTATGTGTGTGCATCTGGCCTGTGAAAATCGTTTGGACATGTCTGTCCACGTAAAATAAATAGGTAATTTCAACATAAGAATAGGTATGATATGTACAGAGTTAGAACGACATGGGATGAACCAGCGTGCGAGATAGCGAAATGTTCTCGGATTGATGTAGGCCTTCTGATGTGAGAGATCAAACATCTCCACTGATTTGAAACCGGCACAAACTGCTCGAGGATTTTTGCTCGGGCTGAGCTGACTTCGGCGGGGCAGGAAGATGTGGAACATGACTTTCTCTCGAAAGAAAGCCCGCGAAGCGTACATCTCACATATTAATACAATTGAAGAATACGCTGAAGTACGCCTTGATTCTGGAGCTCCAATAGTCCATGTGTTGTGCATTAGAAAGCGGCGCTAAGGATCTAACTAATTAGTAAGAAATGACAATAAAATGAGTGATTACTTCCCTTAATTCACCTTAACTCATCAAGCCATATCTGTCTTGTCTCGGCACATCTTGCCTTACCTCACATGTTATTTTATTATATTTTTGGTTAACTTTAATTTCAGGTTATTTTAACGTCTATTTTGGTTGCCTAAACGCGACAGAAAATACAACAGACGACCTCTGCGCACAGTATCGTACCCAGTACACTGTTTTCAAGTATGGTGACAGCTGTTGCTACACAACTGGCCAAGTGTCTAATAATGAAGCATCGTACAGCACGACCGTATGTTTCTGTCGGAATGATTTCTGCAATGCACACACATCTAATCCACTGGCACCACCGACACCTCCATCCTCGACACCTCCATCCTCGACACCTCCATCCTCGACAACTGCACCTTCAAAATCAGCAATGCCACTGCTGAATCCACCAATCTGGGCAATGATCGTTGGTACCATAATTGCAACTGTGCCTAACATCGGTTAACAGGTGCAAAATATCCGAAGCAGAACATAGTGTTAGAATTTCGAACTTTGAATATTGGTTTTTTGCACTTCTGGTGCAGGCTATAACACCACATTACAAATGACACATTACTTTAGTGTAGCACATAAAAACAATGTTAGTGAACAACAGCATTTGTATTGTATTTCGCAAGCAACTTGTATAGCAGGTGGATAGAATATTAAAATGTTTTGGAACAATGTTATAGAAACGCTGTGCCATAAGAAACTTTTATCAAGTTTAGTGTCAAATTCGTGCCTGATGGTTTCGGCATAACCGTCCTCGACGAAAAAATTCGTTTTCTTTTTTGTCTTTTCGCATGGTCATGGCAGAAAGTCTGAACTAGCATAGTTAACTAGTCGAAAACTCCATTAAAATTCGCAAGTCTTTCTGCGAAATAGGTGGATATGCATTTTCAACCAATATCCAAAACGAGTCCAAGTCCAGCTCTGCATGCTTCAGTTTCAGCGTTCCATCAGTCGCGATTTCAACGAGTTCTTCGCTTTCAGACTGAATTTACCCAGAGAAGAATTAATTCTTAGCACTGAATTTTTAACCCATTCATAGGCCTACTGCTCAACAGATACTGCTAGAAAATAATTATTGACACTGTTGAACAGATGGTCCAAATGGTTCAAAATCAACAGTACAATTTTCTGGTGTAATCTTGGAAACGTATCTCGATTACCATTTGATGCCTGCCTCTTCCATATTTACAAGTCATAAGCAAACTCATTCATAGGGCCATGTATATAGTATAAGCAATAATTAATACACGTAATAATGCTAATTATTTTAAAATAGAATCGTGTCAAGCAGGAATGACTGAACGCTGTGAAGAATTATTCTGCTCACTGCTAATCCTTTTTTGAATTAAGTTAGTGTTTTTTATATTTTATTTCGAATTGGGGCGGAACACCTGGCAGATGCCAGCGGAACCCCGGTTGAAAACCACTGCGCTAAATGAAACATCTTGAAACATACATTGATACACAAATACACAGATTCATAGGTAACGAATGTCTAGTACTCGTTGCGTTATAATTTCCGACAGACGCCGTTTTTGTTGAGTGAGCGACGCCTTCGGTTCGGCCATTTTGTTGGTAGTATGATAACGATATTTATAATTCTTAGGTATTACAGGTGGGCAGTCCAATATAATATAACTATGGGTTAAAATATGGGTTGTGAGATATTTGTCTTAGTCAATGATGAAAATGATAAGCGTTGCCCTTTCCATTGGTTAATTTTAAGAGCTGACAGATGACTATCACTGCCTCGTCCAATCAAGAGTTGCCATGGAGCAGCGTAGCGTCGTTAGATTTCCAAGGATGGGTTTTAATACAGCCCGCAATGAAGAATTAGCATTCAGAGAGTTCAGAGAGTTTCAGACGAGTTCTGATTAAACCTTTGGATCATGTCGTGACTGGTGAATAAAACAGTTCATTATATTATCAGCGTAAGTTTAACATTCAGTTTTTTTGTCATGGAATTAATTATTAACGTAAATTCAATGTCACATGTTTTGTATCATTAATAAAATTTATACCTTGAATACCGTTGTCGTATTTCACTACTATCATTGCATTTAAGAGTGGGCTAGTTTCCTTCTTTCCCCCGGATTGGAATAAACCAGATAAACTAGTATTAAAAAAACCTATCATATTAGTAAGCGCTCTCTCGCAACGACGCAGTGCAGAGTTCGATAGTCGAGTCGCTTCTTTGGCGACAAAGGGAGGGAGTTGGTGCTCTTCTCAGTATTTTTCCAACACTCGACGAGCTGCAGTAGAAGACACGTGGTGGATTCGTCTTCCCACGCGTCGGCGATCGACACTAGTCGTCGCTAGATGGCAGTATAGAACTGAAATTGGCGGGAAAGATATTTGCACCTAGATGTCTTGGCGGTCTTTATTGAGCGCCTTTGTTCGTCAGTCGTCGGTAGTCCGTTGAGCAGATCAGTCGTCCAAGTTGCCGATCTTCTGTCGAAATGAGCGTCGCTCTATAGGTAATCTTTGTAGCAGTTCGTTCTCGTCCGTAGTTAACGGGATATCGAGGAGAAGCTTAGAGTTCTTTGTGTTGTTGTTCGATAAGCGGAAGTTGAGTATTTGAGCGATTTCTAAGTGCGATCGTTTGTGTATCAAGAAAGTTCGATCGAACGTTTCTTTGGTAAACTTGAGTAAAACTCGGGCAAGTGGAAACATCCACTTCCGGTTCTTACTTCAAATTATAGCGTGGTTGCCATAATGTGTTAATTTAAGGCTGAAATATTAATAATTGCTTAAATTGTATTTTTGTATGAATCTTAAAATTTTCCGTCTGTTGCTAATTTGATTATAGTAATTATAAAATGTCGCAGACTCAGGTTCAATTATAGGAGATCGTTTCAGTCTGTCCTCATTCCTTCCTTTAGATTTGAACCCTGGACCTGGTGCAAAAGGTCGGCCTTTCACCTCACCTAGTGTTTCATGGCCACAAGTGGGGTGGGTGGGGTCTCGTTTGGAGAAGGTGTACAACCAGGGGCGTAGCCAGACTTCAATTCAAGAGGAGGCAACTACATGTACTGCTTGATGACCTGTTTTTTTTCGTTAATACATTCGCTGACTTTTTTCTCGGGGCTAAAGACAACACACAAATCCTCGGTTCAAGAGGAGGCAACATCCACCTCTAATGGGGTGTACTTCAGGATGCAGGGCTATTACCCATGGACAATTTTTAAATCTACAAAATGCCTCCTCTTGCCTCACTGTAGCTACGCCTATGTGTACAAGTACAACAAGTAACTTCTGACAATCCCAGCACGTAATACATAGAGATAATTATATACATACATGCACACAAGCGGACCTACATACATACACACATGTACACGCGGAAATACATACATATACACATAAATTCATGCATACACTTGTGTTTCAAATTTTTATTGGTGGTATTCCGCTCGGGCGGACCATTTAAAATCAGCACGCGAGCACGGGTCTATAGCTACATGATAATGTGTTGCGTCAATAAAAAAATAATTTATATATTGATGTTTAACCCTGATGATGACATCGACGATGATGATGAGTCTCTCATTGGTTGACTTCGATTCTATTCACTAATATTCGCTCGGTGGCGTGTGTATCTGCTTCTAAAGTGGACTCCCGCTCTTCATTTCGCAGTCTATGGGTCAAAATCTTCTGTCATTGGTAGCTAGGTGACTTTCAACAGTTAATAGGCCAAGTTAAGTTTTCAGCTGATATTGAACGGGTTTCAACAGTCTTCGCACACAACAAATATCGCCATCGTTATGACCCACTATGATTAATGAACACATTTTACCACACACGAACCCATGTAAATGTTACACGCGTAATCCGTAGGTAAGCCTGCTTCGTTAATGCTGTGCCTAAGGTCACTAGCTCTTGCGACTGGAAGGATCATGATGTAGTAATAAGTTTCTTACGATCCGATAAGCGGGACAGGATGGCGTATGATGTGATGAGGCGAAGTACAAAATGCCAGACACTCAAGTCAAAATGTAACCTCTACGTCTAATAAGAAAAATTGGCCTAATTCGAAATCCAACTTTCGTTTTATAAATTGGTCGGCATACATTACCTCCCGCTCGGTTTGGCTATACGCTGGATCTTGCGAATTCAATGGTCGACAGCTGAATAATACGGCTGATTTCAGCTCAATTAACAGCTCGGTGCGGGCCAAGAGAGCGCCACCTATGCATCGAGTTAGGCAAAGGGGATAGCTACTCAATTCGTTTGTCTTGGACTTGGATGAGAATATCTCAAATCAAGAGGAAGCGGACGCCATCAGAAAAGAAGACACAAATAGCAGTAAGAAATTATTATAATTGCAAAAGATTCAAACGTTTGCTAAGTTTTTTTTTATATTGAAACAGAGTTTTGCGTTGAAATCGGAAAACGAGCTTATACGTGCTATTTATAGCACGGACTTTCCAATAGTTGCCGTTGCAGAAATAGGCCTATAGATAGATGCGTCGTCAAATTTGAAAATGAAAGGTGCTTTAAAATTCATGTAGCCTATGTGTGGCGTTTTGGCAGTGCACTAAGAATTATAGGCTTAAAAGCGATGCGAATATGCTCATGAAGTCAACTACACTTTTTCTAATCCCAATTCTTAAATCGCTTCATTGGCTAAAAGTCCTTCAGTGTATCCATTATAAACTCGTGTTTCTTTGTAATCGTAGCGTTATCTCCAAACTTCTAAAGCGCTACTCGACGGCCAAGCGCAGGGCATCAGCCTATTCACGAGCGCTAGGGGGCCTACGTCAAACCAGAGGGAATTTTTCAGAGAGTAGTCCAAAAGAGGTCCGAGTCCGGTTAACAATGCTCTTCAAACTTGTGAACTTTCTTACACTCGTCAGTCATGCATTCACTATCAAACCGCTCATGTCTAACCGTCCCACTGGTGGCGATCTCGTTTGACAGATGGGGGAGACACTTTTGAACTGATCTGGTCCAAAAAGAGTTTTGAACTCATCTAGTCAAAAAAGAGAACAAAAAATTTCTTCGCGCTTAATATTTCGCCACCTTTTTTGGTCTTTCTTCAGAAGGTGGGGGAGACAAAATGTATGCTGTGTTCCCCGACTCTCAAAGGTGGGGTCTTATCCCCCCTCCACCCACCGGGATCGCCACCCATGACCCGTCCTCATCATACCTTTCTACATCTCGGCCTCCATCTCCGCCTCTCTGAAATTCTGCAACCGCTGATTAGTCTATGCTCCACCAGCTCTTTAGAACGAACTCACAAAAGATCTCCGCTAGTTGGCTTATTCTACTATCTCGTCTGTCTATCTCAGCTCTGCTCCGCTTGCTTCTTTTCCTGCAGCTTTACGCTCACGAATGAAAACCGAACTCTTCAAGCCATCCTTTCCGGATTCTACTCTCGCGCCACCCCACGACCACCATAACCAATGATTTGCACTGTAGCACCATGTTGCCTCCTCGGCTTAATCCCTCAGATTTTGACCTGGTACCGAAGAGGACCAAACAGCATGGCTGTTGTAGACTTGATTTAGTGTAGCGCCGGTGTTATACTGGTCTCCCTGAGGTGGCTTTTGTGTAGCTCTGATAAATTTCGGAGATTTACGCTGCATTGCAGTTAAGGGTCCTGTAGTTTAAAGAAGTCATCACTAACGGTGAAATTACCCAGAAAGTAGCTCGTTCAAAGTCAATTTCTCAGCTAACATCAGGTTTTAAATATCTTTTTGAGATCATGGCAATTCGTGGTGACATTGGATGGCAATCGGAGAAGACTTTGGCGGAATGCATGCGTTACATGTTGGACAACGAAATAGCAACAGATGTCTGCTTCGAAGTTGGACCACCAGATGGCGTAACTGTCAACTTCCGGGCTCATAAGTACATGCTCATCTCACGCAGTCCTGTCTTCGAAGCCATGTTCTCCAGCGGAATGACTGAGTGCAAAAATGAATCAGAAGCGAAGATAAGAATTGAAGATATTGAAGCCGATACTTTCAAACTTCTCTTGACGTAATTTTCTGCTTTTTCGCTTTTCTAATTTGCTTTGTGTTAGCTTTAATTTCGCGGATTTGATGCTGAAATTCTCTATCGTAACCTACAGAACCAACAACTGTCCAGTCATAAGATTCACACGAGATGTTACAGAGCTGCTAATAATATTTATATAAACTAAAACTTCTGAAGCGTAAGTATAATGATGATCGATCGTAATTGAAGGGCTTACCTCAGTAACCAGGTATATCGACATACCTGTTCGTCGATAAACCTTAAATAAAATATTCTTGATAGCACGGACATAACCCAATTGTCGAGTAAGTAAGTGACAATAACAGGGTATGTCAAATAACCTGATTGTTGCACCGGTTTAATACAAAGATTACAAGAAAAACACGACAATACTTGTTGTCAGGTATGTCGACATACCTGGTTATTGAGGTAAGTCCTTCAATTACTAAGGAAAATTGGATAACTGAATCAAGATCGAAGGATGGAGTCAGAGAGGAAATTCTGCCATGCATCTCTGTTCTCCTTTATATATCTATCAGGCTGCTAAGACGTGTGTTCATTTTACAACGGCTTGTCATACATGTATATCCAGTTTGATGTGGAAGGACCTGCGCTGTGTTAATTTTACCGCTCATTTTACAGCAGCCTCATAGAGAGTGGCAGGCTGAGTCGACCTAGAAGGGGCTTGCGGGTATCGAACTGTGTCTTTCAACATCTTGCGTTCTTCATGCAAAAATATTACCATAACATGGGGTGTCATGACAGTAACTAAATGTCAAAATCTATCGAAGTTGAGAGGTACTGCAGACTATGGGATAATTTAAGACCTGTGAAAATTTTTATGAAGCCTACAATGTTAAAAAAGAAAACTGAAGAGATATGAAATCTAATATTTTACACTGAGATCACTATGCTAAACAATTGTTATGACCTGACAATTACATATAAACATCAAGAACCTAAACGGAATGCGTTTTTGCATAGCTAACCAGCGCAGGTTCTTCCACAGACCAAACGGTATGCCGCCGATCAGCCGAGCTGCAGCCTTTAAAAACTTATTTTTAGCTGATTAATGTAATATTTAGGTCTGCATAAATAGCATAACATAACATATGCATGGAATTTGATTATAATTTATTAGATTGTATCATTTGTAAATTTTTTAAAACAGTTTCGACTGCACTTACCGGAATGCTTGCGTTTGCAGGTATATATACTACGAGAGCTTACCAGTAGCTTGTGAATCAGCGGTTTCGTTGATGTGCGCTGCCAATAAGTATATGTTGCCTAAGTTAGTCAGGGAATGTGGAAAGCGTGTCTTGGAGGGTCTCGATGTAAACAACGTCATTCGCATTCTTGAGCAAAGTTTAGTGTTTGCCGACAAAGATCTCACAACTGAATGCCTTAAACTAATTAGTTTGAACTCAAAATCTGTGCTCACCGGAACGGAGGTTATGTCCGCATCTCGACAGACAATGGAAGCAATACTTCAGATGGATAATCTGCCATCAAGTGAGAGTGACATATTTACTACAAGCATCAGTTGGGCAAAACAGCAGCTTCTCAAACATCGATCGATAGAGAATCCTACAGATCAGGAGATAAGAGAAACGCTTGGTGATGTACTGTTTAACATACGTTTTCCAACCATGGAACCAAGTCAATTTGCTAAACTGACTCGAGGAAAAAACTTATTGACGTTAGAAGAAAAAGAATCAATCTATTACTTTTTAGTCACTAACGATAAAGACTTTTCGGTAATGTTTCCGACTGAAAGAAGAAGCGGCGCCGGTGAGGAAGTTTGGGTCGATCGTGCTGTTTCTTTTACTGTAGGAGATTGGGTGTATACAACCAAAACTACTGACGTTATTGATTTCAAAGCTGATCAGGACATTGTGCTGACTGGAATTGGTTTATATACTGGACACAACGGATTAGGATATGATGTTGATCTTGAAATTTTACAGTCAGGAAAATGCTTTTTTAAGAAGAGCGTTTCTGTGCCATATACAGGAAATTCGACTCCCGTTAAGGTTTCTACGGATAAACCAATATATATAAAAGCTGGAGTTGTTTATACCATAACAGCGCTTGCACATAGCAGTATCGGTTATTACGGTAATCCTTGCCAAGTGATCTGCAAAAATGGAAACGTTACCTTTACTTTTTCCAAAAACCCTGGAATAATTTCACCAAATTCATCAACAACTGACACGTGCGGACAAATTCCAAGACTGTACTTCTTCAAGTGGAACTAGTGCAACAATACTTTTGAAATGTTAAAATTTAATCAACCTACAACTTTCTTTGTGACTGTTCTTTGTCAAAAGTTGCGTTATTTCTTCAGCGTTTCTTCGTTTTACTTTTTTTACAATTATTAGTGTGTGGCCTACGCTTCAAAAGGCTAATGCTACAATTTGCAAAAACTAAATTAGGAAACTTAATACATGTAATTAGACCGATTCCAGAGTTTTTTTTATTTATGCTCAAAGTTTATGTGCTACATGTGCTAGTATTTAAAGTCAGTAAACTTTCACAGTGAATACATGTATTTCCGGAAAAAAGAAACCACATTGCACTTTCTTCAGTATTTCGACGTCAAAATTGTGGGTCAATATGCTTCATTATGGGTATTGTAAATTAGGGGCCATCCATATAGTACGTACGCAAAAATCAGGGAAAATTGGACCCCTCCCTGTACGCACACGTACTTTTTCCACCCTCCCACCTGCGTACGTACGCTTGACGCATTCCCCGCCTAATACCAGCTGCAGAATGTGTCAGTACAGCAGGTTAAGGCTGTGTGCACTTTAGGCCAGATCGAAGAATGAGTAATCCATGGACTCACTTTTGAGCTGTGTGATAGTTTAATAATGGCGTTCAGAGGTAAGGACCGTAAGGTGGCACAAAAGTGACACCTCTCCCACAGTCATACTTCTCCTGGTAGTAACTGATAGCTGAAAAGACAACTCTGGCTCACTTGAAGGCCAATCAGTTTGAAGGCCAATATACTAATATAGACAAATTATAGGTTTTACCCCAGTTTCCTATGCGTACGTACATTATCAGTAGACCCACCCCCCATACGCAAGCACATGCATTTGGGTTACCCCATCCATGCGTACGTACTATATGGATGGCCTCTAAATAAACAGCCAAGGCCAAAATCATAAATTAATATGTGTTAGAAATGGTAGCATGATTGTTCTTATAAGTTACCAATAAAATAAGAAACACATAACTGCCTTTTAATGCACGGGTTCAGTCAGTACATGGTAGAAACCAAATGCAGTTTTAACTCTGTCTGGATAGTCTTGGTCGTAATCTTGGGCGCCTCAAACGCCGCCACTGTCCGTACTCTTGCAGTGCCAGTCCCAGCCTGGGTCAAGGAGGAGGACGACGAAAACGACCCTGGCAGCAATAAGCTTTGGACACTACAATTACTTGAGCGCTGCACATGGTAGCAAGAAGGACCAGAGATCGATGTTGATTGGACGTGTAGTTTGCACTGGCGAAAACTAGTGGTCAGCTGTGGGCTCTACGTAAGATAAATAAACACGTCAGAGGGCACTAGTTCACAATGTAAGTCACACATAGGCACAGTTTGCCCTTTATTTTATTATTATTATTCGTTTATTGACACGTTGGCAAACCGCAACATGATACATGAACAAGACTAGGCCTAACTGACATAAATTAAGTAAAGACTAGCTCGACAACCATAATCCACTGAAATTGGTAACAAGTACATTCAAGCCCTATATTTTGCTAGGACGAAAATGGTGTCCTGGTTTTCATGCTTTGCCCTCTTTGCTCAATTCCCAAGTGAATAGGCCCTAATGCTTCTGTTGCCGATTGGTTAACACCGACAATACGAAGTACAGGTTCGAGCCTTCCTTTATACGGTTACTGTGGATTGTGGAGTACTGAGCGAGTTCTTCACTTATAATTGCTCAGGACTATCAACTGATGCTTAGTCTTTGCACAGTGGCGCATAATAAATGCTTTAATAATTATAGTTCTGTGCTTGTACTCAGCTAGATTATTTCTCAATCAGTTTGTTTTTAAACATTTAAAAGGTTTTGTTATTGTTGACGATCAAATCTCGATTAGGAAATCTGATAAATATGACGTACCTATAATTAAAATATACCGGACCACTGATTAATTATTTAACTAGCAGAAAGCAACGTACAATGTTCGTACAATGGTTGTCTTTAAAACTTGCATTCATGTCGTTCCGTAGGAATCACTAATGGGTCCTCTGTTGATCCCAATGTATATATATATATAAGATAGATAATATATAATTTCTAAACGTTTACATGTGTATGTTAATAATGTTTCTAATAATTCGGACGAGGAACGGACATTATCCCTCCCGGACATTATCCCCCGGACATTATCCCCCCGGACATTATCCCTCCCGGACATAATCCCCCCGATTTTAGCTAGGACATTATCCCACCGGACAAAATCCCCCTCTGTGTAATAAGTCTATTTCTACATTTAATTGATGAACCTTAATGCCCTAGTGTCAGCTTGTTAATGTTGTAAAGGTATTTCTAATTTCGCTTTTATACAATGCTGAAATCCTGTTTAATTTCGCCTGTAACCTTTAACTATGTGTCCATCGAATGTGGCTCTCAGGGCATTTCTTGTGCATCACTGTGTTTGAATGTACTTACTACAGAAGCGAATTACTACATGTGATGTAATCTTTGTACACATTTGCGTACTGTCCGACGAATTAATGTGGCAGTAGATTTATGTTGAAATTTTGAAGTGTCAATGTTGGCTCTGCCCTGACCAGGGTGCTCTGACCAGGGTGTTTCACATAGTAAGAAACTTTGTCAAGTGAGCTATTATAGTGCCTGTTAGAAGCGAGTAACGACGGTCAAGTAGGTTAGAGACCATAATATTTGGCAGACAGACCAATGCACAATACCAATGCCTTTGGATTTGTAATTCTAACGTTAATTGTAATTACGACAATTTATACACCATCGTCATTAGCAAGAACTGCCAGTGCAATTGCTAAGAGTTGCAACATACCATTTGTCTGCTTATTTAGGGGGCCCGTAGAGTAATGGATAACACACTGGCGTGAAGAGCTGAAGGTACCAAGATCGAACCCCGTAGACATCCGTTACTTTAAGGTTAATTCTGCCTTCCACCCGCTAGGCGGCGGCGGTGGTTAAATGAATAGTAGGCCGTGATTTGGCGCCGTTTGTAGGCTGCCGCATAAGCAGTTATATTCGACTCCTGTAAAACTGTTGTCATGTGCTTCTACTTATGTCATGTTTGTAAGGCGCCCTGCGTGGCTGCCGTTTCTACTATATGTTTGTTCACTGTATAGCGCAGTGCGTTTGCAGGCGCTTAATTAAAGAAAAGATTATTATTATTGTTATTATTAAAACCAGGGCTTTTTTCAGCCGGAACGCGCCGGTACGGAGTTCCGGCACCTTTTTCAGCTACTAAAAAATAATTTATTTATTTTAATAATTAAAACAGTAATTTAGATATTTTAATTTAATTTCAGTGTTTTAAACTATTTTCAGTGTTTATCGAGACCCCTCCCAGTCCCCAATCCAGTTTTTCTTGTGATTTTAGCCCGTCCATAATTGTTGCGTTCCGGCACCTATTGTTCCGTTCCGGAACCTTTTTTCTAGAAAAAAAGCACTGATTAAAACATAAAAGATTTTGGCTTCCTGAATAGGTGCAGGAAAACTGTTCTAGGCACATGGGCCATTGAAGAAAACGGCCCGATCGCCAGTTTTAGTTTTAGTTAATGACACGAATACATAAAGGAACTTTGATGATCGCAGACGCGATCTGTTAGGATCGTCCGATAGCGGCCTGATGCTGTCCGCCAGGTAGCGTGGTGCGCAGTTGTTTAGACATTAAATTACCAGGATACAAAGTTTGAATTTAAGTGCTCGCCTATTCTGAGCCGCTGAAGCAGATCTTGTGTTGCGGTTGTAATATAATCGAACTTTTCTAATCGCATGACCAGACGAGCAGCAGCGCTAGTGACCGCCTGAAGACGAATGATACTGCGCTGTGGCAAGCCAGCAAAGGCGACATGTAAGTAATCGATACGGCTCAGGATTAAACTTTGCACGAGATGGCGAGTCACATCTTGTGTGAAAGAGACAGAGAAACAGACCTCAGCTGTCTCAGACTTGCGAAGCTGTTCCTCCCAAGTCGGAGATTGGCTGATAGACATTTGCATCTGCGGTGACTATTATTTACGACTAGCTGGTGAACCCCGCGTTGCCCGGGTTTCGGAGGTTTTGGGCCGGGACACCATGGTAGCGGTCAAAACGGGGGACGCGAAGCTGCTTAACCCGGCGTTTTGGGTGTTTCAATCCCTCTAGCGAATTAGCAACAAAACACTGCTTAACCCGGCGTTGGCCGGGTTTAGTTCAGTGAAAGTTTCAATCCCTCTAGCGAATCCGTACTGTAGCTGCTTAGCCCGGCGGCGCCATCTGGCGAGTGAAAATAGGTTCAGTGTAAGTTTTTTACCAGCTAAAAATGCATTGCCCGGGATAGGTTTTGGCCCGGGACACTATGGTAGCGGTGAAAACGGGGGGCGCGAAGCTTCACACTGGGTGTGTCATGCCCACCTCGACACAGTAGTGAAGGTTTCGAGTGAAAAGCTCGAAAATTGTAGAAATGCATCCCGGTCAAACATCGCTGTGACAGACAGACAGACAGACAGATTCTTCTCTTTATTTATATAGATAAATAAATATATATACCTACTGTCTTTACCTCCATTGTACATGCATTCATTTGCTCTCGGGTCGACTACTGTAACTCTCTCCTCCTCGGTCTCCCCATGCTACGGCTCTCCCCCTCCAGTCAGTCTTAAATGCTGCTGCTAGGCTCATAGCACGTCTTCCTCGCTTTGCTCATATCTCCACATATATGATTGAAGTCTTACACTGGCTCCCGATTACTTCGCGTATCCAGTATAAGATCCTCCTTCCGGTTTCCAAGTCCCAGCTACGGCTTGCCCCTAAATACCTCTCTGACCTTATGCGGCAACCTCTCTCTGCAACTTCTGCTCGTCCTTTGCGCTCTACTGGCCGTCTTGATCTCTTTGTCCCTCGTACTAGGACCACTCTGGCCCAACGTCGAGCTATTGCTGTAACAGGTCCCTCTGCCTGGAATGGTCTTCCATCTCGACTTCGATCTAAACTCATGATGGGAATCTCCCTTGCATCTACTCGCTTGCTCAAGACGTTTCTGTTTCCACGGGGCTCATGCACTGAAGGCGCCTCTGAATAGTTTACACTGCGAGAGGCGCCTTATAAATTACTAGATACGATATATTCACTCCACCAATCAGCCGCATAGCCAATCACTTTGGCTTCAGTGACAGCATAATGCTAATGATACTCAGCATTCTTTAGTGCATGCATGGTACTGCTTCAATGGTCTTGCAATAAACCCAGATAAGTCTGCGGCAGTCATGTTTGACTCACTCCAATGACTGCGCTCTTTCCCTTCTCATTCTAGCGTTGACCTTGCTGGCACTGTTCCTTCAATATCAAAGACTGCCAAAGCACTTAGGGTCACACTGAACAGTAATCTCATATTCAAATCCCTCACACCAAACTTCTGCAAATCTTGTTTCTACCATATCAGGGCAATACATCACATGAGGTCTGCTCATACCAAAGACATGTCACAGACCATAGCTTGTTCTCTTGTCTGCTCTCTCCTTGATTGTGGCAACTCTGTGTTTGCAGGCATTTCAGATCTTCAAGTCAACAGGCTTCAACGCATCGAAATTATCTGGCTCGCGTCGTGCTGCCTCTATTTTCTCGTTCAAACGCATTAACTGTGCTCCATCAGCTGCATTGGCTTCCTGTAGTATTCAGAATATGATTTAATCTGGCCTGCCTGACATACAAAACCCTTCCAATGTCCACTCCTACAAACCTTCAACCACTACTCTCTCCTTACATCCCGCCACGCAGTCTGCAGTCTTCGGTAATGGGTCTTTTGGTTGAGCCTAGATGTAGCACTGTCATGGGCGCTCGTGCATTTTGTATTGCAGTCCCCGAAGAATGGAACCGACTACCAGTGTTTATCAGTTGCTCGACCTCTTCTTCTTCTTTCAAGAAATGCCTCAAAACTTACTTTTTCTCATCTGGATATCTAATTGCTCTTAACCTGGCGACGGTTCCGCGCTGAACCGCGCTTCAGATTCGCATTTCTGTGAGACTTTGCTTGCATTAAAAATGTTCGTAATAATACTAATAGGCCAGGTTTCTTCTGCAGTGGAGTAATGATTGCCTGGATGAAGGCCGCTGGAATTCTGTCCGTTGCGATGGAACGGTTTACCAGTTGTGTGGCAAATGAGGCAATCGTGCCAGCGCAATCCTCCAGCAGCCACATAGGTAGCGGGTCGGAAGTTAACTAATTGTTTGCAGTGCACCGGATGAGTCCCAGAATGTCACACGTGAAAACAGGCGAGAATAAAGACAAACCGTGAGATGTAGTTGAGTGGATTGGATCCTAAGCGTCGTCAGTGGACTCTCTCACACCAGCTACTTTCTTGTCAAAGCAGTGATGGAATTCGTCAGCTGAAATGAGCTCCTATGCCGGTTCTTGATTGTATCCAGAAATCAGAGCGTTAAGTGTCTAAGTTGTGGCGACGACGCAAAGATCTGACCCCCTCAGTCTTAGCGCTATGGACACGGCGCTCTAGGCTAAGGATAGGATGGCCTTTTGCGGATGGTCACCTTACGAAGGTGGACCAGCCTGGCGATGTCGTTATCGTAGACAGTTGCCAGTTGGTTGACGTCAAGAGGGGAGGTGATAGATGAATGGTAATATTCTTGCAAGAAGAACACAAGATCTTGAAAGACGCGGTTCGATAACCTCAGGCGCCCTCTAGTTTGACTCAGCCTTACACTCCCTAATGGCAGCAGCAAAATGGTCGGACGTCTGACATGATGCCAAGACGTGTGTTCAATAAGACCGCGCGTGGGGCAGAACTCTCAAAGACGAAGTGACGTTCGGCGTCTGTCGTAGGCACTCGGGTTGGCGGTGTACAGGCGATTGCCAGTGATAACCGCAATATGCCCCCAGTCTAATTATACGTGGATGCCGAACGACGCCGCTTGCCACCTCTTTCACTCAGATACACCTAATCTGGTGCTAGGTGTCAATGAAGACCCTGTCTAACGCAGACTCAGCAGCTGGTCACGTCACTGTATTGTACGCTTATATACACTGTGTCCCAATTGAACTGATACCCTTTTTGTTTTGGTAATAAATCTGTCAATTCTAAATATAATTCAATAAAATTTCATACATTGAAAGACAGATATATTATCAATATTTTCTGAAAATTTAATTAAATTTCGTCAACAGATTCCAAAGTTATGAACATTCAAATGTGGACAAACAAAATTCGAACTTTCCAACATGTTAAAAGATAAAATTATTTTTTGCAAACTGCAAACCTTACTTAATAAGAAGGTATGACGTCATAATGACTTCCTTTCCATTTAAGCAGACGATAATAAAACAAAATGGTTTTCAGTGAAGATGACTTGAGCTTGATTAAAATTTTAAGACAAGAACAACAATATGGAACAAAAAGGTTTTTGAAGGAATTTCATATTCCAGCAGGACAGTGCTCCAGCTCACCGAACAAGAGAAACTGTGGATCTGCTGTCAAGAGAAACTCCAGATTTTATTTCACCCACTCTTTGGCCCCCCAATAGCCCTGATCTCAATCCGTTCGACTACAAGATATGGGGCGTCCTTCAAGAACGTGTTTATCAAACCCGCATACGCGACGTTGACCATCTCAAACAGCGACTTGAGGAGGAATGGAATCGGTTTGATCAAGGCATTGTTGATCGGACAATCAATGAATGGCGAGATCGTCTAAGGGCATGTATTCGAGCTAATGGCGGACATTATGAATATCAACTTTGAAGGACATTTGATTCAAATTAATTTAAAATGTTGATGTCTTCATGTTTTTGTCGATTTCTAAATTTTAATAAAAATAATTTAAAAAATGACTTTTTTCATGTTGGAAAGTTCGAATTTTGTTTGTCGAAATTTGAATGTTCATAACTTTGGAACCTATTAATAGAACTTAATGAAAGTTTTCGAACATAGTTATAATTTATCTCTCTTTCAATGCTTAAAATTTCATTGAATTATAATTAGAATTGACAGATTTATTGCCAAAATAAAAATGGTATCAGTTCAATTGGGACACAGTGTATATTTTATAGGCTTACGCTTTTATCCATAATAGGTTGAAGCAAGACACATTTGAAATGTCGTACGAAAGTAGGCAAAAATAAAGAAAGACGAGCGTCAAAATCAAAACTATTATTGAAAGTACAACTAAATATGATCTACGAATTAGGTAAAATAGGAAAATACACACGAACTGTATGAATGCAACTGACCGCTGCCACATACGGCGCGAAGGTTTCATGATTCTAGGTTGACCGGTATATTGAATTAACTTGTTAACTAATGGATGGATTAGAATCAAGTACAACACCTACATTGCTTCTGAAGCAGTTTGGACTTTCTCAACATGTACCAGAAGCAACTCACTCCCTGGGAGAAACACTTGATCTGGTGGCTATCGATGTTCTTGTTCACTGTGTTCAGTATCTGCTCATCCACCCGCCAGTGTTATCAGACTATTCACTAGTGGAGCTGGTATTTCCTCCATTACACACTCAACCAATTCATGCCATTCGAATGGTGAGGGGATGGAAGTCTCTGGATTACCAAGCAGTCGGGAGAGAAATCAGTCGCTCAAAACTCAATCTGGACCAGCCGTCTCTTGATCAACTATCCGTGACAGATCTTTCCGACCTCTATGCGAACACACTGAGTAAACTGTTGGACAATTTTCTACCTCTACGGAAGGTCAAGATGTGAATACGACCGCTTGCAGCCTGGTTCGATAGAGAGTGTCGCAAACTTCGTCAATGTACGCGATGCCTAGAAAGATGTTATCGACGCTCGAAAGGACCTTACGTGGATTACTCAACTTCGGGTCCTCCATCGTCTATATACCGAAGTAAAGAGGCTGAATACTGGGAAAATCTTGTGTCTCGCGATGAAAAGAACCCGAAGCGCTTGTGGTCCACCATCTCGGGCTTACTGGGACGTTCGCCGCACTCGTCTCCTACTCCATCATTCACAGCGACTGACTTTCTCAAGATGATGACCGACAAGATAGAGGGACTCCACGCTGCAACGGCCGATGCTCCCTTATTCGAATTCATTCAACTGACTGTTCTCAGCTCCACGAACTTGAAGTCGTGTGAACTGGATCCATTGCCACCTTTCGTTATTTCACATGTGCTTGATGACATTATTTCTTTTCTTGTTTACATTTTTAAACAGGTCACTCTCTGAAGGATACCTTCCTGCCTCTCAAAAATGTGCCATAGTACTTCCTAGGCTGAAAAAGCCCAACCTTGAGTGTAATGCATGCCAAAACTATCGGCCTATCTCAAACCTATCGTATCTGTCTAAAACCCTTGAGAGACTTATTGCTGCTCAACTTTCCTGATATCACTTTTTCCTCCAGTGTTCGTGACCTGGATGTCACACTAGACAGTGCCTTGACTTTCACTGAGCATCTCTCTCTTCTTACCAGTTCTTGTTATTACCAACTCAGGCATCTTAGAGTCATCCGGAGATCGGTATCCTCTGCGGTGTTTACGGCCATGGTGCATGCCTTTGTATCTACGCGCATGTTCGGCTGTAAATGCTGCTTTATTTTTCCTAGTTTATCCTAGGAAGAATGAACTCCACGAGTCATTTGGTCTAGGAAGAATCAAGTCCCCATTCAGTTTATCCTAGGAAGAACTAACTCCCCGAGTCATTTGGTCCAAGGAAGAATCAACTCTCCTTTCAATTGTCCTAGGAAGAATGAACTCCACAAGTCACTTGGTCCTAGGAAGAATCAAGTATCCATTCAGTTTGTCCTAGGAAGAATGAACTCCCGATATTAGGACAACTCCCCTTTCAGTTTATCCTAGGAAGAATTAACTCTCCGAGTCATTTGGTCCTAGGAAGAATCAAATCCTCTTTCAATTTGTCCTAGGAAGAATGAACTCCACATTGTCCACAAGTCACTTGGTCCTAGAAAGAATGGACTCCCCTTTCAGTTTATCTTAGGAAGAATAAACTCCCCGATGAATAAACTCCCCTTTCAATTTGTCCTAGGAAGAATGAACTCCACGAGTCATTTGGTCCCAGGAAGGATGAAATCCCCATTCAGTGTATCCTACGAAGGATAAACTACCCGAGTCATTTGATCCCAGGAAGAATCAACTCCCCCATTCAATTTGTCCTAGGATGAATTAACTCCACCAGTCATTTGGTGCTATCTCAAACAAAGACACTCGGGGAGTGTTTATTCGTAGGGTGGAGTGTTTTTGTCCTAGTATTAATTAACTCCCGAGTCATCATGTCCTAGGATATATACACTCTGGGAGTGTTTTTATACGGGGAGTCTATTCAGCCTCCTACACCGGCTCTCGCCGTGTGCAGTAATAAATTTCCCATAAAACATACTCTGGTAGCATGTGCACCTATATGAGACCTACGAATTTTACTTCTCGTGTTTCTGATTCACTTCCTCTTGAAACAATCTTTCGCTACACATCCGTGATTTTGCACTTAACCCCGTCTAGCAAACATATTAAAGCTGTCTTCAAAACGCACTTCACGAGATCACTGTCACGTTCGGCTCCTTTAGGAAGTACTTAAAAAGCCCATTAGTCAGTGTCTTGACACTTGTATGCGTACATACATACATGTATACACACATAAATACCTACGCATATGCCATACATATTTATATACATACCTTACATAGTGTGACACCAATTCAAACAGCAGTGTAAGAGGAAGAATACATCCAGTAAATTGAGGTCATACAGTTGCTATACGAAAACCTGTAAAAAAAATTTCTACAGTTTGATGTAGCAGTTCACACCTGCCACCAAACTGTCTTCTTAGCGACCTGAACCATTTTCAGTCAACTGCAACTTGGACAAAGCCGCAGGATCGCTGCCGTTATTGTTTGAAAAAGGGTCAGATTGGACATGCGTACTGTTCAAAATGTCTCAGTAAACCAGGCTTATAAGAGGATAGCCGTTTTAACAGTGCAATGCCTTGCTTCAAGTCTGAGAAGACGCTCTTGTGAGCAGTATAAGCACAGAGTATTTGCTTGAATATTCTTGTGTATGGGAGCACTATAACTGAACACAACTTTCACTTTAATTTGTTATGCGATTCAAACGTTTTTCGCGTTGGTCTAGTTGGAGAACCAATCCTTAGGTTCAGCTGTTTGTTGTTCTTGAAGTCAGACTTGTCCATTTGCAAAATCTCATAAAACAGTATTTTGCGAAATTTCTTACACACCATGTAGGGCCTACACGATGATCCAAAATAATCGACCCCTTGAAACTTCACATAAACGTGCATTTAAAATAAATAACAATTGAAATCAAGAAAATTTGGAATAAGAACTAATGTATCTATCATGTTAGACGTACTGAGCCGTAATTTGTGCTCAAAATGACATTGTCCTCCTTTGGTTTCGACGCAGGCACTAAGACATGAATTCCACTTACTTTAAGCAAGATATGAGTTACATAGATATGTGAAACGAACCAGCGTCATCTTGCCCAGTGGCGGCGCGTGGATTTTCAAAGGTGGTGCGAAACAGCAGTGTGCCGTCCTCTCCCCATAAAGTGGCAGACCTGTCTAGTAATTTCACGGATGCAACGACAGCAACGAGACAATGCTACATTAATCGTAATCGTACTCTCCAAACTTCTAAAGCACCACTCGAAGGCCAAGCGCAGCGCACCAGCCTATCCACAAGCACTTACGTCAAATCACAGAGTGTTTTTCAGAGAGTAGTCCAAAAGAGGTCCGAGTCCAGTTTCCATGGGTCAGATTAAGAGAGGAGGCAGAGCAGCGGTCAAAGCTAGCGTCGTTTAGGGCGAGAATAATTGGAAGGAAGAGGATCAGATGAGTCAGGGACAGAGTATTTGAAAAGGTGACTAAGGTTTGAGTGGAAAGCCCGGGAATGATAGACAGAGGAACACGAGAAGGAGGATGAAGGACGGGTTGAAATGATGATGGAGGAACTGAGAAACTGCATGTGAAATTCAGAGGGGAGATCATTCCGGAGGCGTGGTGCTGTGTTGGAGAACTTGAGATGAGTAATGATCGGGGGTCGAGAAAGACCGAGGTTGGAGGATGATCGGGTGGCGCGGGATGCCTCAATGGTGAAGAGATCACGAAGGTACTTTTACTGGGAATATTGTAGGGAGTTGTAGGTTAGTGATAGAACTTTGAAGTAGTTAGCTCTGGAATTTTTAACCAATAGACTGATTTGAGGATGGGAGTGATATGATGATGTTTGGGCGTTCTATAGTGACAGCTCTGGCTAGCGAGTTTTGGATAAGCTGCAGACGCTTAATTTGGGTATTCAAGGTTGAGGAAGAGGGACCTGCGATAATGAAGCTTTGAATGAACAATAAAGGTACCGTAGCAATGATGGAGGTAGGTTTAAGGTCGAGCATGGGGCCGGATGCGTCGGCGGTCATGAGTGTGCATGAAACAAAAGCGTGGGAGGTTGGAAACCTGGTTAGAAAAGGAGAGGTGTGCATCAAAAGTAATACCACATTATCACTGAATTATGATATTAAAGTTTCATTCAAAATTTTGGCAACAAATTATACATGTATATACGTAATAACTCCAAATGAAACACCACGGTGACAACAGGAAGCAGTACGTAAAAACTACTACGTCATCACGTAAGTAAGTAAAGTAAATAGTATACACACGAATCACTAACTGACTCGCCGAAAAAATATTCCAGGTAGTCAAAGTGCCACCCCCTCAAGTGACCGCCCGATGCGACCGCAGCCCCTTGCACCCACCGCGCGCCGCCACTGATCTTGCCATCACGAAACATTGGGAAATACTAAGTCCACTGGTATGCAAATGATTTACACAAGTGCGCCTGTATAAGTCGTTTATATATGTATAATGTATGTTCAGCTAGCTGAGCCTGCTGAAGACACGTGTATAGTTTGCTTTAGACAACTTCCTAGTCGGTTACCTCCTTCGCGTTGCCCTTCCTATTGTTGCTGCAGAATACAAAGTCGAAGGATATGTTGACATTCTCTCTTGGTGACCGATTTACAACTCTGTTGTGCGTTCTGCCTGTCGTAATTTTATATCCTTACACAGACTTCTATAAACACTGGAGAACGCATTTAGCAGTGCGTCATGTTTTCTCATGAGTAATCTCGAACCAAAAGATGCTATAAAAGACGTTACGCATTCTCGATATGTTGTACTTCTTACTAGTTCAGACTGCAAGAGGAAACCAGAACTACTGAAGAGAAGGCTGACCATTCACTAAGGTTGGATTCACTCATCATTTAAACAAAGTTGTGTATGAATTAAACAGTTTCAATTGCATTCGTTGTGTTCGTCGTGAAAAATTAATTATCTTTAAAACATTTGCAAAACGGTCGCGTATTCGGTTGAAGCACTGGGTCTGTATTTAAAACATTACCAGTTCCACTTTTTAGTGGACTCCGTGTGGCTACCTTGGGGAAGTCGTTGCAAACATATGTCGTTCTCACGTAAAAGTGGTGTTTGGTATCAGGGTAAGCCTAGAATTAAAGGGAAAGTCCCGCATTACGTTGTTCTCATATCCAATAGTTCTTGGACGCGTCGATTGAAGGCTCTGTTCCAGAGAAGGGAAGAAATGAGCGGACCAATGGTCTAGGCTGTTAGACGACGTCCTTTGTATAGTATAGTTTTAATGTAACATGATATGCGAAACAATAGTTTTGTCACAGGAGACGAGAACAGCAAAAACAGTGTGAACAGTCGCATCATTAGTTTGGCGAACGATTGTGTAGCCGGGGCTACAGCAACGCGAGTTTTATTTTTAGAAACAAATTCCCATGATGGAAAAGTGGGGATGGAATTTTGTAGCACTTTACTGTATTAGCAAATGCTGTTTTGACATCGCCTACATCAGTGGTGTACAACCTTTCTCGCCCAGGGGCCACTAAACAATTTCTTTGAACCCTTCGGGGGCCAAACAAGTGATGACTCCGCTTAGTTAGGATGAATGATTCTCAAAATTTTGGCCTATGAAGATGGTGTGTGCACTAAAACAAGTATAAAAGTAAGTATAAAAAGTTATAAAGGGGCTCATGGTATTTCTATATTACTATAATACTGATGGTTTTTTAATGACCACAGTGCGCAAGTCACTGTAGACTTAATGTCAGTGCTGGCTCATAAATAGTCGCTTTTCCTGTTGGACATCGCGGGCCACGTAAATTAGACTAGTCTGTTTATTGTTCCGAGATAAAATGGGAAAAATCTAATATTTCGAGTTTCTTTTTGATGGAAAGATGATTTCTTTTTCTTTTTCAGTTGTTAATAGGCCTATTAGAGTGAGAAACTTTTTTTGATTTTAATTTTCTATGTTAAAAGGAATATTATATAAAAGTTATCATGTTCAAATAAGAAATGTTCATAATAAAAATCAAATTGAATCAGGTTACACATTTAAAAATAAATGAGATTGCATTTTTTAATGAGAAAAATCCATTAAATAAGGCCTATCTGTGACAGACAGTGATTACACATGCACTGTACGTAGCCACTAAGTATCAACTTAAAATCTGAATAACAACGTTTTTTTCTTGGCAATTTCAGTTTTCTGCATTTGTCAGAGCCAGATAAATTTTCTGAGGGTGAGGTAATTTTCTTTGACATAATTTTGCTAAGGGGTCCTTGAATGTTTGACAGCGGTTGACAAGGGGAGGAGAACAAAAACTGCCCAAAATTTTCTGGCATAATTAATCGATGACCCCCCATATATGGACCAGGAAGAGCGCCATTGAAGCCACTTGTAGCCATATACTAACTAAAATTAATTATCCAGTAACTATTACTATAACTATAACTAAAAATAATACTAACTATAACTGTGGCTATAACTAAAATGAAAAACCATTAACTATAACTGTAACTATAACTAAAATTAAATCTGTTAGGAGAATCACACTGATCCAGCCCCGGTGTCATGCACTGTTTATGGTCTGAAATCGACGAGATGAGTTGCAAATATCCTAAATGGACCAATGCTTCGTAGACCTTGCCATCTATATCTCACGCTCTCACAGATATGTACAAAGGAGCGCAAATAAATTATTCAAGGATATCTTAGTCCTTTACCGATTTATTTGTTCGCATAGCTAGCTGAGTTGCTGGAAACACCTGGATGCATTGTATAAAATGACTTACTATTAAACATCGCAGCATTCATAATAGTGACGTGTTAAAATTAAGGTTCGGTTATAGATGAAAATACCCGATGTGCGTCCTACCTGCTGTAAATTAAACCCATACAGGTCAGTTGGTAATATTTTGGCTTGTTGCGATGTCTCGTGTGGTTGCTTAAATAACCACAACAGAAGCAATAAAAGAGGTTGCTAATTTTCGATAGGTCTTACATCTTAATTCGGACTGCTAGAGGTCACAGAACTATTCAGCAGAAAGTTGACAATTCACCGAGGTTATATTCTTTCATCAGTTACAAAACTGTGTAGAAATTCAACTAAAACTGCACACGTACAAAATCTTGAAACAGGAGCGATACGGTGGACTAAAAAAATTAGTTTAGTGCGCATCACTGGGCAATAGGCCTATATAAAATAGCCTACAATTGTATATCAAATACAGTTTTAGTAGTCTAAAGATTACGGGTTTGCGTCCCAGTGGAGATCCGCGTAACACTACACAAGTTTTTTGCCCACACCTGCCTCTGTCACCACACAGTAGAATTTGAGAAGTAAAATCAAGTCCTGCGATACGCTGGTCTCTTGTCGCGGAACTTAGATTTCGTCCATTACCGGATTGAGGGCAGGAAAGCTGTGAATAGGGTGCCGTAGCGAATCGCCGAATCCCGATTCGCCGAAATGGTATTACCGCCGAATCGCCGAAACTTTTTTGTGAAGAAAACCCGTATCGCCGA
This sequence comes from Allolobophora icterica, assembly GCA_963556255.1. Classification (NCBI taxonomy): domain Eukaryota; kingdom Metazoa; phylum Annelida; class Clitellata; order Crassiclitellata; family Lumbricidae; genus Allolobophora; species Allolobophora icterica. The sequence continues at coordinate 24,264,564 of OY744610.1, forward strand.
AAATGCTGTTCGTAGCGAATCGCCGAATCCCGAATCGCCGAAATGGATTTACCGCCGAATCGCCGAAACTATTTTGTGAAGAAAACCCGTATCGCCGAAATGCTGTTCGTAGCGAATCGCCGAATCCCGATTCGCCGAAATATTATTACCGCCCGAATCGCCGAAACTATTTAGGAAATTTGGACAATGTAGTTTAATTAGTATAGTATGGGCAGGTGTACTGTCCAGTGAATGCTGTATCATTTTGGTGAATAAAAGATTGATATATTGTGTTAATGAGCTTACTTACTTACTATATTTTATCTTCAAATATTGTATGAGTGAGCTAACTTACGTACTTACTTATGCTAGGTAGGTAGCAGCACTCTACATGCAATACTGCGGCGGCCATGATGTTTACCGTATCAACAATTTCACCGAATCAAGCGTACACCTTTACCATAATTATAACATTATATATATATATTATATATATATACACACACTGACTGCTCGTATATACAATGACCTAGGCTATATATCTTAAGACTTTAAGGAAAAGTTCGCTTTATTTCCCGGGGATCCGGCACACAACCGCGTTTTAAGAAATAAGTCTTTTTTTACAAAATAGTTTCGGCGATTCGGCGGTAATACTGTTTCGGCGATTCGGGATTCGGCGATTCGCTACGAACAGCATTTTCGGCGATACGGGTTTTCTTCACAAAATAGTTTCGGCGATTCGGCGGTAAATCCATTTCGGCGATTCGGGATTCGGCGATTCGCTACGGCAGTGGTTTTCGGCAAATCGGACGCTTGGTAGAAAACCGCTTTCGGCGATTCGGCGGATTTTGCAGTTTAAGGGCTTTCGGCGATTCGGGATTCGGCGATTCGGGTAGACCCCGTGAATAGACTAGGGACATGAATGTTTATTTATCACCGTTTCTTCTATTTTCCAGGGAAGATGAATGATGTTGTGGCGTTGCTTTTCGTACTGTTGGGATCAACGGCTGAACGTTCAGATGCAGTCGCTTGTTACGGATGCCTGTATAATAGTTTGCAGCCTGCAGAAGCGACGTGTCCTGAACCTTTCAATGCAGCAAGTACTCCGAAATGCACTGGATCAGCGTGTGCAATCGTATTTGTCAACAGCACGGATCCTCAGAGTAAGTTATTCATTGTCGGGTTTTGTCACAGGAACTTACATAACATAGAAGATAAGATAACGGTATACAAAGTAAGTAAGCTTTATAAATTTTAAATTACAGTTACAGTTACAAGTAACGAGGTAAGTGATAAAGTAAATCTATAAAATGCATCTGAGATGAGTGTCTAGTAGGGTGAGTTAGACAGGGGCGTCTACCCCTCCCTAAGTCATTGGAGCAACTTCCCTTCCCCTCTTCTTGCCCTTCCCCTTCTTCTTCCCCTTCCCCTTCATCCCCCCTAAAATGGTGGCGCACACACTGACAGATCTCCCCCTATTTCTTGGATGGAGCATTTGCTCCAAGGTTTCTATGGTGTAGACGCCCCTGGAGTTAGATGATAAAGAATCTGATTCCCATCCACAGTTTACAGTTGACATCATTTGTTGAGTTCCCTGACGGAGTTGCAGCGAGAGTGAGCAACAACTACTAGCGTTTACCTTCAAAGCGCACGGCGACCTTACCGTCCAGGAGTCCCTCGCGTATAATTATGGAAGAAGACGAAATATTCGGATTTCTCTTCATCCACCAATATACGTAAGGAAAATATCGTAGAGAACCGGCCAATTGTTACTTAAAATTCTCTGTAGTTGAAGGTTGACACAACTACAAAGATATTCGTAGCCATTCTCTCACCGAATTCAAGATTTCCCATTTGCAAACGACGCATTGATTATCATTGGTCTCTTGTATTAGTTTTAGTCTTTATTTAGCCTAAGAAAGCTGCCAGAATATAATATAGGCCTAATATAATATTCTCGCAGCTTGCATAAATAAAAGATTGTCATCAATAAATTTAATTCACAATGGAAGCACACAACGTCATTTGCTTCTCAAATTCTGCTTCGACGTCATCATCGATGATAGGCTACACGAACTAGGTTATTACAATTCTTGTGTAATGTATGCACTGTTCCTGGCGTTGAATAGCTATTTCAAGATCACAGAGTTTCGAGCGCCTGCATTAAATACCGTCCAAACACACTAAATTTATTAGAGGCTCGTGTACTCTTGTTTAAGAAATCGGAACAGAAGCGAGTGCACTTGGAGAGCAGGAGTAGACGTGGACCTATCAAATGAACAGAATAAAATTTAATTGGATATCGTTAGAGTAGAAGTAGAAGTCACGATTGCTGCCCAGTACAGCGACTTGCGAAATACCGCAATTCAAGAGTAGAAGTGTGTTGATACATGTAAGTGAATTGTTTGGGCGAACCAATTGAGATAGATCGACCAGCGATAAAAAATTTTTTGTATAATCCAAACCCAACAGATAAGTCCAGGTATGACAGCAGTAACTTTTCTTTATTTAAGGAGCTGATCGATTTTGAGGTCATTGATACTCCGATTATTTATTTTAGGATATTTTGCCTTCGACCGAAGCTGCATGAACGATACATATTCTCAAGCAGACCGATGCCATATGTACAAAGAAAGAGTACTCCTAGAGCAGCCCAATGCGACATTCTACAACTACGGCACCACCTGCTGTTTTGTGAGCCGAATTTCCAATTCAGATGGATCGACTGGAACTCTCATCGGTTGCTTATGCGAGACGGACAACTGCAATGGCGATATACCACCGAATGACGGAGGACTACCATCGACTACCAAAAGCGATGTCACAAAAAACCATCTACCATCGACTACAGACCACAACATGCAAAGCTCCAGCCTTCCAGCAAAGCCTGTCAGCAAACTAGCCATTGTCGTTGTCGTAATAATAACAGTCATTTCGACAGTCAGTGAAGTTATTTAAAAATGTACTAATGATGATCATTTCGATTGACACTGATGAATCAGTGAAACCTAACCGATATGTCTATATCTTTCAAACTGTGTAGTTTGACTCTTTTCTAAATGATGCACACTATTAGAATTTCGTGACTTTAGAACTTCCATGATAACTATATTTATGCACTCTAGTTTGCTATACAAAAGTTTATCTAATAATAATCGTCGTTTATTAATTCAAACTGACAAGTACACAGTAAGAAGAAGAGAAGAGCAGTCCCTTAAGCTAGCCCTGAGGCAACCATGGGTATGAAGTGTTAGCGGCTTCATTTTCTTAGCCTCAGCATATGAGGGCGAATGGCCAGTCCTATCCTTCGCCGTCTCATCTTCCTACTGACAGTGTACGTACGGTCAGTGTACTCATCATAGCTGAGTTGGCTAGGGATGCAAGTGGAACTGAAATCTCGAACCAAATGTCTGCCCTGGCGGGATTTGAACCCCCGACCTCTCGATTGACAGTCCAGCGCGCTAACCACTAGACTACCGAGCACCACAGTAAGATTACATGATATTGCAGTAACAGACATTAACAAGTTTAACAGGAGTCGAGTTTAACTGTATGGCAGTCGTGCAAGGCGCCCGTCTGTACAACTGCTCATTTTACAATCGCCACCTACGGAATGAAGGCTGAGTCAACCTTATGGGGCTAGCGGGTATCGAACCCGCGTCCTTGTGATCTTCGTGCCAGCGTGTTACCATTCAACCATCTCCCCGCCCCAACATGTCAGACTGTTGCGAGATTTCAGGGAATCTGTCTACCGTCGCTTCTAACAGCGCCAGTGTGGTGCAAGGTTCTGGATCAGGCCCTCCAGCATACATAGAGACCACCTCCAACCGATGCATCCGGAAGATCTGTTCGTAAAGTGCGCTGACGACACGTAGCCTACCTGATAGTCGGGTCTGAGATGCGAGCCACGGTAACGGAGGAACTTGACTCTGTGAAACAATGAGCGGCGAATAATAACCTACGCCATAATCAAGTAAAGTCCCGTGATATGTTCATCGTTAGAAGAGAACAAGTGGGTCCACCACCACCACCCCCTCCGACCAAAGTGGAGAGGGTATCCTCTATGAGGATCCTGGGTGTCATAATCAACGCAGATCTCCGTGTGTCAACCCACGCAGAAGAGGTTCTAGCTCTTGGCTCAGGATCCCTCCATGCGCTTCGGATCCTCAAAGCCCACGGTTTGGCAAGAGAGGCGTTGCAGGTGGTAGCAGAGGCAACAACAGTTGCAAGGTTGAGGTATACTGCACCAGCCTGGTTGGGCCTGAACACATCGGATGACCGTGACAGACTCGAAAGGTTTATGGACAGAATACGTCATCAGGGAAACATTCTCGATGGCTCTCTGAGTTTCAAGAGCGAGTGGTGACAGCAGATCTGTTGGTTTCAGCAGTTAAATTAAGCGCAACCCATATGTTGAGGTTTTTTCCACCAACGATTATTCTTCTTCTTCTTAAAGTTCTCTGCCCTTCGGCAGGTTTCCACTTCAAATGACGACATTTCTCTCTTCGCTGTGCTATTTTCCATGTATGTCTTGGGAAGTTTAGACAGGTGATTTTTCATTGCCTTCCTCTCGGTGTTTTTAAGGAGATACCATCTCCAAGCGTCGATGGCGTTCATCGTCCGTCCTCCGACTCCTTGACTCTGGGCTCGCATAACCCGGCGAGGGCTCGGTCGTCCACCACGCACTCTGTTATCAACAGGGTTACCACGTGAAGGTGGCGTGAGGGGCATTTGGGTGGTAGAGGCTTTTAGAGACACATGCCACCCCATTTCCACCAACGATTATGCGACAGTGTAGGTCCGCGTCCACATGACGTTTCCGTCCTGGACAAAGATGATAGAAACTCCATAGAAGCTATAGGTATAGGTATAATTGGCTTAAAGTTTTTAAATGTTATTTGTATTATTTTAATTATGTTTAATTAACTTAATTTATACTTTCATTGAGTTTAAAATGCAGAAAATCATTTGGCCTACATTGACAATGACAACTATGATACTGATAGCCTGTGCTATCAAGCACACACTACACGAATATAAAACTTGTACCCACTGATTCGATTCAAGATTCGATTCGAACTCGAACTTTTGCACTCGATTTGGTTCGAGATTCTATTCGACAAAAATTTGTGATTCACAGGTCCCTACATTAGATATAATTTTAATTTTAAATACCGAAAAGCAATACAACGACTACTAATTAGAATTTAGTGAAAAATAATGTTGAATAACTTTTTAAATTGCCATTTATTTCTATGTCTTTCTTTCATAAATGGGTTATCAGACGGCTGGATCTATGGTTATTGTTACAGTAGGCCTATAACAAAATAATTACTTCTAACATAATTAACGTGAAAAAAACTTCGCGTTTGAAAAGTCAATGCGACAGTGGAATAATCGTAATTACACATTTCAACAACAAGACTATTAAACGCCAATATTTTCTTATTTCTTATTTTCAAACCTTATTTGTTAGTGCAGATGATCAGAGTTAGAATTGAAAGTAGCCTACTAAGTAGTGGCGCTTAATAGTTGCTATCTTAAAAGCATCATTTCAGTTGTATGGCCAGCTGTTGTCGGTAGACAATGCAGTGACCTATTTCCAGATGAATTAAATTGAGCAGTTTAACGAAATCTGATGACTTCAAAGGCCGTTTAAGCCGATAGGAAACGATTTTGTGCAGTTTTCACCGTAACTAAGCAGTTTAGCGGCAAGCCTACTAAGAAGATGAAGTATTTGTAGATCTGCAGGTCTGCGGCCTAAATCGATCCACCAAAATATGACTAAAAAACCTGTACGATAGTCTTCCATCAGCCGTTACACACTTGGGCGTCGGCTATACATTTTGCACTTTAGAAATGTCAGTTTGTGTGCAGACTAATTAGTTCACTGCCATTTGTGTTTCGAGTTATCTTGCGCCTTCAGCAATTGCAGTACCTAGTTTTTGGTATTTTCTTAAGATATAATAATGCCTAATTGCAGACTTCGTATTATTAAAGACACATGCGTGTACGCAGTTCGGAATACCAGGGTGATATGTTTAAAATGCGTTCTCTTATAATTCTATTGATAAGGCATGCCAAACACTATACCGCACCCAAAACACGGGGTACTAGCAAATGAATACATAGAAAAACAAAACATATCACCTGGTATGATTATGAAACAAAAAACGAGAACAACTACAAAAACAACAACAATATTCTTTCCAATAGTTATTCCATAAGCCTACAGCTCTCTCTCAGTTCGCATAATCCGAAAATGGGGAATGTTAATTTTAAACAATGAAACTGAAGAGATTATCGCGTCATCGCAGCTCACTCTAAAAACACAAAACTTTAGTTCAACTACTCAAGAATTCATGATAGGCTACTGCTCGAGTGTTTGGCTGTAGGAAAACAGAAGACGAAGGACCTCGGTAAGAGGAGGTGAGCCCGTGCCTCACCTCTCATTATTTCCACCGTTTAACAGAACCACATCAACGCTTGTTGATGTGGTTCTGTTCCTAAAAAAAATTAACTGAGAATAACATAAGCAGCGTTTTTGTGAGGTAAATGTAAATCTACACGGTTTTCCATAGCGACTGTAAGGCCTCAACCCAGCTCAGTTTTAATGAATTTATCAGATGAGATCCTTCGCCACCAGTTCCCATTTGAATGGATGCCCGCCGCTTAAGATATTACCAGCTGCGATATTTACTATCTAGATGATTACCTGATTTTCTTTAAGGTTTAACTGTTGAGAACCATTTTGTCATATTGTAACTGAAAAAACTTTTTAAAATTATTCTTAAATAGGCCCTGTGAAATGACTTAATTATAGTAAGATTTTATGTCAAGAAGAAGGAGAGCAGTCCTTTAAAGCAGTCCTTAAGAGACAGCAATATGTTAAAATTTTCACTTTCTGACCCTCGACATAATTATGAGAACGGATGACCAGTTCTCTCCCTAGCCGTCTGATCTTCGCACTGATAGCATGCGCTCAGTGTACGCAGTAATAGCTTAAATCGAACGAACACAACAATGACGAATTATGCGGGACAGAAATAAAATATAACATATTTCTTCAGCGTCGGTCTGATTCTAAGTCATCCAACTATCGTTTCGGAGATTTTTAAAAATGAGGTCGCTATCCTGGGTTTGGGTATCCGATCGGTCCAACGGTCTCAGTAACCGTCACCTGAATAATTTGGCTGACTCCAGATCTATTAACAGCTCGGTGTAGAGAGATCGACAGCTTCACTTCACCTTTGAATCAAGCTAGGCTCAATGGCCATCACTTGAAAAATATGGTTGACACGTGCTCCATTGACAGCTCGGTGTTGGCAAATGGAGAGCACCACTTCATCAGTGCACCGGGCTACTCAAGCAGAAGACTTGGTTTACCTTGGAATTAGGGCAATAATATGCGACTTGGCTGAGAATACTGAAAATACTAACCAAATAAAAAGGAGACGGAGGAAACGGGAAACAGAACGCCGACAGGAAATACACACAGCAGTACGAATAAATCATAGTTACAAAGCATTTAAACGTTTGCTAAGATTGCGTTAATACTTGTTTTCACATCGAAAATTAGATCAGAGGTTCAATTTACAGATCCGAGTTTAACAACAGTTGCTATTATAGAAATGCAGATGGCCGCGTCGTAAAAAATTCAATCAGAAATGAAAATTTAATGTGCTAATCAATTACTATGTAGGCTCTGTGCATTGTACAAACGTAATTTTCGGGGAAGAGCAACAGGTACCCGTACACCAAATTGTTGGACTGGGGCGCCGAACCCACTTTTCACAGCCAGAGTAAACAATGCCCATAATGTCTAGTATGAACTTCGCATGGACTTAGTAATAGTTGTCTAGATTGTGATTACAACGCCAATGCTTTGATTTATATGTACATCTGTTCTGATTTTCAGTCCACCAAAGAAGGAGGTCAGAAGTCACTGACGTCACGTGATCTAGTGAATTGGGTCGGTTAGATAGCTCGACCGATACGTGGACTGTACGGGTTCTAGCCTCCTCTGAGAAAGTTACTGTGTGGGGACCTTGAACCAGAGGCGCCCGCAGGCTTAAAAAAATTGGCCGCACAGCCCTCTCGTAAACAAATAATATGGCCGCTTGCCCGCTTTGCAACCATAATAGATATAAGTAGGAAAATTGAAATAGCTGCCAATTATAGAGTAGTGTGTTCTGAGAAGCGTAACAAAAAAAACTTTAATTTAGATAACATCTAATGTTTTAACATACTTTTTTGCCGTTTAAAAAAAATATCGATGCGATGCCTATTCCTTGTGTGGATTTGATTTGGTGGATGGACGCACGTGCGTCCAGTGCGTCACACTGTGGGCGCCTCTGCCTTGAACAATTACTCAGAGCCATCGATTGGTTCTTGGTTATTTATTAGTAGCGCTTAAAAACTGCGTAATAATGATAACATAAATAATACTAAATATATGAAATATATTTGCAAACATACCTGCATACCAGTGTTGGGTATGAGTTAACCCATATGAGTTTAAACTCACGAGTTAACTCACTTGCTGTGATTTATGAGTTTGAGTTAACTCACCTTAAAGAGTGTGAGTTATGAGTTTGAGTTAACTCATATTTTCTGTGAGTTTGAGTTGTAGCTGTCAATTATTTTAAACTCAACTCACTCTTCGGCACTCGGCGCATATTATGTTGAAAGAAGCCTTTTTATATCGTCGGCTTTCCATACTGGTGAGGGATGGTCGTAAACACTGCTAGCGGACAGTATTTAAGCACTGCATATTTTGTATATTGTGAACAGTTAAGAACAACATGGCTGAAGTACCGTGTATTCTTGATGGAAAATATTTTTCTGTTACAAGTAGACGTGATGGAAAAATTGTTGCTCGATTAGAACGTGCTAGTACGAAACGTGTGAGTTTATGAGTTAACTCATTTAACAACTGAGTTTGAGTTAACTCATTTCACTTAGGATGAGTTGAGTTTGAGTTTAAACTCATTTTGAGGTGCGTGAGTTGAGTTTTGATTTAACTCGTTTCTTGTGTGAGTTTACCCAACACTGCTGCATACATATAAATACATACATTCGCAGGTATTGTGACTCAACTTTCAAAACAACGTCAGCAGCAGAGGTAGAGTGGGAACTAACTGGATGTCAAGTGTACAACGTCGAAACGGAAAATTAAAGACAAAAAATGGATTGCTATCGACCGACCTACATGGATGAGGCATCAGCCGTTGTAGAAAGAGCCGAGGCCATGTTAAAATGTGACAGTACACGGCCTGAGTATTAAGACCCTGACAACGTTGCATGCTGAGCTATTTTGGTAAAATCTTGCACGTTAGCTGCACTGACAATATTACGAACTGTATATCTGATCACAACAGACAGTAACAGTGCCAAAAGGTTTATATACTGTGATGTAACGTAATTTACATGGCATTTATATAGCGCCAATCCAAAATACTAAATAATATCAACGTGGGTAGGTACGCTACCGTCTGTCGTCGCTCCACAGTAGCGACGAAAATTGGTACATAGTTTATGACTATCTGTCGCCTTTGGATTGGAATCCGTTGGTTGGGTTCCTCGTGTGTGCGTGGGCCTGCCAATGGTCACCCTTTGAGGTTCTGTGCACTGTTTCGGGTACTGCTAATGGTTCAGTTCCTATTGAGATTTATCATCGTTTAGGTTGGAGCAGAGAGCGCCGCTCGTTATAGGAATGGCGCAGTATAAACTGCCTTAATAAATAATAAATACCAAATGATCACCTTCAAAGGAATTTGTGCCTTTGTCGGAATGAAGTGGTGAATGACAGTCGTAAGTATCGTTAAATTTCCACAAGCTTGATCAATGATCATCTTTGTCTAATGAAACGAATATGCTGGTGCAACAGTGACTTACGAGGCACACAGAAGGTTCATAATACGTGTAGCCTACGTGTTGCATGAGGAATCGGAGACTAGAGTAATGCAAACGACTTTAGTGTAAACTGTAAAGACTGTAGTTCGGTTAAATGTTGTAAATAGAACTTTCTTATTTCACGTGTAGCTTAGCAGCTCATGCAAAAGTTGAAGGAATGTTATATGAAAACAACCGTGCCTGTTTGAGAAGAATCCAGCGACTTATTGAACACAAATTGGTGCCTTACATTTGAAAGCTAGCATGTAGCATGTGCACCTAAATGAGACCTGCGAATTTTACTTCCCGTGTTTCTGATTCACTTCCTCTTGAAACAATCTTTCGCTGCACATCTGTGATGTTGCACTTAACTCCATCTAGCAAACATATTCAAGCTGTCTTCAAAACGCACTTCACGAGATCACTGTTACGTGCGGGTCCTTTAGGAAGTACTTAAAAAGCCCATAATTCAGTGTCTTGATACATGTATGCATGCATAAATACATGTACACATACATACATACATACATACATACATACATACATACATACATACATACATACATACATACATACATACATACATGCATACAGACATACATACATACATTCATATATACATACATACGTACACCCATACATGTCATACATACATACAATGTCATACATATATACCATACATACATACATACATACCGTACATACATTCATGCATGTACATACATACATACATACATACGTAGGCCTGCATGCGGACCTTACATAATATGAGTTTGTGACCCCAATTCAAACAGCCTTGGAGGCGGAAGAATTCATCGAGTAAATTCTTTGAAAATTAAGTGTTGAGGTCATACAGTCGCTATAGGAAAATCTGTACATTTAAATTTAAATTTGCTTAGTACATGCATGCATACATACATATATGCATACAAACATTAACATATACACATGCATACATGCATGCATACATACATGTACATATATGCATAGTTATACAAACTTAGAGACATACATGCATTTGAACATGCATACATACTTATGTAAACTGAACATGTTATTTTACAATCTTGATGAAACTTTCAGGTAGGCAACGTTAGCGTTGCTAGCACTGTTACAAAATTTTGCTTTTATTTGAGACACAGTGAGCAATTCTCCATTAGAGAAGTCATGTGAAACTGTGATGGGTCAGAGAAACCAGAAGTCAGATTACGATGCAGATACCAGCTTCATTCATTCCCTGCTCTGATATATGAAAATCTGTGTCGTTTATTTTTAATTAGTTGGCCTAACTTCTGGAGCGCCAGTGTTTATTGCCAAAGGCACCAACCAACGTCGCACCAAAACCAAGTCGTAATCAGTCACTACCCAGGAGATCGGCCCACTAAGACAAAGAGACAGCTGCTTATGGCGGATAAGCAGTCTAAAAAAGTAAGTCTTAAGTTGAGAACAATGTGGCATAAGTGACTGAGCAGAACGAACATAATGTGCAAAAATTAGGTATAGCAAACGGACATAGCTCGTTTACCATCATCGTATGTAATTAGATATGAAATCATTCTTCACCAGGCGACTGTTTAACCGCACTTTTGGTTCAATTTCTGTATGACTGCGCATGTCTACAATTTTTTTTATTACTGGCGGGATGATGATGATAATTAATACTATAATTATAATTAAATAAGAATAATGACAATTACTCATTTCAGTCTTATGGAGAAATTTCAGTGGTGGGGCAAGATTTTACTTCTTACCGAAACAAAAATAAATCCCGAAATTCTGGCAAGTTGGAGCTAGTTCGGAATTTTTTCCGGCGCCTACTTGTCCGAAACACAGGAACGCCAGTAATGGGGAGAGTCCCCTCTGAATCCCGCATCCTACGCCTATGTGGGCCTAATTAAAAGTAATTTTGCGACATGACAGCGTTATTTTGGTTTGAAGCAAGTTCATGCAAGAATTAACGGAGAAAGGATTGGTCAACTTACTATGGGACAAAGTTAAGTCCTTGTTTACTGTGTCGCTAAGAGATGAATCGCGAGAAAGTACTTCACCAGTCATTCACATTTTATAACTAAACAGCAGAACCCTACTTGGAAGCACAAGTATTGATACACAGACAATAAAATGAGGCTTTTTATGAGCCCCTGTTACACAGTTCAGCTGGGAATATTGAAACACGTTTGTTGATCCACTTCGAACGGACTTTCTTTGTATTCCTATTTATATCGCTCATTCATAATGGTCACGTGGTGATATTTATTGCCGCTCACCAGGGAGGAGTCAGGGCTGATGTTGACATTTTACCTTTTAGTGGAGAGATGACGACCTTGGTGATCGTTTTATCTGTTACTAGCTACAGCTTAGATCTTTTACAAAGTGCATGGCGAAGAAACAGATTTATATGAACGTTAAAAACGCTCGGTAAGCTTTTAGGAATCCACAAGATATCGGCTGAATGCTGAATTAACGAGTTTAGATGTTCTGATCAATTGCATGCGGCTGTGGTTAAATGCAAATCCATAAAGGGTCGTAGCGACATCAACAACAACTACTGCTACCGCTCCTCTGATTGCTGCAGAATACAAAGTCGAAGGATATGTTGACAATCTCTCTTGGTTACCGTTTTACAACTCAGGTCAGCGTTCTGCCTGTCGTAATTTTATATCCTCACACAGACTTCTATAGACACCATAGAATGCATTTAGCATTTATAACATAAATAATCTCGAACCAAAGGACGTTATAAAAGACGTTGCGCATTCTCGATATATTGTATTTCTTACTAGTTGAGGCTGCAAGAGGACATCAGAAGTACTGAAGAGAAAGCTGACCATTCAGCAAGGTTAGATTCTCTCGTCAGTTAAACAGAGATGTGCATGAATAAAACTGTTTCAATTGCATTCGTTGTGTTAGTGTTGCAAAATTAATGATATTATCTTGAAAACATTTGCCAAACGGTCACGTATTCGGTTGAAGCACTGGGTCTGTATTTAAAACATTGCCGGTTCGCTTCTCTTTTAGTGGAGACCGTACAGCTACCCTGGGAAAGTCGTTCCCAACATGTGTCGCTCTCAGTGTTGGGTATGAGTTAACTCAGATGAGTTGAAACTCACGAATTAACTTACTTGCTGTGATTTATGAGTTTGGGTTAACTCACCTTAAAGAGTGTGAGTTAAGAGTTTGATTTAACTCATAGTTTCTGTGAGTTTGAGTTGTAACTGCCAATTATTTTAAAATCAACTCACTATTCGGCACTCGGCACCTATTATGTTGAAACAAGCCGTTTTTTATATCGTCGGCTTTCCATACTGGTGAGTGGTGACGGCAGGGAGGGTCGTAAACACGGCCAGCGGAGGCAGGCCGACAGTGTTTAAGCACTGCATATTTTGTATATTGTGAACAGTTAAGAACAACATGGTTGACGTACCGTGTATTCTTGATGGAAAATATTTTTCTGTTACAAGTAGGCGTGATGGAAAACATCATACGTAACCCATGGCCATCGTTTGTGGTCTGAAATCGGCAGCAGATGAGTTGTAAATACCTCAAATGGGCCAATGCTTCGTAGACCTTGCCATCTATATCTCACGCTTTCACACAATTGCATCACCAAGAGCGCAAAAAAATTAGTCTAGGCTATCTTAGTCATTACCTGTATATTTGTACGTACAGCTAGCCGAACACCTGGATGCGTTGTATAAATGACTTACTATTAAACATCGCAGCATTCATATTAGTGACGTGTTAAAATTCAGTTTTCCTCATAGATGAAAGTATGTGATATGCGTTCTACCCTTACTAATCAGGTGTTACAACCCAGGCTTGTTGCGAAATCTCGTGTGATTACATAAATTAGCACAAACGAAACTATAAAAGAGGTTGCTAATGTTCAATAGGTCTTAGGGACATCTTAATTCGGACTGCTAGAGGTCGCTTGAGCTACTCAGCAGAGGGTCGACCATTCACCGAGGTTATATTCTTTCATCAGTTACACAAAACTGCGTAGAAATTCAACTGGCTCACTTGTCTTTGTTCTGCTAAGTCATGCATTTCAAAAACTGCACACGTACAAAGTGAATATCTTGAAACAGAAGCGAAACAATGGAACATTTTATACCCAATCGTTTGGGTTCGAACCTCGCCCGAGGCAGTTTCTGTGTGAGGACCTTAAGCAAGTCCTTAACTCAAAGTTGCTCAGCGTCATCGATGCTCTATCGTATACTAATGTGCACTTCTGAACTTTGGATAGAGGGCAATTTATATAAAATACAGTTTAGTATTCCAAAGATTGCGGGTTCGCGTCTAACAAGTGGATGTCCGCGTAACCCTACACAAGTTGTGTTCTCTGTCACCAAGCAGTAGAATTTCTGAAGAGAAATCAAGTCCTGCGATACGCTGGTCTCTTGTCCAGGAAATTGGGCTTCGTTAGTTACCGGCTTTCGGGCAGAAGAGCTGTGAGTAGACTCCTCAGCAGTGATGGGCAATAGTTAACTAAAAAGTTGCTAACTATTAGTTTAACTAAAAAAATTTAGTTAAGGAAGAAGTTTAACTAAAAAAAATAGTTTAGTTAAAACCATAGTTTAACTAAAAAATTTTAGTTGCTAACTAAAAAGTTTAACTAAAAAAATCAGCAATATGCAACTATTTTTCCACAGTGAACATTGAACACTGTCAGCAAAAAAACATTTTACCACTGCATGGTTTTAGCATTTACAGCCTGTGTTTTCAAATTCATACACTACTTACAGTGCACATGTAACTGTATGCCAGAACAGTACACATTGCATAGTTTGAAGGTGAAATTGTCATTGACGCTTTGCATTATTACAGTTCACTTAACGTCTTTTATTGCAAAAATGTTTGTCGTAAATAGTTGGAAAATAGTTGGAAAAAGTTTAACTACTTTTTTTTAGTTTAGTTAACTAATTTCCAAAATCAGTTGCCAACTTTAGTTTAACTACTTTTTTTTAGTTGGAAAATAGTTTTAGTTTAACTAAAAAAAATAGTTTAGTGCCCATCACTGCTCCTCAGTCCAGTGGCGTAGAAAGGTTTTGGGAACCCTTGTGCAGAGCTTCGATGGTGGGCCCTTGAACCCCTTCGATTTGAAGCAAAAAAACGCTGTGTAAAAAAGCTTGGCGCTCTAGCGATATTTGCATATTTCGCACCGTGAGAAGTATGCAGATATCATAAATCGCACCCAAATTGAATAATAATTAAATAATAACATTTTAATTATTTCTCCGATTTATTTTTATAATTTTTTTTTATTTCTCCAGGCTAGCATAACAAAATTGAATTAAAAACATTGTTTCATACTGCTAAAATATGAATTATTCACACTTAAATTTTGTCAAATTGTGAAACAGTTGGGTTGGTTGATAAAAAAAAACGAAACAATTTAGCAGCGCCACTTAAATAAGACTTAGACATAGGCCTAACTGAGTCTGAGCCTGAGGGAGTGCGGTGATTAAAATTATACAATCTTTAAGTTTAAGTATTAGTAAGTTACTGTAAGTAATTATGCAACTGTCAGTTTAAATTACACAAAGTACTACAAAGCCCTTCTGATCGCCGGAGGTCCTTGTGCCTTGCACAACCTGCACAACACATTGCTACACAACTGCCTCAGTCCTCAGCGTTCCATTAGGGACGTAGCTGTTCATTTATCGTCGTTTCTTGTATTTTCCAGGGAAGATGACATACGTTGTGGCGTTGGTTTTCGTACTGATCGGATCAATGGTTGAGCGTTCAGCTGCAGTTTCTTGCTACAAGTGTGATTCTGCTAGTTCTGATCAACAGGGAGCACCGTGTTCTGAACCTTTCAATGCATCAAGTGCTCCGAAATGCACTGGATCAGCGTGTTCAATCCTATATATTAATAACACGGCTGCTCAGGGTAAGCCATTCATTGTCGGGTTTTGTCACAAGAATTTATATTACATCTAATATAAGAGGAAATAGGCAGCCAAGCAAGTATTTATAGAAATCAAGCAAGCATGCTTTATAAATTTTCAATTACAGTTGTAGTTACAAGTAACGAGGTAAGTATGTAAGTAATCAAATAAATATATATATAAGGTGAATCTGAGAGGAGTGTCTAGTGTGGTGGAAAGCGTTAGATGATAAGTTTACGGATGACATCATGTGCTGAGTTCCCTGACTGAGTTGCAGCGAGATAGATCAGCGAGGACAGGTTCTTGCATCCGAGGCACACGACAGCCTTACCGTCCAGCAGTTCCTCGCATATGAAAGACGGCGAAATGCTCGGATTTCTCTTTATCCATCAGTACACGCATAGGAAGATATCGTAGTTCAGAGGTTTTCAAACTTTTTTGACCAGGGACCCCTATTTTTTTCTAGGCATAGCTCGCGGACCCAAGCGCATTTAAAAAGTATAATTTATCATTTAAAATTTAAACAAAATAACAGGCAGACTATTTCCAAAATACAAGCTTGCTTATAGTAGTGCATGAATTTGAAAACACAGGCTGTTAATGTTAAGACCATGCAGTGTTAATCATTAATTAATGTTAAGACCATGCAGTGTTAATCATTGTAGGGCCTAATTAATATTTTCAGAACGCTCTCGCGGACCCCGCCATATCCTCCGCGGATCCCTCTTGGTCCGCGGACCACAGTTTGAAAACCTCTGTCGTAGTTGATGGCTGACGTGACTCCAAAGACATTCCTAACCTAGTTTAGTTCACCAAATTCAAGATTTCCCAGTTGCAAACGACTCACAGATTATCATTTGTCTCTTGTATTATTTTAAATCTTTTATTTATGGAAGCTTCGAGAATATTATATAACATAATATTCTCGCAGCTTGCGTAAATAAAAGATCATCATCAATTTAATTCACGATGGAAGCATACAACGCCATTTCTTCTCAAAATCTGCTTCGACGTCATAATCCTCGATAATAGGCCTACATGAACTACAATTATCATTGGAATTCTACTAGAATGCATGCAGTGTTTCTGCCATTGATAGGCTAGTTCAATACCACAAGACTTCGAGCGCCTGTACTAAATACCGTCCAAACACACAACATTTACGAAAGGCTCGTATACTCGCGTATAAGAAATCTGAGCAGAAGCGACTGCACTTGTAGAGCATTACTAGACGTGAACCTATCAAATGAAAAGAATATCTAAATATCGTCAGGGTACAAGCAGTAGCCAAGATTGATGTCGGTAAGTGGTGAGGCATATATAATGTAGGCCTAAGCATGCAGGAGCCTGCCCAGTACAGAGCCTTGGAATAAACCGCAATTCAAGAGCGTGGGGGTAGAGTGTGTTGATATAGCGAATTGCTTGGGTGTACGCAATAATCGAACCAATTGAGAGTGAAATCAGATATATCGAACAGCGAAAAAGAAGTATTTTATAATCAACGGTGTCAAGAGCAACAGATAAGTCCAGGTGTGAGAGCAGTAATTTTTTCTTTGAATATGGAGCTGATCGAATTCAAGGTCATTGATAAACAGATTATCTATTTTAGGATATTTCAGCCTCATTCGAAATTGCACTGACGATGCAAGTTCTCAAGCAGACCCATGCCAGATGTACAGAGAAAAACAACAGGAGTACAATGCGACATTGTACACCTACGGCGACACCTGCTATTTTGTGGGCCGAATGTCCAATCCAGATGGATTGTCAACTTTCATCGGTTGCTTATGCAAGACGGACAACTGCAATGCCGATCTAAGCTTACCACCGAATCCTGAATACACCACGTCGAATGCTGGAGGTCCACCATCGACTACAGAACACAGCATGCGAAGCGCCAGCTTTTCTGCCATTGTCGTTGTCGTAATAATAACAGTCATTTCTACAATCAGTTAAGCTATTTAAAAATGATGTTCCCTTCGATTGACGCTGATGATGCAGCAGAACCTTATGATAGGCCTATGTCTATATCTTTCAAAATATGTAGTTTGAATATTTTATAAATGATGTTAGAATTTCGTGACTTTTAAACTTCCATGATAATCTTAAAATGCACTCTATTTTGCTATACAAAACTCCATCCAATCCAGTTAATGATTTCACGCCCATTATAGTTATGCACAGTGCTTTTTTCAGCCGGAACGGCGTTCCGGCACCTTTTTAGTACCTAAAAACTAATTTATTTATTTCAATAATAAAAACAATAATTTTGTTATTTTAATTTAATTTCAGTGTTTTGAGCTGTTTTCAGTGTTTACCGAGACCCCTGCAAACACCCAATTCTGTTTTTCTCGGAATTTTAGTCCGTCCATAATTGTTCCGTTCCGGAACCTGTTTTTCTATAAAAAAAACCACTGGTTATGCACATGACATCAATCGATGTTCGCTTCAAATGAGAGTGTGTCGCAAAATATTTTCAGTTGGAGAAGTCCAGTGGAAAACTAATATTCATCTAAACCAAAAATCAGCCTACGGTGGGTAACCTGGATGAAAATGATAAATATAGTAGAAGTTAGTTACACGAGTTAGGCTTAATCTACTCTTATACAGTGACTTCAATAGCGCCATAAACACAATTCGCAAGAATCTGATATCAGTCAATGGTCGCTTTCAAGCTAAATTATTGTCCGGAGATTTAAACGATTGGAGCAGCCTGATCGAAATTCGATAGATCAGGAAACCAGAAATCAGGATGCAGAGGGTAGACAAGCGAATAGGTCATTGGTGGTTACATAGTTGCTGATACATGTATAATTCTGTCCTTGACTCGTCGATTTATTCAAATAAGTAAGTACGTAAGTAAGTATATTCCTTATTGAACCACCTGTATGCGCACTGTGGTTAACAAACATGTTATGCAGTTAGAGGCATGAAACACAAGAAACAACATAAGTTGGAGAGGAAGCCAGCTAACTAGGTTAGGTATAGATAGAAGGCCTAACAATTGGATATGAATTTTACTGGTATAACATCCTAGTTAAGAAATTCTTACGCGTTAACGCGTCTGCCTTAGGAATCTTCCTGTTATGCGAGCGGGGACGCAGGTCATAGGTACGGATTATGGGAGGGGGAGCAAGGGATGGAGAATGTGGCCAGGGTTGTGGAGCACCGCTGAAAAGGGAGCTCTGTCAGCTCTTGCACAAAGAATATCGAAGGATTCGAGGCTGGGCGGTAGATACCCATGCCGTATCAACCTCTTATCCAGCGGGCAAAGACGAGAGTGCTGCTCGACATTTGTGAAGCCCCACCAGGCAGGAGAGGCATAAAGCAATCTAGCTAAGGTAGTTGCTCGGACAAGCAATCTAGCTAAGGTAGTTGCTCGGACAAGCAATCTAGCTAAGGTAGTTGCTCGGACTACAACATACAGGCGAGGCCCACTGAGGCCGTGTGCGGTAAGGCATCGGAGGGTGTAGAGGGATTGGCCTGCCCTTGTGCACAATCGCTGGACGACATGCAACACTTGTTATTAAAGTATTAAAACTATGACTGCTTCCAATAAACATCTTGTCGCTCTTTCTCATGCATGCAGTTTCACAAATTGCACAGATGATGATATGGAACTAAAGTTGTAAATAACAGTTTTGGTTAAACTTTCAGTTATATTCATATTACTACCATTGCGATAGTTGCCCTATACTTGCCCTACTTGCCTTATTGCTTTGTATGCATAAACAGCGATTTAAGGTCGCGCTGCTTGAAAGTAGTCAGAATATTTACATTATAGAAATTCTAGGCGATCTATTTTGCTACTATTTGAGAAGGAATTGGAAACAGTAATCCGACGGATCAAAGAAACATACATCAGGTTACCATGAAGAGGCGCTAATGTCAGTATGAACGGTTACATAGCTATGTGAGAAAATGAAAAGAGGAAGGCCGAGAAGGAGCTGGCCGGAGACAATTAGAGATGACCTGAGATGTCTGGAGCTGACGTGGGAGGAGGCGGAGAGGCTAGCAGTGGACAGAGGAGAGTGGAGGAGATGCGTTGCCCGATGTGCAGACCTGCACCGGAAGGACTAAGTACTAAGTAAGTACTGCTTAGTGAGAACGACACTTATGACCATACAAGCTGCATAGGGTCGCTACACGTAGTACACTCAGTAGTCTAAAACAGGCAACCAGTAGAATACACACTCAATGCTTTTAACCGAATATACCCCGCATCGCATCCCTGTGAAGATATTATTGGCGTTGTAGGTTTACATTTGTAGAAATGAACGGCTTATAGAATGAAGGCATTCAGGGCAGTTAAGTTTCTACACAGCTCTGTATAACCGATAACAGAATCTAACCTAACTGAATTCTCAACCTTCTGTTGCGTATAGTTCTGATGTCTACCAGCCCGAACAAAAATTGAGGCTTACCAAAAAATAACAACTTCTTTCATTGCTTGGTTTGTATTGAGGTATGGAACAATATGACCCATTTACCGTGTCTGCGAACAACTTGGATGGAGAACGTAAGGTCTTGGACAGGTTTGACTATGACTCAATTATTGAGTTCAGTAAAAGATCGAAACATCTGGAGACGGACGGTCCATAGTGCGGCCAGCCTTCTGATCGAAGACGGCTAAAGACAAGACACGACACCGTGTCTGCGGTGTCTGTGAAGACCTGCTTTGCAAAGGTGAATGTACAACAGGTAGAACGCACTAGGTTAAATCTGTCATCTGTAACCAAACATTTGGACAAACTTTCTGTCTGCTTTGTATTCTTTAGAAAACTAATGGGAACGTCAACTATGTAAGTTTATTTATTACAGGGGTCTTATATAGCGCCCCTTCAAGGTTATCTACTCAGGAGCGCTCCCTGTCCAACCCCGGTCAAACAAGACAGTTTTCAGGCAAGAGTGGAAGAGAGAAGAGCAATCAATTGGGGTCAGGCGCAGCGCTACTGGGAGCCCATTCAGGTCGAAATACAAATGCTTTTTACCTCCCCATGCCCCAAGAGCTGAGGCCCTGGCCGAGTCACAGGATGAGCGCCTCTTACGGGCTGTTTGTGTGGATCAGCATCATGTATTACGCGGCCTATTCCCTGCGCCTCGCTTGAACAGTTATGACCTTAGGCCCCGACCTCATGAGTTCATGCTCCCAGCTAAAGATGATCGTAATTTCATTTCTATGGCATTATATAAGAATGTATATTAATTGCTAACCTTTTATGTAGGGAAGAAATCAATAGTCTGGAGAGTTACCTAAGATCGCCAATCTAACACCCCTCACTGTATTCGCTATAGCTGGCATAAATTGTTCTAGACATTACGTGTTATAGATGCGTCTGTGACAACTGCATGATGAATAAACGAAAATTGATTGATTGATTGTAGGCTAGTAAGTAAATGGCAAGTTCTGCGATATACTGGTCCCGTGTCCAGAAGTTTGGGATTCGTTCATTAATGGCTTCATGGCAGAAGAACGAGAAATGAGCACATCTACCGCGTTACAGTAAGGACAAGGAAGCTTTTACTCATATTTCTTGAAATAAAGCAGATTCTTCATGTTGTGACTTTTCTAGGGAAGATGAATAGCACTATGGCGCTGCTTGTCCTACTGATCTGCTCAATGGTTGAGCGTTCGGATGCAGTCTCTTGCTACGGCTGTGGCTATGATGGCGCCTACCTGAATCGTCCTGCACTCTGACTATCAATGCAACAATTGCTCCGAAATGCAACGGGTTGAAATGTGAATGGATGTTTCAAAACCTCAAAGGTCCATACAGTAAGTCAGTCGTTTGGCATTTTTTTCAGTCACCCAACTTTGTCTTGTATAAAGATAAGTAAGAATGTAAGAAAGTGAGTAAGTAAGTAAATTAATAGACTGTCACGCTGCGGGCGCCCCTGCTGGTATAGGCCCTCCAACATGCTTAGTCACCGCCTCAGACCTCAAACCTGAGCATCCAGAAAATCTGATCGTAAAGTACGGTGACGACACGTACCTGATAGTGGGGTGTGAGCCATGGTAACGGAGCAACTTGACTCTGAAACAATGGGCGGTGAATACTAACCTACGCCATAATCAAGCAAAGTCCCGTGAGATGTTCATCGTTAGAAGAGGACAAGTGGATCCACCACCACCCCCTCCCCCGTCCAAAGTGGAAAGGGTACCCTCTATGAGGATCCTGGGTGTCATGATCAACGCAGTTCTCCGTGTGTCGACCCACGCAGAAGAGGTTCTAGCTCTTGGCTCAGGATCCCTCCATGCGCTACGGATCCTCAAAGCCCATGGTTTGGCAAGAGAGGCGTTGCAGATAGTAGCAGGGGCAACAAGAGTTGCAAGGTTGACGTACGCTGCACCAGCCTATTGGGGCCTGATCACATCGGATGACCGTGACAGACTAGAAAGGTTAATGGGCAGAATGCGTCGTCAGGGTTAGCTTCCCCATGACCCTCTGAGTTTCGAGGAGCGAGTGGTGACTGCAGAAGATCGGTTGTTTTCAGCAGTTATATGGAGTCTCGAGGGGTTTATTCCCAACAACGAAAGTGCGACAGTATAAGGCCGCGTCCACATAACGTTTCCATCCCGGACAGAGATGATAGAAACTATATTCCTCGCGTTCTCTATAGAAGCTTGAAATGACGAGCATGCGTTCTATATTAGAAATGACGGTTATCCGATCTAACATTCGAGACAATTCTATTAATGTTTAGAATATTTTAGCCTTCATATTCCGTTAGTTAACTAGACTAAGTCTGTAAAAGGATGCGTTGTGTCATCCTTATTATGTAATAAACGAATATTATATTAATTATATAAAATAGTAATAATAATTATATTACTATCTTTATAATTATATAACAATAATATTAATACTGGCGAACCCCGAGAGACTAGCTTTCTGTTTCAGCGTCTCTCAGTAACAATTCAGCGCTTTAATGCTGTGGCGTTCAGCGGTTTCTTTGCCAAAGCTCTACCCGACACGGATGAGGTGTAGACGTTCCAGAAACATAACACTATTAATTTCTAAGACCTTGGGGAATGAAGTACCTTAGGACAAAAATAATAATAATAATAATAATAATAATAATAATAATAATAATAATAATAATAATAATAATAATAATAATAATAATAATAATAATAATAATAATAATAATAATAATAATAATAATAATAATAAGGGACCATTGATACCTCGGGACCAAATGATAATAATAATAATAATAATAATAATAATAATAATAATAATAATAATAATAATAATAATAACAGTTGGTTTTGAATAAAGGAATAATTTGGTTGCATTTAAAGGCACTTTTCCCACTCTTTCCCCCGAAGACGAGGCCTGACCCTCCAGACACTATCTCTGCTCCTAAATAACAATTTTTTCCAAATCCTGAGGGATCCTTGATACCTCGGATAAAAAAAATAATAATAACAATAATAACAGGAAATTCATGGTATAAATAAACTCTAGGGTGGAAGCTGTTGTTGCTGCTTTATGAGGTGCTCAAAGTTTGTATTACGCTCAAGCGTAGTTGTTTTACCTGTCGGCCTGCGTTGTTTTTAATCTTTCGAGTGTGGCTGCGTCTGAAGTATATTAATGATAGCCATACGAGTTAGGTAACATTTATATTGTATAGTAAAACAATTATTCAAATTAGGATAGGCGTTGATACTTGTTTTAAGGTCGAAAAATAAAGTCAGAGGTTCAATTTACAGCTCGGATTTTAACAACAGTTGCTATTACAGAAATGCAGATGGCCGCGTCGTAAAAAATTCAATCAGAAATGAAAGGTGCTAATCAATTACTATGTAGGCACTGTGTATTCATTGTACAAGCGTAATTATCGGGGGAGAGCAACAGGTACCCGTGAACCATTTTGTTGGAATGGGGTACCGTACCAACTTTTCACAGCCAGAATAAACAATCTCGATAATGTCTAGTATGAACTTCGCACTTAGTAATAGATGTCTAGATTGTGACTACAACGCCAATGCTTTGATTTACATGTACATCTTCTCTGATTTTCAGTCCATCAAAGAAGGAGGTCAGAAGTCACTGACGTCACGTGATCTAGTGAATGGGGTCGGTTAGATAGCTCGACCGATAGTACACGCAGAGTGTACGGGTTCGATCCTCCTCTGAGAAAGTTACTGTGTGGGGACCTTGAAGCCTTGAACAATTACTCAGCGCCATCGATTGGTTCTTGGTTATTTATTAGTTGCGCTTAAAAACTGCGTAATAATGATAACATAAATAATACTAAATATATATCATTATTTGCAAACATGCTTGCATACATATAAATAAATACATTCGCTGCTTCGCAGGTATTGTGACTCAACTTTCAAAACAACGTCAGCAGAGGTAGAGTGGGGAACTAACTGGATGTCAAGTGTACAAAGTCGAAACAGCAAATTAAAGACAAAAAATGGATTACTATCGACCGACCTACACGGATGAGGTATCAGCCGTGGTAGAAAAAGCCGAGGCCATGTAAAATATTTACTAAACACCTTACCTCTGGTCACCTTTATGCAGATGACGTTCAGATCTTTGTCCAAGGCTCGTCCTCTCAGCAGATCTCCCTTGTTGGATCCATTGATTCCCTGTCACATGATCTCCAGTCTTGGATGTCATCAAATCGACTTAACCTTAACTCTTCTAAGACACAACTGATCTGGTTTGGCACTAAGCAGCAACTTTCTAAACTTGATATCCCACTTCTGTCGTCAATATACCCTGCTATTTCATTTTCATCCAGTGTTCGGGATTTGTGGGGTCACCCTTGATAGTACCCTCTCGTTTTCTGAACACCTCTCCCACCTGACGCGTTCCTGTTTCTATCACTTGAGGCGTTTGAGGGCTGTTAGAAGATCAGTTTCTCCTTCAGTGTTTACTACTATGGTCCATGCCTTCATTTGCTGCCGCATTGACTATTGCAATTCATTGTTTGCTGGGCTCCCTAAAGAGCGCCTTTCATCTCTGCAGTCTGTTCTGAACGCGGCTGCCAGGCTCATTGCCCGTTTTCCTCGCTTCTCTCACATCACTACCTTTATGACTGATGTAGCCTACTTCACTGGCTTCCTGTTGCTTCCCGCATCCAATACAAGGTTCTTCTCCTGGTCTCTAGGACTCAACTGGGAAAAGCTCCTAAATACCTCTGTGACCTAATGCGCAAACCTCTATCTGCTCTCTCTTCCCGCCTTCTTCGGTCTGCTGACCGCCTTGATCTACTTGTCCCTCGCGCAAGGACTTCGATGGCACAGCATCGTGCTTTTGCCATCCTTGGCCCTTCCCTATGGAATGACCTGCCCCCCCCCCTCTCTCCGTAGCAAGATATTGCTTGGGATCTCGCCCTCTTCTCTGCGCTGCCTAAAGACCTTTCTTTTCCCTCGGGGCTGACACGCTGGGAGCGCCTCTGAATAGTCTATGATGTGAGAGGCGCTTTATAAACAATCATATAAGATAAGATAAGATAAGTTGTTAATACGTGACAGCACACGACCTGTGAATTAAGACCCAGACAACTTGGTTGCATGCTAAGCCATTTTGGTAAAGGCTTGCACGTGGGTTACACTGACAATATTAGGAACTGTATATCTGATCACAACAGACAGTTACAGTGCCAAAAGGTTTATATACTGCGATGTAACGTAATTTACATGGCAGTTATATAGCCCAATTCAGAAGACAAAATAATGTCAACGAGAGACTGCTCGGCGGTGACATCATCGTGGGTAGGGACGTTACCAACTGTCGACGCTCCACAGTAGCGACGAAAATTGGTAAAAAGTCTAAGACTATGATGTCATCTGTCGCCTTTGGATTGGAATCCGTTGGTTGCGTTCCTCGTGTGTGCGTGGGCCTGCCAGTGGTGACCCGTCTAGTTTCTGTGCACTGTTTCGGGTACTGCTGATGGTTCAGTTCCTATTGAGATTTAGCATAGTTTAGATTGGAGCAGAGAGCGCCGTCGCTGATTATAGGAATGACAGAGTATCAGTTGCCTTAATAAATTATAAATACCAAATGATCACCTTTAAAGGGCTTTGTGCGTTTGTCGGAATGAAGTGATGAATGACAGTCGTAAGTATCGTTAAATTTCCACAAGATTGATCAATGATCATCTTTGTCCAATTAAACGGATATTCTGGTGCAACAGTGACTTACGAAGCACACAGAAGGTACATGATACGTGTAGCCTACGTGTTGCATGAGGAAACGTAGACTATAGGGTAATGCAATCGACTTTAGTGTAAAGACTGTAGTTCGGTTAAATGTTCTAAATAGAACTTTCTTATTTCACGTGTCAGTAGCTTAGCAGCTCATGCAAAGGTTGAAGGAATGTGACATGAAAACAATCGTGCCTGTTTGAGACGATTACAGCGACTTAATGAACACAAATTTCCACATTTTCTTCGTCAACCATTTGAAAGCTAGCATGTAGCATGTGCACCTAAACGAGACAAACGAATTTTACTTCTCGTGTTTCTAGCCCTCTTCCTCTTGAAACAGTATTTCGCTGCACATCCGTGATGTTGCACTTAACTCCGTCTAGCAAACATATTCAAGCTGTCTTCAAAACGCACTTCACGAGATCACTGTTACGTGCGGGTCCTTTAGGAAGTACTTAAAAGCCCACTATTCAGTGTTTACTCGTGTATGCGTACATACATACATCTATACACACATACATACCTACACATATACCATACATATGTACATACCTTACATAGTGTGACACCAATTCAAACAGCAGTGTAGGAGGAAGTCCACATCCAGTAAATTCATTGAAAATTAAGAGTTGAAGCCATACAATCGCTATAGGAAAACCTGTACATTTAAATTTATATTTACTTAGAACATTCATACACACATACATGCACACAAATATTAACATATATACCTGCAGACGTACATACATACATAGTTACATACATACAAATAAACATACATGCATTTAAACATGCATACATACTGATGTAAACTGAACCAGTCATTTTACAGTCTTGTTGAAACTTACAGGCATGTTCACTTTGCTGGCATTGATACAAAATTGCTTCTTATGCGTTTACGTGCTAATACATGGGCCATGGCATATCATAACTGTATAACTAGTGGGACAAATGTCCCAGTAGTTTTAGGATTTGTCCCAGTAGTTTTAGGATTTGTCCTAGGGAATGCATGGTTTAAAGTATAACTAGTGGGACAAATGTTGGAGGGGTTATAAGATTTGCCCCAGTAGTAAAGGAGGAAGAAGGAAATAATTTTTTTGAGACGAATTGCTAAAAAATGTCATAAACGTTTTTGCGAGGTGATTTCCTAAAATTAAGGTCGTCAAGCTTTTTGGAGATGATTTCCTAAAAAAAGGTCATCAATTTTTTTACGTGAATTCCGTAAAAAAGGTCATCAACTTTTTTGGGAGATCAATTCGCCATCAATTCGCCCGACTTTGTCCCAGTAGTGTAAATCTCTTAAAATATGCACTGACATGGGCAGTATTTAAAGCAGGGCTTTTTTTCAGCCGGAACGCGCCGGTACGGCGTTCCGGCACCTTTTTCAGCTCCTAAAAAATAATTTATTTACTTTAATAATTAAAACAATAATTTAGTTATTTTAATTTAATTTAAGTGTTTTTGAACTGTTTTCAGTGTTTATTGAGACCCCTCCCAACCCCTAATCCCGTTTTTCTCGTGATTTTAGCCCGCCCATAATTGTTGCGTTCCGGCACCTATTGTTCCGTTCCGGAACCTTTTTTTCTAGAAAAAAAGCACTGGTTTAAAGTGACGTTGCTATTAAGTATTGATGTTTATGTGTATTTTGTTTCTATTTGAGACACAGTGAGCAATCGTAATCTGTTAGAGAATTCCCGTCAAACTCTGTTGGTTCAGAGAAACAGGGGCGTCCGCAGCGTGACGCACTGGACGCACGTGCGTCCATCCACCAAATCAAATCCACACAAGGAATTGGCATCGCATCAATATTTTTGTTAAACGGCAATACGGCATGTTAAAGCATTAAATGTTATCTAAATTGAATTTTTTTTGTATGCTTGTCACTTTTCACTACTGCATAAATGGCAGCTATTTCAATTTTCATACTTATATCTATGGTAGCAAAGCGGGCAAGCGGCCATATTATTTGTTTACGAGAGGGGTGTGCGTCCTATTTTGTTAAGCCTGCGGGCGCCTCTGCAGAGAAACCAGAAGTTAGATTGCGATGCAGATGCCATCTTTATTTCGTGAAAATCTGTGTCGTTTATTTTTAATTAGTAGGCCTAACTTCTGGAGCGCCAGTGTATATTGCCAAAGGCTCCAACCAATGTCGCACCAAAACCAAGTCGTAATCAGTCACTACCCAGGAGATCAGCACACTAAGACAAAGAGGCAACTTATGGTGGATAAGCAGTCTGAATAAGTAAGTCTTACGTTGAGAACAATATGGCAGAACGAACATGATGCAACAATTAGGTAGGGCCTACAGCAAACCGAGAAAGCTCGTTTACCATCATATAATTAGTTAGATATCAAATTACTCCGCCAGGCAACTGTTTAACCGTGCTTTAAGTTCAATTTCTGTATGACGTTGTGCATGTTTAAAATTTCGTATTACTGGTGATGATGATGATGATGACGATGATGATGATAACAATGATTATTATTGTAATCATAATAAATAATAATAATGATAATAACCCATTCCAGTCCTATGCAATTACTATAGGATGGCAATCGAATGACCTGGTTGATACATGTAACTGTTAGAATAAGGACTGAAAATTATAATAAGGATTGTAACAGTTTGCCTTGTTTAGAACCTTTTAATTTTTCACATAAACAAGCGCAAACAGCGACGTCCAAATTTAGCTCAGCTCTAATTCACTTTTTTACACAAGACTAAGCCTGTTACAACAATAGAAAAGAGTCTAAACATTGTTCGTTGATATTCAAGAAAGTATCCCGTTCACCATCAAAGGCTATAATAGGTTATGCCCATATGATTTTTTCTGCATATTTTAAGATTATGTATGCGATCTACACTCATATTTGTATCGGGACGGTGGTGTCGGGTAACCACACATTTTGAAAGTGGAAGTTGTCACCACTTTGTGGATCTGCATATGCGTAGCGGAAATTTCAGTGGTGGGGAGCAAGATTTTACTTCTGATCGAAAGAAAAATAAATCCCGAAATTCGGATAAGTTGGAGCTAGTTTGTTCAGCACTTTTCCCGTCGCCTACTTGTCCGAAAAACAGGAACGCCCGAAATTAGAGGAAGTTACACTTCTGAACCCAGCATCCTACGCCTATGTGGACCTATTTTAAAGTAATCTTGCATCATGACAGCGTTATTTTGGATTGAAGCAAGTTCAAGCAAGAATTAACGGAGAACGTGTAATTAGAACGATGTAGTTTAAACTCGTTTAAACGAACTGGGCATAAGCCTACGTTTTTTGGTGACCTTTATGGGACAAAGTTAACTCTTGGCTACTACGTCGCTAAGAGATATACCGCGAGAAAGTACTTCACCACTCATCCACATTTTATAACTAAAACAACAGTACCCTACTTAGAAGCATAAGTGTTGATACACAAGCAATAAAATATAAGATTTTATAAGCCCCTATTACACAGTTCAAAATATTCAAACACGTTTATTGTTCCACTTCTAACGGACTTTCTTAATATTCTATTTATATCGCTCATTCATAATGATCACGTGGTGATATTTATTGCCGCTCACTAATAATAATAATAATGCAATCCAGTTAAATCGAACGGCAGACGGTATCTTCATCTGTTTTCATTGCGAGTAATGAGAAAAAGGTCAATAAAAAACGTAGGCTTATGCCCAGTTTGTTTAAACGAGTTTAAACTACATCGTTCTAAAGGCACATTACACTCCAATGGATCCAGTCGGAACAATCTGTCCTGGATCAGACCAGGCGCCAATTAGTGTTGTGCAAACAGGGAGCAACTCTTCACACACAACGCATTCTGACGATAGTCGGTAAACTGAATATTATGGCGATGAAAACCTTTTCAGCAGTAAGCCGTTAATAAAATTTTAACCATCCAAAGGTTAGAAGACGATTGCTAAAACCCATCCCACTAGCAACAAGAACAGCATGTAGGAAACTGCTTACCAAGATACTAAGGCCAGTTATACAAGAACCAAATAGCCCCTCCAAATGGCAAGATCTACTTAAATTCCGTCGATTATTCTGTCTAAGCGCTGGAGGGGAGGGCGAAAGCGGAACTTGGGCAAAATTATTCTGCAGCGCATCGAAGCCTAGCATAGTGGAATGGTCATTTCTGATGTAGCTAAAGAAATCTGACGCACGAACTGGCAGGAGGAACGACTAGACCTACGATGGGGAAAATATCTTACCCAGGCGGTGTCTAGCAGGCTCGAAGACGGCGACATAAAAGGGGCCCTTCGTCTGTTATGCTCTGATGATGTTCCTGTAGAAGATTCACCTAAAGTGATGGAAGAACTAGAGCCCATAATAGCCACCAAAGTGGGTATTAGAGCCCATAATAGCCACCAAAGTGGGTATTAGTAGGAGCATAACCACAAGAGCCCATAATAGCCACCAAAGTGGGTATTAGTAGGAGCATAACTACTTTTTTTTCTTCAAGTTTCTTGACTCTGTCGATTAGTTCAGATGAGTACTGCGGGGATACTATAGGGGTTTCAGTTATTTTGCGTTTTTTTGAGTTGCTAGGTGACCGGAGAACACTGCCATGCCCTCAGGAAGACAGGTTTGATGCCATACAGGTTTCTAGAAAGATGATCTGTAATGATATAGCTTCCTTTCCGGGGGCAACTAGCGGAGGACCAGATGACTTCACACCACAACATCTAAAGGACCTTCTGTCCAATGCAACAGACACGGATTTCGTAGAGACTACTACTGACCTAATCAATCTACTGTTGAGAGGCGGGCTACCAAAACACATTGCTGAGATTTATACGGCGGTAGACTAACAACACTTGAAAAAAAGATGGCGGAGTTAGACCAATAACAGTAGGATCAATCAATCAATCAATTAATCAATCAATCAATCAATCAATCAATCAATCAATCTGCTTTATTATAACACAACAGACAATAGATTTAACAGGCAGTTGAGGATACACGTGGCGACGTTTGGCTGCCAACTGTATTTGGCATGTTGTCAGTCCGTACGGTACCTATCTCAAAGTCTGTCACCGCTCCAAATCGGCATGGGAGTATCAGGAGGGGCAGAGGCTGCTGTCCACGCAACCAGACGATACTTACAGTCTATGCCTGAAGACCATATTATAGTGAAACTGGACTTCTCCGATGCCTTTAACTCTCTTAGAAGAGATTCAATGTTTGAGGCGGTAGCAGCAAAAGCTCCAGAAATATACAAATACGTCTTTGATAACTATCCCCACGCCCCCCAGCTACTATAGACCAGACAGCATACTATTCTGTCAGAGGAAGGGACCCAACAAGGCGATCCCTTAGAATCACAGGAGTTCTGCCTGGCGATACATCCACTTCTCGAGAGTCTGACAACCCCACTAAATATTGGCAATATGGACGATCTCACTTTTTGCTGGACCGATGGATAAAGTTGAGTGCGACATCAGCTTGATAGAGAAAAACGCGCCCATGTATGATTAACAGCTGAATCGAGCAAAATGCGAAACATCCGCTAGAGATTATGATAAAGTAAACAATAATCAGACCTTCGCCGAGTTTGAAAATGTGGCCGTTGAAGATTTGACATTGCTGGGAGCACCGCTACTACCATGTTGAGCTGTCGAAAAATCCGTTCAGAAAAAGATTAAAAATCTGAAGAAAGTCATCACAAAGCTTGAGACACTACACCCACACGACTCATTCACCCTGTTGAGGTGCAGCTTAAGCATATCGAAGTTGCTATACACACTCAGAACATCAGCCTGCTTCTTAAACGAAGGACTTCTACGCGACTTCGACGAACTCTTGAGAACAGGACTGTGTAGCCTTCTCAACATTCACATGAGCGACGATCAATGGATCCAGGCTTCTTTGCCTGTGAGAAATGGTGGTCTGGGCATTCGTAGTGCCGATATGCTGGCAACTTCCGCCTTTTTGGCATCATCCGCTGGCACGCGAATCCTTCAAGACCAACTGCTGCACGATGTGGCTGTAACGTTCACTGATCCATTAGTAGAGGGGCCTCTATTTCGTGGTCTTCGAGATCGAACGCACCTCCTCCCATTGAACAGAAGGCTCATATACAAAGAGAATGGGACAGCGTACTGATCTCACATGCACTTCAAGGCCTATCAGAAAGAACTAGTGATTCCGCTAGTAAAGCCCGATTGTTAGCTGTGCAATCACCACACTCAGGAGACTGGCTTCATGCGCTTCCCTTAACAGCAGCAGGATTACGGATGCCAGCAGAGGTATTAAGAATAGCATCCGGCATCCGGCTGGGCACTGCGTTGTGCGAAAAACACATGTAAATGTGGTGCCATAGTAGAACCCAATGGTCATCACAGATTCTCTTGCATCAAAGGAACTGAAAGGCAACAACGACATGCCATGTTCAATGACGTGATTTCGCGGTCTTTCATCAGAGTCAAAATACCGGCCGTCAAAGAGCCCAATGGCCTCTCCAGATCTGACGGAAAAAGGCCTGATAATACAATAATACCTTGGTCCAGAGGTCGTTGCTTGGCGTGGGATGTTTCGGTGCCAGATACATTCGCAGCATCGTATCAGCATGTAACATCGCAAAACGCAGGTGCCGCAGCAGAAAAAAGCAGCCCATAATAAGGAAAGCAAATATGTTGCCATCTCACAATCGCACCATTTCATCCCTGTTGCAGTCGAAACCTCAGGAAACTGTCACGCTGAGTCACTGGATTTTGTTCAGGAACTTGGAGCCAAGATAAAAGCAACGACAGGTGACCAGCGTGAGACCAACCCTCTGCTCCAGGGTCTATCAGTCGCCCTGCAAACCATCCCTGCAAACCTTCCCTGCAAACTGGAAACTCCTTATTTGTTCTAGGCACTTCGGATTTGAGCACTAGGGAGACCGTGCAGCCACGACTGAATGACGGCCTATAGCCTAGATACAGTGACAACAGCAAGCAATTCGTCTGCATGTGAGTCTGTTGGTCGTATCAAGAAATAAATTTGAATAATAATTTAAAAATAATAATAGTAATAATAATAATAATAATAATAATGATGATGATAATAATAATAATAATAATAATAATAATAATAATAATAATAATAATAATAATAATAATAATAACAACAACAATAATAATAAATAACAATAAAGACACCAACGATAATAGAAATAATGATAATAGTAATAACAATAATAAGAGCATGGTCGAGTCACTGCGCCAAGGCCGAGGACACGAGGTTTGTCCTCTAGACCTGGTCTCAGCAGGCCCGTGTTAAGGGTCCCCGGGGTCCTGGAGCACTCTGTCATGTTGGGGCCCTCTGTCCCTTCCCTTCCCTTCTCCTCCCTTCCCATTCTCCTCCCATCCCTTCCTCTACCTTTCATCCCTCCCTTCCCCCTTCTCTAATTTAGTAATATTCAAATCTGCTCAGACTCCAATCGACAGCAATTTCAACGATAATAGTAAGCACATTAATTTTTATAATGCTTATTCGTATTATTACGGAGCAACAACTCAGTGCAAAAGTCAGTAAATGGACTGTCAAATTATTTTACCCTAGTCAGTAGTCACATTGGCTTTTTCATCATCAAACTGTCAACAAACGCGCAAACGGGTTATAAATACAGGCAGCAGGCTACAGCGACCCTGTCACTGCATCACATTGATCATATTAGCACCTTAACTTCAACTCACATATTAAGACGTACAACTATCTAGTTCAAACTGTAGGCTCAAATTGTGTGAACAGAATTGAATGAATCAGATAAATAGCAAAGTTATAAGATTATAATAAGAAATGCAAAAACACTAAAAAATATATTTATGGCTATTTTAGATGTTTATACTGACAGTACTGTCACTGTCATGCAAGGTAAATTATATTTGCAAAAGTAGCCTATTTTTGAGAAGTAAGGAATATACATCGCTGTTTATAGACTGAATTGCACTTGCAGACATTTCATTTTCATGTATGCTGTCCTTAGAACTCAAATGAATTTGAGTTCTAATTTTTTACACATCACATGCACAAAGACTACATGGAAAACAGCGACCCCTAGAAAACTTCACAAAAACGTGCATTCAAACTAAATAACAATTAAAATCTTAATGAACGTTAAAAAAAATTATGAATCTATCATGTTAGACGTACTAAGCCGTAATTTTGTGCACAAAATGACATTGTCCTCCTTTGGTTTCGACGCAGGCACTAAGACATGAATTCCACTTACTATGAGCAAGATATGAGTTACATAGATATGTGAAATGAACCAACGTTGGAAATAGTGCACTGGCACGCAAATGATCTACACAAATGCGGCTGCCTAAATCGTTTACATGCATAATGCATGTTCTAGCTGAGCTTGCTGAAGACACGTGTAGGCCTAAAGTTTGCTTTAGAGAACTTCCTAGGCAATACCTCCTACGCGTTGTCTTCCTATGACTGCCGCAGAATACAAAGTGGAAGGAGGATGTTGACATCCTCTCTTGATTTCTTGATTTACAACTCTGTTGTGCGTTCTGCCTGTCGCAATTTTATATCCCTACTCAGCAGTTGGTTAAATCCAGATTTGTATATAGCGTACACTAGAGCAGCGGTTCTCAACCTGTGGTCCGCGGACCACTGGTGGTCCGCGGCCATCTGCCTGGTGGTCCGCGAGCAAGGCCTGCAATTTATATTTTTTACAATTAAAAACATGCAAACAGACAAATTTTTGTCAATTTTAAAAATATTTGTTTACAAATTGTTTTAAATTTAATAGTAAATAATAAGTAAAATACTTAATCTTACCAAATTTATTATTTTATATTATAATTTTATATAAATTTATAATTGTATAGGGTCGCATATGTGCACCAGTGACACTATTTTTAGTGGTGGTCCGCGACCGAGACACAAAATTTATAAGTGGTCCTTGAGTCTCAAAAGGTTGAGAACCGCTGCACTAGAGGACGTTATAAGAGACGTTACGCCTTCTCGATATGTTGTACTTCTTACTAGTTCAGGCTGCAAGAGGACACTAGAACTACTGAAGAGAAAGCTGACCATTCAGCAAGGTTAGATTCTGTCATCAGTTAAACCGTGATGTGCATGAATAAAACTATTTCAATTGCATTCGTTGCTGTACTCCTGCATATTTTACACATACACTAGTCTATAATAAGCTACTTAAAACATAAGCTACAGAACCCAGACAACAACATCGAAACTATTTTATATTTTACAGCTGAACTAAGAAATGTTCAAAGCATGTTTTCTCTTCTGCCTGGAATTTATTTTCTTCTTATTCCTGTTTTTATAAGTACATAGTCTTGTCATACATTCTGATTACGATTTTATAGGCCTTCTACCTTCTAATTCTCGGCAACTTTTACATCTGAGCTCAGTCTGCTAGAAGAAAGCGGGTGAAAGGAGTCTAAGCGACGTAAAATGTTCTGATCAGTCCAATAAGGCTGTTCTTAAATGCAACTTCATAGATAGCAGTAGCAACAGCATTAGCACTAGCAGTAACAATGAAAATGATAATAACACAATTTTTATTGAAGTAGAAATAACAACAGCATGAAAAAAGGAACAAACATTAAGAACAACAAGGATGACGACGATAACGGCAACAAATACAACAACAACAATAAAAATAATAATAACTGCTCTGGCCGGGAGGTTTTGGATGAGGCTGGAACGCCGAATGACGGTGTCCCGAGATATTCTATCCCCCCTAAAGCGTATCCCCGGATGGAATAAACCGGTTTAGAGTATCCGGTGGGATGAACCATTCTATCCCCCCTCGTCATACGCATCACGATAGCCTCGACGAAATTCCAGTCAAAATCACCAAAAACAAAGTAAATTGATTTCAGGTCGACGTACAAACTAAAGATACGCAATTCAAACATTTTATGTGTGCAATAAATCCAAACTGAATACACTTAGAAACCGCCAAAAATGCAATCTAAACCGAATACTCCATTTCGCTAAGGGGGTTACGCATGTATGGGGGATACTCTATTTCGTGACAACGGCCGTCGACGGCGACCCTATGGAGATCAGGCATCTTTTAAAGCGTTTGTCTAAAGTACACAGCGATTTAACGCCGTAGCCACTATTTCCTGTAAGAGGTCGCACACCATGCAGGATAATATCTAAGAGCCCGAAGGATACTTTTTCCTCGGGCGATAATAATGATATTAACAATCATAACAATAGTCGGGTCAATATGCCATTTGACCCTCCAAAAATTACAAGAAAACGTTTAATGCTGATTTTCGGGTGCATTAGATCTGGAGAAGAGCATAGGGCCTACTAAAAGTTTACCGAAATCGGACCACCGGAAGGGGTCAAATTAGGCGCCAAAAAAGATGGCCGCCAATTTTAAAAGAATGACTCAAATGTAAGTAAGTAAGTAAGTATATTCTTTATTACACCATTAGCAAACGCACAATGGGACAGAAGCTAGAATCATTGATTGTAAAACATTGAAGTAATAATAAATCGAAATAAAAATGATAAAGTAAGTAAATAAAAAAGGAAGAGTTTTCTAATCATTGATGCAGTAATCTAGCAATGTAACCCTTCCCTATCAAAAGATCGCATCGTGGTATCTCACGATTATGCCAGGGAGGTCGAAGAGAGTACCCGGAAGATCGTATCGGAGGGAGCAAATCATGGAGGACATGCCCTGGGTCCCGAAGGATTGCAGCAAAGAGAGCATCGTCCGCCTTAGAACACAAGTCAAATGTAGGAGTATCAGTTGGCAGATACCCTTGTCGCTTAAGTTTACGTATCAAGGCAGAGAGACGCTCTCTCTCACCACCATTGGAAAATCCCCACCAGACTGGAGATGAGTACAACATTCGTGCCACTCTGGTGGAACGTACAACATCATGGAGGCGGCTTCCAGTTAATCCATGCGAAACCAGGACTCGCAGAGCAAAAAAGGATTGCTTAGCTTTACAACAGATGTTGTTAATGTGCGAGGAGAACCCAATTCTTTCAGAAAGAGTGACTCCCAAAATTGTGGTTTCATTTACCCGTACGATCCCCGCAATGGGCGTAGGGGTATCTAGAATTTTGGTTCGAGGACGCCTTATTATGATCTCACACGACTTGCTATGATTTAAGCGCGAGTTGCAATTTCTGGCCCATTCAGCTATGTGGGCAAGTTCAGAGTCAGTGGTCGTTATGTCTGAGGCAGGAATTATAAAATAGCAATCAACTGCATATTTGAATAATCGGTTCCCTGCATGAAGCAATTTTAGTCCAGAAATGGTGGCCAAAAAGTGGATTGGCCCAAGCCCTGACCCCTGTATAATGCTAGCATTGATACATTTGTATGGAGAAATGATACCACAAAATTTAGTACAGCGCACTCGATTAAAAAGCAAAGAAAGCACCCAATTGTAAACAAAATTAGGAATTAACATGGAGGCTAACTGCTCTGCGAGGTAATTATGTGTACTAGGGTGGATCGAAAAAAAATTTGTTCGTATCGAATATTAATAGTGACCGAATATTAATAGTGACCAACGAGATAAAAAAAATCGTCTGTGCTGTAATGGCAAAATGCAGTCAGTTTTTAACTAAATTGTGCTCATTCCTTGCATTTTTTGCATCGTATGTCAGCTAGAATAATTTAGATCTATTAGAATATGTGCTTAGCGCAGCGTCCTTCTGGTCTGCGTATCCTTTGACAACATCCTGATCGACTGCCTAGTGTCTGGAGGCAGCGTCCTGGGCATCAACGTATCGCTTGTTAGTCATGTGCAACGGTTCTGTCGTTACTCCATCATTCTTTGTCATGTTGTCGGTGACCACCTTCACTACTTGTGCCATGCTCGCTATGGTGGAGTGAATTTTTTTTATAAATGAATTCTAATGCTGGGCAAAAGATGCAACTTGGGTAGAGAAAGAAGCACACTATATAATATTTTAAATGTCAAATGATATCTTCTGCCCTCTACCATTGATGCAATATATAACGTGGATATTGTGTACAGAACTTGCTTAAATTTGCAGAAGAAAATCATGTAACAATTTGCTAACAGGTCTTTCTAGACTAAATTGACCCTGCTGAAAACGAAAATCGCGGTTAGCTAGCTGGATTTTGGCGGTTGCATGGAAAAACAAGATGGCGGACAAAATGGCGGCCAAATATCTTCGAATGGCTGTAAGCCAGGTCATATATGTAATGGAAACATGATTTTCAAAGTCTAAATTAACAGTTTCGGGGTCAAGGAATGCGATGGAACTAAAAACACATGATATGTAGCACTGCCAAAAAAGCAAAATGGCGGACAAAGTCCCGGCCAAATATCTTCAAATGGCTATAGGTAAATCATATACAGTATGTGATGGAAACATGATTTTAAAGTCTAAATTAACATTTTCGGGGTCAACGAATGCGATGAAACTAAAGACATATATATCGCACTGCCAAAAAAAGGGGCACAATAACTATCCGGAGGCGCTCTTAGCACAGAAGCCTCGAGGAAACAAAAATGTCTTTAGGGAACGCGAGACCGATGAGAGCCTGGTTGAATAACATAAAAACAACCCAAAACGTCTTTGGTCCTAAATCTCCGGCCTACTGGGACAGGGTACGCGCGCAGTGGGTCCTCCTGCTGAGGATTTTCTCCAGATGATAACATGGGAGATTGCTGATCTTCGAGCGAAGACTCTTGATGCCCCTCCTCCGCAATTCTCCCACACGGACGATACCTTCGAAGGATTTCTCCAATCCTTGAAAAGGAACTTCGTCAAATAATTGGATCATCAAACAAAAGTCACGCAAACTGGACCCTCTTCCCCCATTTTGGTGAACATTTTAGACGATTTACCTCAATTTCTAGTTTATATATTTAATAGGTCGCTTTCTGAGGGTTATCTACCTGCTTCCCAAAAAACGGGCTTTTGTTTTCCCGACCTTGAAAAAGCAAAACCTTGACCAAAATGCCTGTCAAAATTACCGGCCCATCTCCAATCTTTCTTTCCTCTCAAAGACCCTTGAAAGACTAGTTTCACTCCAGCTACTCTCTTACTGTGAGCAAGCTGGGCTTTTGCCGGCCGCCCAATCTGATTTCAGAGGCCAAAACTCCACCGAAACTGCTCTCTTTTCCCTTCTCTTTTAAATTTATACAGCTATTGATCACTCTCATCTCTCTGTCCTGGCGCTTTTGATGTCTCATCTGCATCAGACATGGTTGACCATGAGATCTTCCTTCAGCGACTGCAACTCTCCTGTGGCCTCTCTCGTGTTCCTCTTCTTTGGTTTAAATAATACCTCTGTGACCGCTCACAGCTGGTTGTCCTCGGCGAAACTTAATGCACCCGAAAATTAGCATAAAACGTTTTCTTGCAATTTTTTGGGGGTTCACCGCATTTATTTCGTACTTTGAGTGACTCTACTTTATATAATAAGGAATATCATTATTGTCATTAATGTAATAATAATAATAATAATAATAATAATAATAATAATAATAATAATAATAATAATAATAATAATAATAATAATAATAATAATAATAATAATAATAATAATAATAATAATAATAATAATAATAATAATAATAATAATAATAATAATAAAAATAATAATAATAATAATAATAAAAATAATAATAATAATAATAAAAATAATAATAATAATAATAATAATAACAATAATAATAATAATAATAATAATTACAACAACAATAATAATAAAATAATAATAATATTAAAATAATAATAACTGGCTCCTCTAGGTAAAACGGTTTCAATCAGGATTACTCAATCAATCAATTTTCTTTGTTTATTCCTCAATCAATCAATCAATCAATCAATCAATCAATCAACTAATCATTTATATAGCACCCCTTCAAGCCAACTATTCAGAGGCGCCGCTGAAGAAAACGAAGATTGGTACGAGATCAGGTATAATTAATATTAGGTGGCAACTTAGTGTAAACGGAGAGGGTAGTGCGGTGGCTTTAGATAATTTATTAAGTGAGGATAAGCGATCAGTAAGTGTTAACATGGAATACTCTAAATATAGCATTTCGATCTTCTTTTCTGGGAAGGGATAAATCGTCAGGTCAAGGTCGAAGCCTGTAACCGGTGGGTGGGTGTGGTGGCGGAAACATAATGCGTAACACGTGGCCATGGTTTTGGAGGACATCTTCGCATAGGCGTTTATCGGCTCCTCTTGATACTGCCGCATTAAGGGTTGAGGGATGGAGGAAACCATTGTGTTTCATTCTTGCGATCAGTTGTTCAATCTTGCATCGCTCTTCAGCGCTGGTGAAACCCAACCAGGCAGGAGATGCATAGAA
The DNA here is from genome assembly GCA_963556255.1 of Allolobophora icterica. Lineage (NCBI taxonomy): Eukaryota > Metazoa > Annelida > Clitellata > Crassiclitellata > Lumbricidae > Allolobophora > Allolobophora icterica. The sequence goes on from OY744610.1 coordinate 24,304,802, forward strand.
GATGTGAGAGATGGAGATGGCCCTTGCCACTTCCTGTAGGGCACTGAGGAGGAGGCGAGGCCGTGAGACCTGAGAACCCTCCGAGCATAGGTAGAGGATGAGGATGCGGAGAGAACAGCTTCGATATGGGAGGCCGTGCGGAGAACTGGTTGGAGAGTGATACCTAGGACCCGGACGGGATCAACTCTCTCTTTGGTTGGTATGACTGGCGGAATCTGCAAGCGCCTAAGACCCCTCCTTGAGACAACCATCTCGCCCTTGCCAGAAGATCAACTTCCATGAAATCAACGATTTATACATGAGTTTTTAAACTGCATTATGATATATAAGTAACTAATCTATATTCAAATTTAATCAGAAAGAGCTTCCATGAAATCGTTATCGTGATGTACAAGGCACCAGTTCCTGACAGCGTCCAAACAGCACAATGAACAGAGATCGAGGGATGGCTTTTAAACGGTGTCACATTCACCATCTAGCCCCGGTGTCATTCACTGTTTGTGGTCTGAAATCAGCAAGAGATGAGTTGCAAATACCTGAAATGGACAAATGATTCGTAGACCTTGCCATCTACATCTCTCGCAATCACACAACTGCACCACCAAGAGACATTTACGTACAATGGAGCGCAAATAAATTAGTCTAGGCCAGGCATGGCGAACCTTTTTCAGCTAGCGTGCCAAAAAATAGTTCTTAAAGGTAGTGGAAAGTTTCGCGTGCCAGACATTTAATTGAACCAATGAACACGGAATGAAGCATCTCAAAAAAAGTAAAAGCTAATATTGAAGAGTCATTGCCATGGGCGTGTGCATAAATTTTGTAGGGGCAAAACATTTTAGGGGGCAAATTTTTATGGGGGGAACAATGACGTTTTTGTATAGAGAAAAAACATTTGCATATAGAGAACATTTTCAAAATAAATAATGATCAAGGACTGTACCTAAATAATTAAGTGTTTTTTCGCATTGAAAATCGTGTTGGGACTGTTGAATAATCATAATAATCCAAAAGCTTTTTGCAAAAGTATTTGCAATGTCCAGGTGGCCTGCTTGCCGCTGTGGACGCCCATTATTTTTGGACGAGGCCACTTAATAATGCGATTCATTTATAATTATAATTTTATATGGGACATTACATTGTCAGTGTGATTTTTGTTGCTGGACAGTTACTGTAGATGCCAACTGTTTAACATCTGGTTTGTATTTTATTGTTTTCAATGCCACGCACGTCGCACACAGCACTCTGTCATCGATTAATCTGTTTCTAATGTCAGACTTAATGAAATTCATGGTTGAGAACAAAGATTTGCACGAGTAACTTGACGGAAAAATCGATAAAATTCCAAATGCGACAGTTTCAGTGTATTAAATGTGTCTGGAAACGATATTCATGTTCGAAGAACTTTATTTTCTGCTGCCGAAATATCCACTGCTGTTCCTTTGAACCTTTCCAAATGACCACGTTCGAGGTTACAATAATAGCAGGCTGACATGATGCGTCAGACGCAAGAGTAAAAATGTACGGTCTACCGCTAGATTCATCTTTTGAGTGCAATTCAAAAGTTAAAGTCTAACAATTACTATAATTTAATGTGACAATGAAGCAGGAAAGAAATTGCTGAATGCAAGAAATAAAGAAATATTAGAAAAGTATGAAAAAAACGAAAGTTCAGAGTTCAGTGGCGTGCCAAGCAAAATCTGTTGGCGTGCCAGGTTGGGCACGCGTGCCATAGGTTCGCCATCCCTGGTCTAGGCTATCTTAGCCATTATCTGTATATTTGTACGTACAGCTAGCCAGAGGATTTAGAAAAATGCCCTGCAGCTTGCTGATTTGCTGAAAACACCTGGATGCGTTGCATAAAATGACTTACTATTAAACATCGCAGCATTCATATTGACATGGGCGTCCGCACGTGGGAACAGGGGGAGGGGATTTTCACCCCCTGGAATTGGGGAATTTTTTATTATGATTATTACAACAATCCCAACCCGATTCGAAAACATATTTATATCTTGGTAAAGTCCTTGACCATTATTTATTTTTAAAGTTGTCATGTTTCTGTATTTATTAATAGCTATTGTATGCAAACAAACGTCATTTTGCTCCCCCCTACAAAAATGTTGCACCCCTTAAAACATTTCCCACAACTCTATAAAAATTCCTGCGGGTGCCCATGCGTATACTGATGATGTGTTAAAATTCAGGTTTGGTTACAACTGAAAGTATCTTAAATGCGCTCTACCTGCTGTAAATTAAACGCCTACAAATCAGTTGGTAAAACCCAGACTTATATAGATATTGACAAATTGTTATCTCATGTGATTGTGTAAATTGACATAGACAAAGCTAGAAAAAAAGGGTTCCTAATTTTCGGTATGCCTTACATCTTAATATTCGGACTGCTAGAGTTCATCAGAACTACTCAGCAGAAGATTGACCATTCACCAGGTCATATTCTTTCATCAGTTGTAGAAAACTGAGGAGAAATTCAACTGCCTCAGTTGTCTTTTTTCTGTAAGTAATGCATTTCTACAATAATTGTAGACGTAAAAAGTGAATAATATCAAGAAACAGGAGCCGTGAAATGAAATATTCTATATTCAATCGATGGCCGATTGGTTAGAGCGCTTGGCCTCTAACGTTTAAAGTACGGGTTCGAGCCTCGCCTCAGGCAGTTACTGTGTAAGGACCTTGAGCAAGTCCTTCACTCCCAGTTGCTCAGCGTAATCGATGCTCTATCGTATACTAATGTGCACTTCTGAACTTTGGATGGAGGGCAATATATAAAATACAGTTGTATATCAAATACAGGTTTAGTATTCTAAAGATTACGAGTTCGCGTTTGATGAGTGGAGATCCGCGTAACCCTACACAAAATTTTTACTCACACCTGCCTATGTCACCAAGAATTTTGGAAGTAAAATCAAGTCCTACGATACGTTGGTTGGTCTCTTGTCCAGGAACTTGGGTTTCGTCCATTACCGGATATAAGGCAGAAAAGCTCTGAATAGCCACTCATGCCTCCACTAGAGGCATGAATGCTCAATGTTCATTTATCACCGTTTCTTCTATTTTCCAGGGAAGATGAATAACGTTGGGGCGTTTCTTTTCGTACTGGTCGGATCAATGGTTGAACATTCAGATGCAGTCACTTGTTACGGATGTCAGTATAGTAGTTTGCAGCCTGGAGGAGCGACGTGCACTGAACCTTTCAATGCAACAAGTGCTCCAAAATGCACTGGATCAGCGTGTGAAATCTCATTAACCAATGACACGGATTCTGGGGGTAAGCCATTCATTGTCGGGTTTTGTCACAGGAATTTATATTACATGGAAGATAGGATTAAATAAGCAAGCTCTGTTAACCAGCAAGTATTTATAGAAATCAAGCAAGCAAGCTTTATAAATTTAGATTATAGTTACAGCTACAAGTAGCGAGTTAAGTAAATAAGTAATAGAATAAATTTATAACATCAATCTGAGATGAGTGTTTAGTAGGATGGAGAGCGTTAGAAGATGAAGATTGGGATTCCCATCCAGAGTTTACGGATGACACGTTGAGTTGCCTGACTCGTTGCCGCTATTTTAATAATAATGAGCGTAAGTAACAAACGATTGGCGTTCAGGTTCTGAGCACTAGGCAACCTTACCGTCCAGTAGTCCCTCACATATGGAAGAAGACTAAATGTTCGGATTTCTCTTGATCCACAAATATACGCAAGGAAAATATAGAAGGGAAAAGGCCTAATTTTAGTGGAAATTCTCTGTATTTAATTGGCTGACGAGACTCCAAAGATATTCCAAGCCATTTTCTATCACGAAATTCAAGATTTCCCAGTTGCAAAGGAGGCACGGATTATCGATGGTTTCTTGTATTAGTTTAAATCTTTTATTTATCAAGCTACGAGAATGTAATATATAATAATTTAATTCACAATGGAAGCTATAAAATGTCAGCGCTTCATAAAATTTGCTTCGACGTCATCAGCATTGGTAATATATGAACTAGAATCTTTACTGGAATTCTAGAATGCATGCACTGTTCCTGGCGTTGATAGTTCAATATCACAAAGCTCCTAGCGCCTGCATTAAATACCGTCTAAACACACAAAATATACGGAAGGCTCGTGTACTCTCCAAAGAGTCTACTCGATCGCATAAGAATCCGAACACATTGAGAGCAGTATTAGACGTGGACCTAGCCGTCTCCCACTCGGAGTCCTAGGGCGTCTGGATCGGGATCTAGGCTCAGCTGCTCGACTCGTCGCGCATATCCCCAAGTACGCTCCTGTCTCTGCCTATATGCGCGATGTGTTGCACTGGCTCCCTATTACCCAGCCTATTTCCTATCGGATCGCTGCCTTAGTCTCTCGCTTTCTTCTAGGCTGCGCTCCATCTTACCTTCGCGACCTTTGCCGCCCGGTGTCCGACGTCGTAGCGCGTCGGACACTTCGCTCCTCGAGAGGACCCCTTAGTTCCATGTGCTCGTTCTTCTACTGGGCAGCGTCAGGCTTTCTCAGTTGTGGGTCCATCCACTTGGAATGGGCTCCCGCTCGAACTGCGACTACTACCTCTGAATTTGCCTGCGTTTCATAAATCACTCAATTCTTGTTAGCCGTGGCTGGACTGGGAGCGCTTCTGAGTAGGCATCTTGAAGGGGCGCTATATAAATTTTCAGAATGAATGAATGAATAAATGAGTATCAAATTAAAAAGAATAATTGGGTACGGCAAGCGTACAATTAGTAGCCAAGCTTACTGTCGGTTAGTGGGGAGCAGAGTGCATATATAAGCCTGCCAGCACAGAGCCTTGTGATATACGCAATTGGCGTAGAGTGTGTTGATATGGAGAATTGTTTGGGAGAATGCAAGAATCGAACCAATTGAGATAGATCGACCAGCGATAGAGAAGTTTGTTTCTGATCAACGGTGTCAAAACCAACAGATAAGTCCAGGTATGAGAGAAATAACTTTTTCTTTATCCAAGGAGCAGATCGATTTCGAGGCCATTGATAAACCGATTAATATTTTAGGATATTTTGTCTTCGACCGAATATGCATGAACGATACAGATTCTCAAGCAGGACGATGCCAGATACACAGAGTTCTGGTAGAGCAGAACAATGCGACATTCTACAACTACGGCTCCACCTGCTGTTCTGTGTACCGAATTTCCAAACCAAATGGATCGACTGCAACTTTCATCGATTGCCTGTGCGATACGGACAACTGCAATGGCGATATACCGCCCAATGATGAATACACCACATCGAATGCCGGAGGTCCACCATCGACAACCAAACACAACATGGCAAGCGCTAGCTTTCCAGCCAAACCTTTCAGTAAACTATCCATTGTCGTTGTCGTAATAATAACAGTTATTTCGACAATCAGTTAAGTTATTTAAAAACATATTGCAATGACGATCACTTCGAATGAAGCTGACGAATCAGTAAAACCTAACTGATGTGTCTATATCATGAAAATTGCGTAGTTTGACTCGTTTTTAAATTATGCCCACTTCCATGCTAATATTAAATGCACTCTTCTTTGCTATATAAAACTTTGCCTAATTTAGTTAATGATTTCGCGCAATTATAGTTAAGCAGTATGCACATGACATCAATCGATGTTCGCTTCAAATGAGTTTGTGTCGCAAAATGTATATCAGTTGGAGAAGTCCAGTCGAAAACTAAAATTCATCTAAAGCGGAAGTCAGGCTACGGCGGGTAACCAAGTTGAAAATGATAAATATAGTATAAGTTAGTCACACGATTAAACTCACACATTGATTTCCATTACGCAGATGGTCGCTTTCAAGTTAACTTATTGCCAGAAAATATAAACCGTTGGAGCAGCAAGTTAGAAATTCGATAGATCGGAGAATCTAGAAATCAGGCTATGGTGGGTTAACAGGCTAAATATACATTATATATAGATTATACAATATACATGTATATGCAACCATATAGCCACCAATAACCATTGGTGGTTACACGGTTGCTCATACATGTATAATTGTATATATCGGGTCTATTTAATGGAGCATTTATTCGAATAAGATATACATTGTTATACAATGCTTATTGTCAAAGTATTAAAACTTTGACTGCTTTCAATAAACAGCTTTTCGCTCTTATGTAAAAGAAAGCAGTTTCACAAATTGCTGACAGTAAATTATCGCTAAATGACAAAAATGAATGTTTTGTACGCTTACCAATACGGATTTAGATCGGGTCACTCTGCAACTGCTAAAATATGTATGATGAAATGCTACAGCTGTTGATAAAAATGAGCTTTTAATATGAATATTTCTTGATTTTTAATAATAATAACAATAATCTTTTTCTTTATTAATTCAAACCGACAAACGCACTAAGATTACACTGGGACATGGCATACAATTATCAATATCTTAACTAAACACGCGTTTGGCAGCCCTGCCCGCCCGAGAAGTTGCGGTAATCGATATTGAAGTTAACATTCGTTTTAGAAGCATTTTTCAAGGTCTTTAGTGTGAGTTAGGTCATCGATAGACCATATGTTGTAAAATAGCTATGTAAGGAATCGTTTTTGTCGATAATTAGGAATTCTTGTCGTGGATTAACTATCGATATTCTATTGGAATTATCGATGATGCCTGAAACTTGTGGTTTTGATGACGACATGTCTGAATGCTAAGTTTTGGGTATACAAGTTGTCGTTTTATTCCGAGAATTTCAAGTGATTGCTTGCAATTGTCTAAACTTGTATTGCATTGTATACTTAGAGACTGTTAGCATAGTTTTAGTAGATCTTTGTAATTTTGTCCATTCTGATTGCAATTATATGATTGTCAGTTCTCTTGCTAATTAAGCATGTGGTTAGATTCCCTGAGAACTTTGGATTTCGAAGCAGGGCATAGTAGTAGACATGAGAGTAGTCTTCGTTCTTTGTCTTCTCTGTCTCTGCCTTCCTCTGTTTTTACTCAAAGCGTTGTTAAAAACGTTAGAAACTATATAAAAACGGAAAAAACGAAAACAACGAAAAAAGAAAATAATTCGACTTTGTAAAATCTTGTAGTCCTTACTGCAATTCAAAAGTAAAAACTTTGTTTAGAGAATTTAATCAGCAAATAACACAACTTTATTAGTAAACACTATGTAATATTAATCTGCAACAATTATTTTATTTCTTATAAGTTGGGTTTAATAAGAAATTGAGAAAATAAAAAATATTGAAATCCTTTCAAATTTAAATTGAACTTCAAGTGTGAGCATGATTGTGATGTAGTAGCAGCATGCTTACTGCTTAGTTGCATTTATCTAAGGCTTCTCGTTTTCTTTTCATTGCGTCTTGTTTCATCCTTTCAGGATTTCTCTTCTCAGATCAGATTCTTGATGTTTGAAGGCACTTTTTCGCATGATTTTATATTGTTAATACGGACCGTACCATCCGAATATACTTTATCACAGTAAATGCATTTCCATTTAGCCAATGCTGAGTTTTTGTGTTTCTTGTTTATCAAAGTAACGTGAATCCATTCCGCACCCTTTTCTTTCGGGATTTTGGATAACTTAGAAATAATGTTTTTACATTTTATTTCTTTTACTTTGCTATTTATTAAGGTATTTATTTCTCATATGACGACATAACTTAGCTGAATCCTTGAAAGTGCGGAGACAATGTAAAGGACAACAGACAAAAATAAAATCATAAAAAAATAAAAGACGAAAAAACGAGAATAAAAAAAACCAGATTTTTTAGAAAAAAAACAACCAAAAAACGGTTTTAACAACTATAACTTAAAGTGTATTAGCTCACAGTTACATTCAACTAGATAGCAATGTACTGATGTAAGAGGCACTCAAGTAGAGCTCACACGCACTCAGATAGATCTAGTTAGTAAAGTAGCAAAAATGAGAGATAACCAATTGGAAATAAGAGACAGCCAAATAAATGTAGCAGAGATAAGAGATAATCAGGCTTAGGCGCCTCGAAAGACTTGGAGACCTCTTCTATTGATTCCGCAAGCCAAAAGCGTAACTCAGACCATTCCCCTCGTATGGTTGCTGAAACTGTTTAGCCGCTGCCTTACCATTCGTTTCCAAACGTTGCTCGGAGTGTGTTGGAACCGCTTGGAGTAAGGTTCGAGCAGCGAGCCAGTGTAAATCCACATCAGTTTAGAAGAAGTGAACGATTGCAGATGAAATCTCGTCTATATAGTAGGGAATTAAGAAACTCTGGAGTCGAATCCCGGCAGCTCTTATAGTTGACCTCGATCAGACCACCCCACTGGATTAGAGGCTCTTCCTTCCACGGACTTGCGAGGCGAACGCGTTCCTCCCCCAATTCAACAAACCTGAATTAGCACCCACAGCTGGGGGTGGGCCACGGCGTAACAACTGGATTTGGTTAACACTGAACTCATGAATAGTTTAAGGCAAACCGCCTATCACTGAACAAAATTTCATTGATCTGAAAATTCTCAAAGTTTATTGTATTAACAAATTAGGTCTCATCATAAACTTCCCTCCTCTTTTATTATTTATTTTTCAACTTATCTTGAGCGCCATACCTATTTCGCTACATCAGAAATTGTGTACTCTTAAGGGTTTCCCGCACAAAGACCAGCCTATGTGCTTGTCCTTTCTTATGGAAGAGCTTGACTACTGATGAATGGCTGAGACATCCTATAGGTCAGGGATGGCGAACCTATGGCACGCGTGCCCAACCTGGCACGCCAACAGATTTTGCTTGGCACGCCACTGAACTCTGAACTTTCGTTTTTTTCATACTTTTCTAATATTTCTTTATTTCTTGCATTCAGCAATTTCTTTCCTGCTTCATTGTCACATTAAATTATAGTAATTGTTAGACTTTAACTTTTGAATTGCACTCAAAAGATGAATCTAGCGGTAGACCGTACATTTTTACTCTTGCGTCTGACGCATCATGTCAGCCTGCTATTATTGTAACCTCGAACGTGGTCATTTGGAAAGGTTCAAAGGAACAGCAGTGGATATTTCGGCAGCAGAAAATAAAGTTCTTCGAACATGAATATCGTTTCCAGACACATTTAATACACTGAAACTGTCGCATTTGGAATTTTATCGATTTTTCCGTCAAGTTACTCGTGCAAATCTTTGTTCTCAACCATGAATTTCATTAAGTCTGACATTAGAAACAGATTAATCGATGACAGAGTGCTGTGTGCGACGTGCGTGGCATTGAAAACAATAAAATACAAACCAGATGTTAAACAGTTGGCATCTACAGTAACTGTCCAGCAACAAAAATCACACTGACAATGTAATGTCCCATATAAAATTATAATTATAAATGAATCGCATTATTAAGTGGCCTCGTCCAAAAATAATGGGCGTCCACAGCGGCAAGCAGGCCACCTGGACATTGCAAATACTTTTGCAAAAAGCTTTTGGATTATTATGATTATTCAACAGTCCCAACACGATTTTCAATGCGAAAAAACACTTAATTATTTAGGTACAGTCCTTGATCATTATTTATTTTGAAAATGTTCTCTATATGCAAATGTTTTTTCTCTATACAAAAACGTCATTGTTCCCCCCATAAAAATTTGCCCCCTAAAATGTTTTGCCCCTACAAAATTTATGCACACGCCCATGGCAATGACTCTTCAATATTAGCTTTTACTTTTTTTGAGATGCTTCATTCCGTGTTCATTGGTTCAATTAAATGTCTGGCACGCGAAACTTTCCACTACCTTTAAGAACTATTTTTTGGCACGCGAGCTGAAAAAGGTTCGCCATGCCTGCTATAGGTAATAAATAATTCTAAAAAGGTGAGTCTTAAACTTTTATTACTTAAGGTGAATGTGTACTTACAAAATGTAATCAATATCCAATAAATCAGGGAAAACCAGTTCAGGCAACAGTGGAAATCAAGGGGCTATTGTTTCAATGCCTAATAATTTGACACTTCGTTTGAAGGTACGTTTATTCAAACAAGGCATTGTAATTGTAATAAGACAATAACAATCATACACGAGCTTAACAAGACTGAAGTAGGAGGATTATCAGGTAGAGTGGGTTGGCTGTATGGTGATATGTTAGCACAGATACTTGGGTTGGTAGTTAGAACCCAGAAGGAGCAGTAATGTTGCGCAACTAGGGAGCCACGCTTCCATAACTGTTTAGATGCAGTAGTACCAAAATGTAATGTCAGTGATCCAATAAGAGAGGTTTTTGATCGCATTCAACAAATACGACCCAAATCTAACTCAATTTAAAGCCTTCCATGGCACAGTTATCATAATGTCCAAGACAACAATCAATGGTCGCTGCGAGCAAAAATCTTTATCTAGAATCAAAGTCCATGGAATAGCCAGGTTGAAATGCGATATTCCATTGGAATAGCCAGGTTGAAAATGCGATAGATCAGTGAAACCAGAGGCAGGCTGCGGAGAGTATGAGAGTTGAAAGAGGCCTTAGGATTAGACCTGAGGGACATCAAAGAACTGAAGTCATGCAGGTCTCATAGAAACCTCCTCTGGTGACCACCATCTCTACGCAGACGACACCCAACTCTTCATATCCTTTTGACCAAGCTATTGTTCAACCTCCATCACACAAGTACTCAACGTGGTTAACCAAATCTCTCAATGGATGTCATTAAAATCTCCTCTGTCTTAGCCCTTCCAACTCCACCATTCATCATCCTAGGCCTTCCGGACCAAATCAAGAGAATCCATGACCTTTCATACACCTATCAACACATTTTTCGTCTCTTACATTCACCTCGGACTCCCCTCTCCGCGATCTTGGTATTACCTTTGATCCATATCTCGCCTTCTCTAACCATAGGCCTACCTCTCACATCTCTCGCTCATGCTTCATGCACATTCGTGACCTCCACCGCATCCGGCCCATGGTCGACCTTAAAACTGCCTCCATCACTTATTTTATTTATTCCGGATATTTCTATAGCGCCTCTGGGAGTCTACTACTACTCAGAGGCGCTCCCGACTACAGCTTTTGATACTGTGCCAGAATTTTCACGCCGAAGCGGCACGAGCAATTGCGAGTGAAGGATTTGCCCAAGGTCCGTACGCAGCGGCTAGAGCTGGATTCGAACCTGCAACCCTCCGGTCACAAGGCGCCGAACTTACCACTGAGCCACCACGCCCCACTGATATCTCCATTGTTCATCCAAAGCTTGATTACTGCAATTCCCTCTTCCTCAACCTTGAATCCACCCAAATCAAGCGTCTGCAACTTATCCAAAACTCACTAGCCAGGGATGTCGCTAGAACGCCCAACCATCACTATATCACTCCCATCTTCAAATCACACCATTGGTTAAAAATATCAAAGCTAAGCCACTTCAATGTCCTATCACCAATCTACAACTCCCTACAGTATTCCCAGCCCAAGTACCTCGGTGATCTCTTTACCATCCAGGCAACCCTCTCCACCCGATCATCCTCTTATCTCAGTATTTCTCGACCCCAGTCACTACTCATCTCAAGTTCTCCAAACGAGCCATGTCCAACACAGCACCACGCCTATTAAACGATCTCACCAGAGTTCCGTAGATTCTCGGTTCCTCCACCATCACGAATGCAATTCGTCCTCCATTATCCTCCTCATGCTCCTCTGTATATCACCCCGGGTTTTTTTTTACTATGCAACGTAATGTTCTGATTAGTCAAACAAGGCTGTGTTTAAATGCAACTTCATAAATTGCAGTAACAACAGCAATAGCACTAACAGTAGCACTTAAAATAATAATAACATAATTATAATTAAAATAACAATAACAACAACATAAACACAACAACAAACGACAGCAACAACAATGACGACGATGACGGCTAAGACGACAAAAAAAGTAATAATAGTAATAACAATTGTTCTTCAGAACCATACGATTATAGTTTTTTTTAACACTTATTGTCAAACTCAGAAAACGTGACAGGCTGTCAATCTAAAACACAAACTAACTATCTTCTAAGTATACACCATCGAAATGGCGTCACAATCTACGAAGAAACACAGAGTCTACACATTGTCAAATTTACTAACTAATTGCATTTGAACTTAAAACGAAAGTCTTCTAAACAACAATTATAATAATAAGGAATATCACTACTATCATTAATATCATTATAATGGCATTAAAATTAATAATAGTAAAATAGTAGTAACAACAACGGCAAAATCAACAACAACAAAATGATAAGAATTATGATAATAACGAATATCATTAATATCATTGTAATATAATATCATGATAAAAATAATAGTAACAGTAATAAAATAGTAATAATAATGATAATAGTAACGTGTACGACTGTATTGGTTCCCTCAGGCAAAACGGTTTCAATCAAGATTAAAATCTATTCCTGCCTGAAGTTCAAATTCCGTGAAACCAACGTCTTACATCTTAGTTTTGTTGGTAGCATTCTGATACTAATCTAAATTCAAATTTAATCGGAAAGCCTCCACGAAGTCGTTATCGTAATGTACAAGGCATCATTTCCTGTTAGCTTCCAAAGAGCACAACGAAGCGACCAGACAAAATCGAGATCTGTGAAGCCCGAAGACGGTATGGTATGTTAGACTTTCATCCCCGTTCTGAATAATAAAAAAAGTTAAAGAATGGACATTAACAGGTAATAATTATATTCTTAACGTTGGGCTGGCGATGAAGACCGTTCTTTGTCGTCTGTCCGTATCTCTTCGGACTGTTTGGAGTTTATCCAGAACCGATTATGACCTATCTCGCTGTCAAATGTTTGTCTGAAGTTCAAACTCTTACTCTTCCTTTAAGAAACGTCCCAAACTCACTAGTTCTCATTGACTTTCAAGAATTTCGATATATAACAGCTCTTCACCTGGCGCCTAACTACCCGACCTCCGCTTTGGCATTTCTATGTGGCCTTGTGCACATAAAAAATGTTTATAATAATAATACTAGTTGTAGTAGTAGTTGTTGTTGTTGTTGTTGTTGTTGTAGTAGTAGTAGTAGCTGCAGTAGTAATAGTAGTAGCAGTAGTAATAGTAGTAGTTGTAGTAGTAGTAGTAGTAGTTGCAGTAGCAGTAGTAGTAGTAGTAGTAGTAGTAGTAGTAGTAGTAGTAGTAGTAGTAGTAGTAGTAGTAGTAGTAGTAGTAGTAGTAGTAGTAGTAGTAGTAGTAGTAGTAGTAGTAGTAGTAGTAGTAGTAGTAGTAGTAGTAGTAATAATGATAATAATAATAATAATAATATAATTTTCATTTAAGTTTCTACCTGCTGATTCCCGCGCATTTTGGGATCTGTAGAAATTTCGAAGTTACGATTATGATTAAGATTACCCAGTGTTGTTCCAGTTGGGGGAGTGGGTGGGGACAAGCCACGACGTGAAAGACAAGACGTGAAAACATTGGCTCTGATATGAAGAGCCTATTTTTCGTGCAAGTGAGTACAATAATTCAGGTTCAGGTATGACTTCACTTCAGGCTCTTCGCGACATGCATAGCGATTAGTGTGTAGGATGAAATCCAAATCGTCAACATCTAACGCTACCCACGCCGGCAAACACTCATCTCAGGTTCATTTTATAGATTATTTTATTGCTCATTTACTTAACTCGTTTCTTGTAACTGTAAAATAAATCTGTAAAAATGCTTATGGTCTGAAATCGGCAAGAGAAGAGCTGGAAATACCGAAATGGATCAATGCTTTGTAGACCTGGCCATCTATATCTGACACTTTTTCGCTATTGCACAGCCCAATGACGTAAACGTAAAATAAATTATTCAAGACTTCCTAAGCTTTTACCTGCGTAACTGTACGCGCTGATAGCTGACTTGCTAGGGACGCCTGGATGCTTTGCATAAAATGACATGCTATTAAGCACTGTACACTGTACATTGCAGTATTGAAATAGTGACGTATTAAAATTCAGGTTTGGTTATTGATGAAAGTAGACCTACCTGATATGCGTTCCACCGGCTGCAAATTACAGCCCTAGGCCTACAAATAAGTTGGTAATAACCCAGGCTTGTATAGACAGTGACAAATTGTTGCGATGTGGTTGCATAAATTTGCAAAACGAAGCTATAAGAGATTGCTAATTTTCAGTAGGCATTACATCTTAATTCGGACCGCTAGAGGTCACGAGAACTACTCAGCAGAGGGTCGACCATTCACCGAGGTTATATTCCTTCATCAGTTGTACAAAGCTGTCTAAACATTCAATTGGCTCACTTGCTTTGTCCTGTAGGTCATTCACCTCTATAACTGCACACGCCCGAAGTGAATAATATCTTGAAACAGCAGCGATACGGCGGGGCGTGTTGATTTAGTATTCTAAAGATGTCGGGTTCACTTCTTAGACAAATTGTTTACTCATACCTGTCTATGCTACCAAGCAGTAGAATCTGCCAAGAAAAATGGAAGTTTTGGACACGTGACCATGGCGTCTATAGTAACGTGTCCATCAGCTTGGGTTTCATCCATCACCGGCTTTCGGGTAGAAGAGCTGTGATACGACTCATCCTTAGCTTTCCACGAGGGACATAGCTGTTCATTTATCGCCGTTTCTTGTATTTTCCAAGGAAGATGACAAACGTTGTGGCGTTGGTTTTCGTACTGATCGGATCAATGATTGAGGATTCAGCTGCAGTCTCTTGCTACAAGTGTCAGTATACTAGTTCCAATCACCAGAGAGCGACGTGTCCTCAGCCTTTCAATGCAGCAAGTGCTCCGAAATGCAATGGATCATCGTGTTCAATCCAATTTTCCAACACCACGGGTCGTCAGAGTAAGTCACTCATTGTCGGATTATGTCACAGGAATTTATATATCATAGAAGATAAGAGGAGATAAGTATTAAGTAAGTTGTGCAACCATGCTTTATAAATTTTCGATTATATTTACCGTTACTAGTAACGAGGTAAGTTTAATAAGTAATAAAATAAATCTATAAAATGAATCTGAGATCTGTCTGTCTATCCATCTATAATAAGCTCATGTAGCGTCCCTTCAAGAAATCTACTCAGTGGCGCTCCCGAACCAGGCTCGGTCAAAAAGAAAGGTCTTAAGGAGGCCATAGAAAGTACCTGAGAGGTTCCTAGGGAGTGAGCGAAGCGAAAGAGGGAGGTCATTCCAGATGGTAGGTTCCACCTCGGAGAATGACCTACGCTGCGCCATAGCAGTACGAGCATAGGGGACAACAAAATTACCCCGAGAGGCCGAGCGCAAGGCACGGCGCCCCACGCAAGCGGAGGTTAATGTAAGGAGCTCGCAGAGGTAGGCCGGTGCCCTCCCTAGGACATAATGCCACGCCATGGTGGAGACCTATAGTGAATGCGATACTGGACAGGAAGCCAATGGAGGACGTCTCGCATAAATTCAGAGACGTGGCCGAACCTGGAGATACCGCCAACCAAGCGTGCAGCCGACCGCAGATTGGCGCAGTTGGTAGTGACAAGCACGAGTCAACTCATGAATGTGCTTAGAGAAGGACAGTTGCTGGTCCATAATGACACATAGGTCATGAACAGAAGTAGAAAATGTAAAAGAGGGGAATTCAGTGACAAGAAGCGTCAAATCAAGCTTGGCTAGCTGTTGACGAGCGCCAAACCATATGTACTGAGTCTTCGAAGGCTTGAGACGGAGACGAATAGGTGACATACAGACATCAACAGTGGAAGTAGCATCTGACATAAGCCGAAAAGCAGCAGCAGCCTCAAATGCAGAGCAGAGAGTGTGAGATTGGAGGTCATCGGAATAGCCGTAACTCGAGAGGGAGCAGGATGCAAGAAGAGGGCCTAGATCATCCGTGAAGAGAATGTAAAGTAGATGACCAAGAACAGAGACATATGGGGGGGGGGGGAAGGTGTAGAAAGCCATCGGGAGCGAGAATAGCAAATATAACAATGGAGGAACAAACAGACAGGTAGAACGCGAGACAGGCTAAATGATTGCAAAAGATAAAGAAAGGCGGCGAAAAACTAGAAAAAGTTATTGAAACGAGCAAACGCTGCAACAGCGAATGTCCAAGAATGTCAGTAATGATCACGCAAGATACAAACTAATACGCATGCAGAAGTCGTCAAAATGATACAAAGTGGGCGAAACAGTAAAGATGTGGATGCTGAAATGCGCTGTCACTCGGGGTTCGAGGTCATTGGTAAACTGATTATTTGTTTCAGGATCTTTTAGCTTTACCCGACAGTGCATGGACAATACGATTTCTAAAGCACAGCGATGCCAGATATACAAAGAACGGTACAGGGATACATTCTACACCTATGGCAACACCTGTTGTTATGTGACACGCACTTCCAAATTTGGTAGAACGACTCAAACTACCTACTGCTTATGCGACACGGACAACTGCAACAGCGATATACCTCGGAATGCCCAATACACCACACCAAATGCCAGAAATCAACCATCGACAACCAAATACGACGTCACAAAATCAGTAGATCTACTTTCAACAACCAAATACGACATCACAAAATCAAAAGATTTACCATCGACAACCAATACCGAGATAACAAATTCAGTAGATCTACCCTCAACAACCAAATACAACGTCACAAAATCAGAAGATCTACCATCGACAACCAAAAACGAGGTAACAAAATCAGTAGATCTACTTTCATCAACCAAATACGACATCACAAAATCAAAAGATTTACCATCGACAACCAAAAACAAGTTAACAAAATCAGTAGATCTACTTTCAACAACCAAATACGACGTCACAAAATCAGAAGATCTACCTTCAACAACCAAAAACGAGATAACAAAATCAGTAGATCTACTTTCAACAACCAAATACGACGTCACAAAATTAGAAGATCTACCTTCAACAACCAAAAACGAGATAACAAAATCAGTAGACCCACCTTCAACAACCAAATACGACGTCACAAAATCAGAAGATCTACCATCGACAACCAAAAACGAGGTAACAAAATCAGTAGATCTACCTTCAACAACCAAATACGACGTCACAAAATCAGAAGATCTACCATCGACAACCAAAAACGAGGTAACAAAATTAGTAGATCTACCTTCAACAACCAAATACGACGTCACACAATCAGAAGATCTACCATCGACTACCAATTACCACGTCACAAAATCAGAAGATCTACCATCGACTACTAAATACGACGTCACAAAATCAGAAGATCTACCATCTACTACCAAATACGACGTCACAAAATCAGAAGATCTACCATCTACTACCAAAAACGACGTCACAAAATCAGAAGATCTACCATCGACTACCAAATACGACGTCACAAAATCAGAAGATCTACCATCTACTACCAAATACGACGTCACAAAATCAGAAGATCTACCATCTACTACCAAATACGACGTCACAAAATCAGAGGATCTACCGTCTACTGCCAAATACAACGTCACAAAATCGGAAGATCTACCGTCTACTGCCAAATACAACGTCACAAAATCGGAAGATCTACTATCGACAACCAAATACGACGTCCCAAAATCGGAAGATCTTACATCGACAACCAAAATGGACGTCACAAAATCCGAAGATCTACCATCGACTGCCAAATACGACGTCACAAAATCCGAAGATCTCCAATCGACAACCAAATACGACGTCACACATTCGGAAGGTCTACCATCGACTACCAAAAGCGATGTCACGAGCGTCAGTTTTCCATCCAAGCCTGTCATAGTGGTTGTCGTATTAATAACACTTATTTCGACAATCGGTTAAGCTATTTAAAAATTTATGTTCCTTTCTTTTGACACTGATGGAGCAGTAAAACCTAAATGATGTGTCAATCTCTTTCTAAATATGTAGTTTGAGTATTTTATAAACGATGCACGCTGTTAGAATTTCGTGACTTTTAAACTTCCATGATGATCTTAAATGCACTATACTTTGCTATGAAAACTTTATCTAATCCATTTAATGATTTCTCGCAATTATAACTACAGTGTATGCACATTATTATTATTATTATTATTATTATTATTATTATTATTATTATTATTATTATTATTATTATTATTATTATTATTATTATTATTATTATTATTATTATTATTATTATTATTATTATTATTATAACCAACAAACTCATATGCAGACGAATTGCTAACTCTATCTAGGGATTCTAAGCTATAGACCGACATTCAGTCCTGGCTGCACGGTCTCCTTGTTGTTCAAATCCGAGGTGCCTAGAACAGAGAGAGAGTTTCCAGTTTGCAAGGCAACCGACAGACGCTGGAGCAGATGGCTGGTCTCGCGCTGATCACCTGTAGCTGCTTTTATCTTGGCACCAAGTTCTTGGACAAACTCCAGCGACTCGGCATGCCAGCTTCCTGTGGTTTCGACTGCAACAGGGACGAAATGATGCGATTGTGAGATGGCAGCATATTTGTTTTCCTTATTGTGGGCTGCTTTTTCCGCTGCGGCACCTGCATTTTGCGATGTTATATGCTGATATGATGCTGCGAATGTATCTGGCACCGTGACATCCCAGGCTAAGCATCGACCTCTGGCCCAAGGTATTATAGTGACTCCATCAGGCCTTTTTCCGTCAGCTCTGGAGAGGCCATTGGGCTCTTTGATGGCCGGTATTTTGGCTCTGATGAAGGCCCGCCAAATCACGTCATTGATCATGGCATGTCGTTGTTGCCTTCCAGTTCCCTTGATGCAAGAAAATCCGTGATGGCCATTGGATTCTACTATCGCCCCACATTTACATGTGTGTTTTTCACATAACGCAGTGCCCAGCCGGATGCCGGCTGCTATTCTCAGTACTTCTCCTGGCATCCGTAATCCTGCGATTGTTATGGGTAGTGCTTGAAGCCAGTCTCCTGAGTGTGGTGATTGTGCAGCTAACAGTCTGGCTTTGGCAGTAGAATCAGTAGCTCTTTCTGAAAGGCCTTCAAGTGCACGCGATATCAGTGCGCTGTCCCATTCTCTTTGTACATGAGCCTTCTGTTCGATGGGAGTAGGCGCGTTCGATCTCAAAGACCACGAGCTAGAAGCCTCCTCTACCAATGGATCTGCGACCGTTACGGCGACATCGTGCAGCAGTTGGTCTTGAAGGCTTCGCGTGCCAGCGGCTGATGCCAAAAAGGCGGAAGTTGCCAGCATATCGGCACTACGAATCCCAAGACCACCGTTTCCCACAGGCAAAGATGCCTGGATCCATTGATCGTCGCTCATGTGAATGTTAAGAAGGCTACAGAGTCCTGTTCTCAAGACTTCGTCGAAGTCGCATAGAAGTCCTTCGTTTAGGAAGTAGGCTGATGTTCTTAATATGTATAGCAGCTTCGGTATGCTTAAGCTGCACCTTAACAGGGTGAAAGAGTCGTGTGGGTGTAACATCTCAAGTCTTGTGATGACTTTCTCCAGATCTTCAATCTTTTTCTGAATGGATGTATCGACAGCTCTGCCTGGTAGTAGCGGTGCTCCCAGCAATGTCAGATCTTCAACGGCCACATATTCAAACTCGGCGAAGGTCTGATTATAGTTTGCTTCATCGTAACCTCTAACGGATGCTTCGCATTTTGCTCGATTCAGCTGTAGACCATACATTGGCGCGAGTTTCTCTATCAAGCTGATGTCGTACTCGACTTTATCAATCGGTCCAGCAAGAGTGAGATCGTCCATATAGCCAATATTCAGTGGGGTTGTCAGACTTTCGAGAAGTGGATGTATCGTCAGGCAGAACTCCAGTGGTCCTAAGGGATCGCCTTGTTGAGTCCCTTCCTCTGACAGAATGGTATGCTGTTTGGTCTGTAGCTGGGGGGCGTAGGCATAGTTGTCGAAGACGTATCTGTATATTTCTGGAGCTTTTGTTGCTACCGCCTCAAACATTGAATCTCTTCTCAGAGCATTGAAGGCATTCGAGAAGTCCAGTTTCACTAAAATGTGGTTTTCAGGCATAGACTGCAAGTATCGTCTGGTTGCGTGGACAGCAGCCTCTGCCCCTCCTGATACTCCCACGCCGATTTGGAGCGGTGACAGACTTTGCGATAGGTATGGAGTGACGACTTGGCAGATACACTTGGCAGCAAGACGTCGCCACGAGTATCCTACTGTGATTGGTCTAATTCCTATTATTATTATTATTATTATTATTATTATTATTATTATTATTATTATTATTATTATTATTATTATTATTATTATTATTATTATTATTATTATTATTATTATTATTATAATAAACATTTTTAACGCGCGCAAAGTCACACAGAAATGCGAATCTGAGGCGCGGTTAGTCAGCCGCCAGGTGAAGAGCAATTATTATGTTTGAAAGCCAGTGAGAAGTAATGAGTTTTGAGGCGTTTCTTGAAGGAAGAATAAGAGGTCGAGCAACGGATAAGCATTGGTAGTCGGTTCCATTCCTTGGGGGCCGCAACATGAAATGAACGTGAGCCCATGGCAGTGCTGCATCTAGGCTCAACCAAAAGACCCATAACCGAAGACCGTAGACTGCGTGGCGGAATGTAAGGAGAGTAGTGGTTGAAGGTTGATGTTCCCTTCAAATGAAAGTTTGTTGCAAAAATATATTCAGTCAATTGAAGAAGACCACTCGAAAACTAATATTAAGGTAAACCGAAAGTCAGGATACTGTGGGAAACCAAATTGAAAATGAGAGTATAAGTTATTTACATGATCTAAGCTTAAACTAATCTTATGCGGTGACTTCTATTACAATAAAGGTAAATTGTTGTTTGGAAATCATGCGACCACCAATGTATGACCTTTAGTTGTCACATGGTTGCTTGTAGGCTACATGTATAATTTATATATAGAAATTTTCTTAACTGGTCGAGTTAATGGACATTTATTTGAATAAAATATATAACGCTTATCATCATGGTATTAATACTATGACTACTTTCAATAAACTGCTTGTCTTGCAGTGTCACTCATTGTTCGTCTACTTATGTGGAACTAAACTTGTCGATCGCAGTGATGATTAACACTTTCACGCATGTTCGTATTGCTAGCGTTGCGAGAGAGTTGTTCTCAGAGCCTTATTGCTTTGTATGCATGAGCAGCGATTTAGGGTCGCGCATTTTTACTTGATAGAAATTCCAGGCTATGTATTTTGCTACGTCGCAAAAATGAATGTTTTATATGCTCGCCGATACGGATTTAGATCGAGTCACTATACAACTATGATGTGTAGGCCTATACAGCTAGATGTGTATGACAGAATTTCACAGGCTGTAGACAAAAATGAGTTTTGAATATATTTTTAATTTGGCCAAAGCTTTTGACAGTGTAGAAGTCTTAACCTGTAATGACATCTAATAAATTAAAGGGTCTAAGCATTGTTCTTTGCTTTTTAAAAGTCTACTGTTCACTATCAATGGCTCTAGGTTACGCTTTATGTGATTTTATTTCGTCATACTTAATATCATGGTTGCGTTATATTTGAGAAGAATCTCCAAGATATGAACCGCGAGCACGTACTTCACAAGCCATGCATAGTTTACAACTTAACAACAGTACACTACTTAGAAGCACGAGTGTCGATCCGCAGACAATAAAATCGTGGCTGTTGCATATTATTAAGCTCAGCTTAGGAATATTCAAAATACGTTTGTTGTTCCGCTATTGTTCGCGTGGTGATGCATAACGGCTTAATCAACAGGAGACAGGGTTGATATCGAAATTCTACTTTTTAGTGCACATTGACAATTTTGTTAATCGTTCTACCGGTTACAACTTACACCTTTAAAGAGAAAGGTGCATAATAGACTGCCATAGAAGTTGTTTATTCTTGGGAGGCTTTACTTCGTTGCTCGGCCTTCTAGGAGAAAGAGGGTGAATTCTAACTAAGCGAGATTAAATGTTTTGACCACTTATGCAAAGCTGCGTTTAATTGCAACTTAGTAATTAGCAGCAGCAATAATAAAAGCAACAGCAATAGCACATGTCATAATAATGATGATGATGATGATTATAATAATAATAATAATAATAATAATAATAATAATAATAATAATAATAATAATAATAATAATAATAATAATAATAATAATAATAATAATAATAATAACAATAACAATAACAATAACAATAACAATAATAATAATAATAATAATAATAATAATAATAATAATAATAATTTAAAAAAAAAAATAATAATAATAATAATAATAATACCATCTGCGAAGACTAGCCATTCCAGAACAATGCCCCCTAATTTTTGAACTCCCGAGGGATCATATGTACCTCGGGGAAAAAAAAAAAAAAAAAAAAATAATAATAATAATAATAATAATAATAATAATAATAATAATAATAGGTTGGGAAAGGTAAGATTGTCCTGCACAGCTTGACGAAGCCCTGATAAATATAGTTATCAGCTGTTTTTCCTTGTAGATAATATAACCGTTTCCGCGTCGTTGCACCAACAATAGGGTATTTCAAATAGAGCTACGTGAAACGTAAATTGACAAGTATAATTATGAATCAAGTAATGCATTCTACGAAATTTCTTCACTTGCTGCACAGGGGGACCTGATGTTTCCTGCTTGTTCCCCAGCCCGAAAGTCCACAGTACAGCACAGAAGCTTTGGTTTATGCTCGGTCCAACTTTCTGGAATTGTTACTAAGCACCCTATGATATGAGCTACTTGTTTTCCTTTACATTTCTTCCGCAAGCGCTTGAAGACCGTTTAGTGAGATCCTGGTTTCTGTCCTTGGGCTACGACTGCCTCTGATAAGTGTATCCTGAAGACGCGCTACATAAATCGCTGGTGTCTGCTGTCTCAAACAAAGCGGTTTGAAACAGAAAGAACCTATCTTTACCTACAGTACATCATCTGCTTCTGCCAGAAGCACAGCTGTAATTGCCATCTTCCGTATAACCTTAACGTGATCTCACAGTTTGCTTCCTGCATACTGTTATCTAATCTGATCTAATCTAATCTAATCTGGAGACTTCCATAGCGCCGTTTTTGCATTCCAACAGCTCAATCAATGGTGCAGAACTGATGTCTGAGATTCCAAAAACCCGATGAACAATCCCCAAAATATATTGGACTTTCAGCCCTGATCTGAATGACAACAAAAGTTGTAGAACGAACATCAACAGGTAATAATTATTAGCTTTGTTCTGACAACAGAGACAGGCTGAGTATTGTTCTTTGTCAAAGAGCCGTATTCTCCTCGTAATCATAATCGTAAACCTCAAATTTCTAAAGCTTCTGGACATGGAGGACATGGAGTAGGCCTAGGCCTATTACGCCAATTTGGTCAAAATAAATTTAATTCCCAAACATGTTACAGGTTCAAACTAATTCACATATTCGAACAAGAAAACGACAATGATCCACACGTCAGAATGCCTACATGTATTAACCAAAATGGGTCCTGTGCGAATCCCATATGGGCATTCTGGCACGGTCAGACGGTAATAAATTATTAGCATGTACTGATCGTAATCGTAAACTCCAGATTTCTAAAGCGCTACTCTATAGCTAAGCGCAGGTCACCAGCTTATTCACTGTCACTGACCCTTAGAGCAAAAGCTACGATGCAAAAGGCAAGCCCTACGATGCACTGGCCCTGATAGGTAGGTCCTAATTTTTTCATACAAGGAAGTATAATCGTTCAATTTCAAATTTAACCTTTGATGAGACTTTACGATCTTGCACACAGTTAAGTGCGTCAGAGTGTGGTTCAACTAGTGGGATGGCTTTCAATGTTTACTGTCTTAACCGGAAACGACCAAATGCTTCTTAGAACTTGTGTACTGTTTATGTCTCTTGCAACTTGTAAAGCGGATCTTAAGATTGTCATGAGAGCTCTTATTTAAACTTGGCATTCTAACAGACCTACGGAGGTGCGTCTTAAGATGGCTTTACAGTTTTTCGAGAGCTGCCCACGTCATCCACAATCTAGGTCACACCTTTACAATGTTGCACGACTCATGAGTTATAAAACCCAACTATTAAAGAGGTCGTTTATTCTTCGCAGGTTTTAATTTTTAGTTCGGGCAGCTACAGAAGATATCAGAACTTTGCAAACAGAAGACTGACCAGTTGGAGATATTAGATTCTTTAATAAGTTATAGGAAATTGTATTTTAATTTAAATGCATCAATTTGCTTTCTTATGTAAGTCTCGCATGTCTCAAATTGTAGACCTACAAAATAGACAATACGTTGAAATAGGTGCTATAAAGTGGTATTTTGCCGTAAAGCACTTTGTGTGTCTTTCAGCGTTTACAAGTTTTCGTCCGCTGAGTGGACTACCGAGTAAAACCTTGCTAATAGAATTTGATATCGGGTAAGCTGAGAAGTAAGTTGGGATTCGCACATGAGTGGCGGAGGCTTGCGGTTTCAGTGGGAACGTACATTTTATAGAAATATGAATTGATATCGGTTGAAACAAATAGGGTAGCTAACGGACAAGCGGTTTTAAAGCCAACCACCTGAAGAATTCCCTGGTAAGAATACGTAACGATATAAAGACTTTAATTTACTTTTGGCAATAAATCTGTTCTCAGGAGATGAGTAGCATTGTGGCGTTCGTGGTCGTTCTGGCTGTTTCGGTGATTGACAGTTCGCAGGCGGCTTCCTGCTACCAGTGCAACTACACGCAATCCGCTCAGGGATTTTCATCGTCGTGCAATTATCCATTCTACCCGGTAACATATAAGACATGCTCTGGTCCAATATGCAGTTGGCGGTTTTCCAACTATACATCACCTACGAGTAAGTCAATAGTGTCCCCTTGCTACTATGATAACGATATTTAGTCACTCCAACTTGGGCACACTATAATTCTTAGGCATTACAGGTGAGCAGTCCAAGTTACTATAATTATGGGTTAATTCAGAGGTGGGCAAACTACGGCCCGCGGGCCGGATCCGGCCTGCCAACACTTTTTATCTGGCCCCACAATTCTTCAGAAAGTTAAAAAAAATTTAGACCGCGAGAGGTTTTCTTCGTGGTACTTACGTGGCTCTGCTCTCTTACTTACTATTCCGGTCGCATCTTTAATAATAACTCTATGCATTAACTCTGCCGATCTGCCCCACTTCCTTGCAGAGGTTTTGCACATGACCTTTAAGTTTTAGGGGTCATCCATATATTACGTACGCAAAAATCCGGGAAAATTGGACCCTCTGCCCCCCTGTTCGCAAGCGTACTTTCTTCCACACCCCCCCCCCCGCGTACGTACACTTGACGCACCACCCCCCCCCCGAAGACCAGCTGCAGAAAGTGTCTCGAAAGTCTGCACTTTAGGCCAGATTGAAGGATGAGTGAGGGCCAATATAGACAAATTATAGGTGTCTCGTTCACAGCACAGAATAACTGCACATGGCTTTCATATAATGTAATAAAATGCCATCGGACGACTATAGGACTATACAGAGTTATAAATAGGCTAATGTGGACGTCATAATTAGACATTTATTTTGCGTACGTACACTTTTGTCCCCCCCACCCCCCCCGTTCGCACTCGAACGCCAAAATCCGACCCCCCTCCCCCCCTCATTGCGTACGTAATATGTGGACGGCCCCTTACACAAGAGTTCTCCAGACGATCTGTATATTTTAAGTCTATTGAGACAGATTGAATTTCCTTTGCTCACTGTACAGTCCACATTGACATTGACAGCTAGCTCATATACGGAACATCAACTGGAATTAACCGACCCACAGCGTGACATTGTTCTCAAAGTGACTTCATTTTCTTAGCTCAAAGGATCAGACCTGAAAACATGCACACATCATATTTAAAAAATATGATATGTACAGAGTTAGAACGACATGGAATGAACCAGCGTGCGAGATAGCTAATTGATGTAGGTCAAATGATGTGAAAATGGAAAAATTCTCAAATCTTAAATTTTGCTTTAAAAATGTTTGTGTTATTCGCATCCACTTAATCTGCCAACAAAGATTTTCAACTGTGAAGATAAACAAATCCAAGTGCAGGTCTCAGTTAATTGATCTAAACTTGAACTCAAACCAGCGCAATCACTCGGGATTATGGGAAACTTGTTAATGCATGTTCAGTGTTGTTCATAGTTGCATACATCTCACTAGTAACAAGCAAAGTGTATTTAATATTATAAATAAGCAGTGATGGGCAATAGTTAACTAAAAAGTTGCTAACTTTTAGTTTAACTAGAAAATTTTAGTTAAGGAAGAAGTTTAACTTTAAAAAATAGTTTAGTTAAAACCATAGTTTAACTAAAAATTTTAGTTGCTAACTAAAAATTTTAACTAAAAAATCAGCAATGTGCAACTATTTTTTCACAGTGAACATTGAACACTGTCAGGAAAAAACATTTTAACACTGCATGGTTTTAGCATTAGCAGTCTGTGTTCTCAAATTCATACACTACTTGCAGTACACATGTAACTGTATGCCAGAAAAGCACACATTGCATAGTTTGAAGGTGAAATTGTCACTGACGCTTTGCATTATTACAGTTCACTTAACGTCTTTTATTGTGAAAATGTTTGTCGTAAAAAGTTGGAAAAAAGTTGGAAAAAGTTTAACTACTTTTTTTAGTTTACTTAACTAATTTGCAAAATCAGTTGCCAACTTTAGTTAAACTATTTTTTTTAGTTGGAAAATAATTTTAGTTTAACTAACAAAAATAGTTTAGTGCCCATCACTGTTAATAAGTAAACTTCATTTCATGTTAGTCGTTATTAAAAGTAAAAAATTTGTTATCCGGCCCTCCGAATTTTTTTGACGTTTAATGTGGCCCCATGGGCAAAAAGTTTGCCCACACCTGGGTTAATTTATGGTCTGTGAGATATTTGTCGTAGTCAATGATGGTAATTGATAAGCGGCACCCTTTTCATTGGCTGGTAAGTTAAGAGCTGACAGATTACTATCACTGCTTGTCCAATCAAGAGTTGTGACGCAGAAGCGTAGCGTAGTTAAATTTCCAAGGAAGGGTTTTAATACACCCCGCAGGGAAGAATGAGCATTCAGAGATTTCAGAGAGTTCAAGATCACGGATCTCTGGATCATGTCGTGACTGGTGAAGTAGAGTTCATTATATTTTCAGCGTAAGTTTCATTCAGTTTTCTGTCACAGAAATAACGTAAATTCATTGTCACATGTTTGGTATGTTAATTCAATTTATATCTTTAATACCGTTGTCGTATTCACTTCGATCATTTCACTTAAGAGTGGGTTAGTTTCCTCATTCCCGGATTAGATTATTATTATTATTATTATTATTATTATTATTATTATTATTATTATTATTATTATTATTATTATTATTATTATTATTATTATTATTATTATTATTATTATTATTATTAGTATTATATTTATTATTATTATTAAAGCAATTTTATATAGCGTTCCTTCAAGATTGCCTACTCAGGAGCACTCCCAGCCCATCCACGGTCGAACAACGCAGTTTTGAGGACAGTAAGAAACAGGGTAAAATGACCAATCGGTATTTGACCTTGGTCGGGAGCCCATTCCAGGTCATGGGGGCAGCCACAGAGAAAGCACGTGACTGTCCGCACGCGGGGGAACAATAAGTTCATATTGCGCAGCGGAGCGGAGAGAGCAGCAGGTTATAATAGGTGAACTAGTATAGAAAACCCTATCATACTACTGCTTGTTGCAGCTTAGGTCTCTTGACAACGTAACTTGTATTGTACGTCGTCTTATATGTACAATCATGACTTACGCAGAAGTAGGCGTTGAGTAGACATGTTAGTAATAATATCTCTGACAAATACAGTGGTATCCAGTCACTTGATACTGAAATATGCAGGGAGAAAATGATCGAAAGGCACAGGTGCCACCCTGAAACATGCGTTCATATGCAGTGTGCACCATTGATTTAATTTTAACTACGCCATTCATTCAGGCCTAACTATTTCTCGCATTAATTGATCAGCTCCAACCAGTTTTATATGCTGCGACTCAGTTAATCGGCGGCGTAACTTTTTTGATCAAACATTCAGTTTCACGTGTGAGATCTGCATTGGTTACCTGTGTAAAAGCGCATTGACTTTAAGATCTTGATGTCCGTCAGTGATTCTAGAAAGCTTTGTTCTGTCGTATCTGAAGGAACTTTATGTCTCAGACGCTTCCCATTCTTTGTCGCTGGCTTCTCCCCTCAGCTGCGCATGGCGACTTGATTGCTCCAGCCGTCAAGCATAGAAGTGTTCATGTGGTTAGCCCGTTCTTCTGCAATAAGTTGCTTAACAAATTGTTTCTTTTGCGCAAATGCTTGAAGACCATTCTGTTCGACTGTAGTTCCGTTTTGTTAGGCCTCTGGTGAGTTTGTCTTGATGTGGCGTTAGGTAAATTTGCAATTATAAGTAGGCCAACGATTGCTGACAGCCATAAATTGATGTCAATGTAAGGTTCTTATAAGGCGTGATATGAAAAATCAGATGCATTCAGCATACGAACACTCGTTACTAACGAAAGGTATAATGCATGTATGGATGGATGAATCTATTGTATGTATGTATGCATGTATGTGTGTGTGTGTGTGTATCTGGGCTGTGAAAATCGTTGGGACATATCTGTCTACGGAAATAAATAGGAACGTTTTACATAAGAAAAAATATATGATATATACAGAGTAGGGTGGTTCTGACTTTCATGGAAAAAAATTAAAATTGTTTTTTCTTGACTTTCCGCTTTTAGTTGTGTTCCAATGAATATAAAAGAAATTTGTGCAAAGTTATAGAACATTATCTTGTCATTTAGGGGTAGCTCAATAACATTTAAATTTGACATAAAGGTATTTTAAAGAAATTTTTCCATTATCCATTATTTTTAATATTTTCTTTACCTAATGAAACAACAATGTTTAATTGTTGTTATTATTAAGTGAACAAACTGTTAAAGTAGTAGTTTTAAATAATTTCAATTAAGTAGTATGACTTTATGTTATTATGTAATAATAATATATGGCTCACAAATCATTTGCTGAAGTTTATTTTGACTTAAGCATTTCTTTCTTGCATTCTGGAAAGTTGCTTCTGTGATCATGCACTACTTGAAACAGATATTGTTTCTGGCTTTCTTTGTAATTATGGAATTGTACTCTTCAATCAAAGCAACTCCTCTTTCAGCATTGTCATTTACAACTTGTAGATGATGAATAATTTCTGAGGCAACTTTATAATCATCTTGAAGTTCCCATGTTTCAGGATCGCTTTTCAGGAAATCACTAGAGATTCTTTGCCAGTCAAAAAATATCATGGAGTTCATTGTATGTTCATTGTATGTTCATTGTATGTTCATGACCACAGATTTCTGAACATTTACCTACATTCTCTTAGGAGGATCGTCTTGGCCTAGTCGCTTGTGTAAAGCTTTCACCATTGCTCGTTTGGACTTGGCTGTCAATGCCAAATCAAAAGCTGCCAAAGCCACGAGCTCCTCACTAAGTTACCACAGATGACCTACAAATTTATTGCTGGCTACTTTGGAGAGAGCAGGATTTTCTTGTCGATAGCTAACCAGAGTTTTCAGTAAGCATAAATCATTCCAGCAACAATTTAGCAACAGCGGCTGCCTGTGCTTCTCCTGTGCCAGAATGTAGCTTGGTAACTTCAAGAAGTTGGCTTTCCCCAACATCAGATAAAATGACAGGTAGACGGTCAACCAAATGTTTGCCTGTCAGATACGGAAGGAATTATCATCCAAGTGCACCACCAGTGTAGATGATGTAGTTGTTTTAAATATATCTTTTAATTTCTTAGCAGTTTATTCTCGATATTGTTCTCATTCTCTATGTGTTGAAGAACGGCTGATTTTCAATTCGTCTACATTGTGGCCTAGACTCTGAGCTGCAGCTGCTAACACGTATGTTGCCGTCATGTCACTTAACTTTGTCCTGTCCAAAGCTGCTTCCAGTTTTGGTGTCACAATATTTGTTGTTAGTGGCTTTTTTAAAGGAGTTTTCCTTTTCACTAACTTTACATTTTGACTGCCACCATCTTTGCATTCTTCAGTTGAATCATCACTACAAAAGGTTTCAGGAATAATTCTCTCATTCATGGCTTCCAAATATTGATCTTCCTTCTGCTTTCCCTCCGTGCTTGATGTTTGCCTTTTAGTTGCCCTCATTTCTTTTGAAGTAAGTTCCATATCAACTGGTCCCATACAACAACAGCGACCTCTTTCTCTTTGGGCAAGCAGACACTCTTTATCCTCTTAGTTTTCGATTATGTTTAAGGCATCCAAGTGAGCAATGTCAAATAAATTATCTAAGGAATCAACAAATTCTGTTTAATTTTTTTTTGCTGAGGCTCTGTTTTCCTGTCAACATTTTCTTTAATTTTATCCAATAATAATTACAATCGTAACTGTAATCGTAAAACTGAAACTCTATCTTTTGGATGCACAGTAATTAGGCTATGTTAGATAAGCTCTGACAACTTCAACCTCATTGAGCTACCTCTAAATATTGCTCAAATCAGCTCACATTTGGCCAGATTTATTTTAGTATGTACTAGAACAAGATAATAAGCGGAAATAATCACATTTCAAAATTTCAGATTATTTTCAGAACCACCCTAATACAGAGTTAGAACGACATGGAATGAACCAGCGTGCGAGATAGCTAATTGATGTAGGTCAAATGATGTGAGACACCAGAAACATACGTACAGGCAGTCGAACGAAACGACTGGTTTGAAATCGGCACAAACTGCTCTAGGATTTGTGCTGGGGCTGAGCTGACCTCTGCGGGCAGGAAGATGTGGAACTTGACTTTCTCTCGAAAGAAAGTGAAGTGTACATTACCCATATTCTTACAGTTGAGACATAAACTTAAATACGGCTTGGTTTTGGAGCTCCAATAGTCCATGCGATGTGCATTAGAAAGCGGCGTTAAAGATCTAACTAATTAGTAAGAAATAACAATAAAATGAGTGATTGCTTACCTTAATTCACCTTAACTCATCAAGCCATACCTGTCTTGTCTCGGCATATCTTGCCTCACCTCACATGTTATTATATTCTTGGTTTACTTTAATTTCAGGTTATTTTAACGTCTATTTTGGTTGCCTAAAGACGACAGAAAATACAACAGACGACCTCTGCGCACAGTATCGTACCCAGTACACTGTTTTTAAGTATGGTGACAGCTGTTGCTACACAACTGGCCAAGTGTCTAATAATGAAGCATCGTACAGCACGACCGTTTGTTTCTGTCGGAATGATTTCTGCAATGCAGACACATCTAATCCACTGGCAGCACCGACACCTCCATCCTCGACAACTGCACCTTCAAAATCAGCAATGCCACTGCTGAATCCACCAATCTGGGCAATGATCGCTGGTACTATAATTGCGACGATGCCTAACATCGGTTAACATGTGCAAAATATCCGAAGAAGAATATATAAAACTCTTCATTGTTTTAACGGCAGTAATACTTTCCGGCTTTAATTTGCTTTATCTCGTGTAAATTTGCAGCAAAAACGCTGTTCATGTGAATAGTAAAATGTATGCCTATTGTAACTGTGACATGGCGAAGGGCGATTTGGTCTGCTTTGTTACACCTTCCGTATCCAGGGATGCTCATTAGCGAAGGGATTCAAAATCATCCAAAGTCGCAGTTTTTTTAGATGACTTGGATCTCCCTCTGG
This sequence comes from Allolobophora icterica, assembly GCA_963556255.1. Lineage (NCBI taxonomy): Eukaryota > Metazoa > Annelida > Clitellata > Crassiclitellata > Lumbricidae > Allolobophora > Allolobophora icterica. Next base: position 24,336,396 of record OY744610.1, read on the forward strand.
AGAGCGTTTTCAGATGTGATTATAACAACCCTATCGACTATAACGAATACGCTAGCCGTTCACTTCACCTTCCCACTGAACCAGATCAAGCGTAGAGTAAGGGAGCTGGCCACTTACCATCATACGACGAGGCTAAGAAAAATTAAATCGCTAGCCCTTCATATCAGTGGCTGCCTGCAGGGGCTAATACTCTTCTTCATCTAAGTTATAATACGCTAAATCTGTGGTTTTCAACCCTTTTGAAGTGAGGCACTAGTTGGCTCACCGAACCCAGTGTCTTTCACCCATCCAATTTTAAAGAAATAAATGTAGGCCTAATTGTAATTTTGAAATGTTGGGAAAATATTTAGATTTTACAATTTTGACCTTCAAATATCAGTTATTTTCACTTCTGGTGCAGGATATAATGTCACATTGCAACTTTAGTGTAGTGCACAAAAACAATGTTAGTGAACAGCAGCATTTTTATTGCATTTCACCCACAAGTATTTCAGACAGATGGATAGAATATTAAAATATTCTGGAACAATGTTATAGAAACGCTGTGCAATAAGAAACTGTCATCATGTTTACTGTTCACTGTCAAATTTATGGCTGAATGTTTCGGCGTTACAGTTTAATTCTCAGACGAATCGTAAAGACACACCCGTAATAAGTCGTCCTCAACAGACAAAAGTCGTTCTCGAATTTTGTTTTTTATGGTGTTTTTCATGGTAGAAAAATCCAAACTCGCGAAGGTAGCTAGTCGAAGACTGCATTAAAACTTGCAAATCTGTCTGAGCAACAGATGGTTATTCCTTTTCAGTCAATATCTAAAACAAGTCCAGCTCTGCATGCTTCGAGTTAGCGTTCCATCAGTCGCGATTTCAGCGAGTTCTTCGCTTTCAGACTAAATTGACCAAGAGAAGAAATAATTCGTAGCAATGGATTTCTAACCAAGCCATAGGCCTACTGCTAAACAGAAACTGTAGAAAATAATTATTTAGAATTTTGAACAAATGGTCCAATTGGTTCAAAATTAAGAGTAAAATTGCCTGGTATACATACTGTATCTGAACGACACTTGGAAGCGTATACCTAGATTCCCATTTGATGCATGCCTTTTCCATATTTACAGGTTATAAGACAGCAATCTCATTCATTGGGCCATGTATATAGTATAACGACATAAAAGAAATCAGTAATACATACTCGTAATAATGTCAATTATTTTAAAATAGGTTCGTGTGAAGCAGGAAAGACTGAAAGCTATGAAGAATTCATTCTGCTCATTGCTAATCCTTTTGTGAATTAAGCCGGGGCTTTTAACATTTTATTTCGAATCGCGACGCCCGCTGAAACCCGGTTGAGGACCACTGCGCTAAATAAAACATTTTGAAACAGACACAGATACACAAATACACAGATACATAGGTAACGAATGTCTAACACTCGTTGCGTCATATTTCCGACCGGCGCCATTTTTGTTGAGTGAGCGACGCCTTCCGTTCCGCCATTTTGTCGACAGTAAGCGCCCTCTCGCGACGGCGCTGTGCAGAGCTCGAGTCTCTTCTCTGTCGGCAAAGGGAGGGGAGATGGAGCTCTGCTCAGTATTTTTCCCACATTCCGCAAGCTCCTGTAGAAGACGCGTCGCGGTTGTAGGTCTTGCCACGCGTCTGCGATCGACACTAGTCACCGCTAGATGGCAGTATAGAACTGAAATTGGCGGGTAAAATATTTGCACCTTGGCAGTCTTTCTTGAGCGCCTTTGAATCGTCAGTCGTCGGTAATCGGTTGGCAGTGCATTCTTTGAGAGTCGGTCGAACAGATCAGTTGTCCTAGTTGCCGGTCGTTGTGGAAGTGAGAGTCCTTGTAGCAATGTTTTGAGATCGCCTGTGTTATCCACATTCTAGGTTAGACCTTTACAATGTTGCACGACTCAGGGATTATTAAACCCAGCTATTAAAGAGATCGTTTATTCTTCGCAGCTTTAATTCTTAGTTCAGGCAGCTACAGAAGACATCAGATCTTTGCAAACAGAAGACTGACCAGTTCAAGAGGTTAGATTCTTTAATCAGTTATAGGAAATCGTGTTTTAATTGAAATGACTCAATTTACATTATTATTCAAATCTCGCATTTCTAAAATTGTAGACCTACAAAGTAGACAATGCGTTGAAACAGGTGCTACAAAGTGGTATATTCCGTGAAGCACTTTGTGTGTATTTCAACGTTTACAGGTTTGCGTCCGCTTAGTGGATTCCGAGTACCAACCCTGGGAAATTTGTTTGCTAATAGAATTTGATATTGAGTAAGCTGAAAAGGACGTTGGGATTTGTCCATGAGTGGCGGAGGCTTGGGGTTTCAGTGGAAACGTAATTTTTTATAGAAATGTGAATGATATCAAATGAACCAATTAGGGTAGCTAATGGACAAGCGGTTTTATAGCCAACCACCTGAAGAATTCCTTGGCAAGAACACGTAACGATATAAAGACTTTTATTTACTTTAGGCAATAAATCTGTTCTCATGAGATCAGTAGAATTGCCACAATAGAAATAGCCAGAACGACCGCGGTTTTCCAACTATACATCTCCTACGAGTAAGTGGGGCGTAGTGGCTCAGTGGTAAGTTCGGCGCCTTGTGACCGGAGGGTTGCAGGTTCGAATCCCACTCTAGCCGCTGCGTACGGACCTTGGGCAAGTCCTTCACTCGCAATTGCTCGTGGCGCTTCGGCGTGAAAATTCCGACACAGTATCAATGCTGTAGTCGGGAGCGCCTCTGAGTAGTAGTTGATTTCGAGAGGCGCTATAGAAATATCCGGAATAAAAATAAATAAATAAAGTCAGCAGTGGCACCTTGTTATTCCTTGGTGAGTTTAGACCTTCTGACTATGCAAATGGTATTGTTAGTCGTGTTATACGTACATTCGTGACATACGCAGATGTAGGCGTTACGAACTCGTGTCTTCAGGGACAGCTCTGACAAGCGTAGTGGTATCCAATCACCTTGATTACTGTAACTTGCTTCTTGTTGGAATTATGAAGTCAGCCATGCTCAAACTCCAAAGATGTAAAAATTCTCGACTAGGGCTAACATGTCAACATATGAACATGGGTTGCACTGGCAATAAACTGACCAGTAATGTCTGTTCAAACAGACACGGTGCGAGAAGGTTTATATACTGCGATGTATTGTAATTTAAATGATATTACCTTATATTACCATACTTTATTAACTTTGATTTCAGGTTATATTGACGTCCATCGTGATTGCCTAAGCACTTCAGGAGATACAACAGGCGACCCCTGCGCACAGTACCGTTCCAAGTACACTGTTTTCAACTATGCCGACAGCTGCTGCTATACAACTGGTCCTGTGGTTAGCAATGGAACATCATACAGCATGACCGCATGCTTCTGTCAGACGCATAATTGCAACGGGGACATACCTAATACAGTGGGACCCCCGACAATGACACCTTCAGATGCTTTGCCACTGCAGAAGCTCTCCATCTGGGCAATCATCGTTTTTAGTATAATTGCGACGGTGCCTCGCATCGGTTAACAGGTGTAACATGTCTGAAGCAGACCATGGAGTAGAACTCTTCTGTGTTTTAACGGCAACATTACTTTCCGGTTTTAGTTTGCTCTGTGTTCGGAGATTTACGTTTTCAAAACGCTGCTATTGTGAACAGTAAGTCCATTATTATACTTTTTAAAGTGTCATCAATGTTTTGCAACCGAATCTCCAATGCACTGTTGATTTATAATGTAAGGTTTGATCGGAAATTAAAAACTTGCACGGTTAGCAAAACTTTTCCAGTGGCCTTAATTAGAAATTTCTTTTATCATCAAATTAGCATATAATCTTATCCCATTTAATTCGTCACTAGGGTTGGTGTAACCCAGTGCGGTAAGTCATGGTGTCACCTTCATTAGAAGGTAAAAAAAGTAAATTAGCATAGAGTTTCAGCTTTAGGTAAATTGATTCTGATACAGCACATGTAAGCTGGGCTCATGGAAAATGTAACCTATTGTTATATTTTGTTATTTTCAATTTAAAAATAATAAATTTCTGCTGAAACTCTGCACACAAATATTCAGACAATCATTTGGTCATTTTAGTGTGACCCCTCTGAAGGTGTCACCCTGTGTCGTCCGCATCCCCCCACCCTCCTAGTGACGCCACTGATCCCATTAACTTCAATTTAGCCCTTAGCGAAGGGTGATTGGGCCTGCTTTGTTAAGCTTCAGTTTCCAAAGATATTCTTTAGCGGAGGGATTCAAGTCTAAAGTCACAGCATTTTAGATGGCCTAGATTTCTATCTGAGCAGAATTTTAAGCGAACTCAGCTGTAATGAATGCGTTATCCGTTCACTTGTTCTTCACACTTCAGAGGTAAGATTCAGTTTAGAGGAAGAGAGCTGGCCACACGCATTCATACGATGAGGCTAAATTAAATCATTAGCACTCCATATCAGTGGGTACTGCAGAGGCCAGCGTGGGTGATTGATGTTCTAAAATGCACAAAATTAAACGTCTTGATACATAGATCCTCACATACCTACATGCATGCATAAATATCTCTATATGCATATATATATACATTATACAGACTTACCCAAAGGAATATATATATTGTTAGCTTGTTAGTCTGGAGGTGAAATGTGAGTTAGAATGATACGAGAAATGACAAGGAAAACGAAGACTTTCGCAATATTGATAAAACGTATATTTACACTATGTACATAATTGAAACGATACTCACACATACAAGACAAACGAAACGTCAAAAGACAGACTCTCCGAGAAGACGCCTGCACAAACTTCACAAAGGAAGATACAACTCGAGAACCGGCAATTAAACATGAGTAGTGACCACGTAGGGTACACTCTCGGAAAACGACCACAAAAGGGTACTTACAATGCGTGACACAACCAGTGCACGTCTTACGCCTTACTTAACTAAAACCGGTCTCCCTGTAGACACAAGAACACTGCTATATATAGCCAACGAGACCATCCTACTTCTAGCTTCAAACGAGGTGCGTCTTAACTAAGGTTAGTAAGTGCACGTGAGGATGATAATGGCGGGATGGCTGTAGGCCACTCCCAACAGACCCCCCGACAACGAAAAGAGGAAACATTAAAAGTGTTTCCGACCATGCAAAAACTACAAATGTACATGAATTGAAACTATCTCTAAAGTTCATAACATCTCAGTCCACTAGAAACGTTTACAACACAAAAAAGAATTATCTATGTAGGCTCAATGTTCAATAAGTATTGTTGGAGTTCAAGACTCCATCGCAAAAGTTTCGCATTCGAAGGAGCCATGCGATTTATGAACTGAAGTGGGCTATGGTCCGTATAGACAACCACTGGAGCGAAACCAAAGTACACGCTGAACGCGCGTGCACCGACCACCAGCGCAAGTGCCTCCTTCTCAATTGTCGAATAGCGTACTTCAGCCGAACTCAACTTCCGACTCAGGTAGCAGACCGGGTGTTCAATCTCGTCAGTTATCTGAAATAGACAACCTCCCAAACAAAAGTACGAAGCATCTACAGCCAAATAAAAGGGTTTGTCAAAATCTGGCGGTTTAAGTATAGGCCGCGAAGCCATCCTAGACTTCAAATCAATGAATGCATTCTCAGCCTCAGGAGACCAAGTAAACCTGTGACCTTTCTTAAGTAACAAAGTAAGAGGTAACGTTAACTGAGAGTAATGCGGCAGAAATTTGCGGTAATAACCAGCCAAACCCAGAAAAGATTGAACCTGCTTCTTATTTTCAGGACGCGGAAATCTTAGCAAAGACTCGACCTTCTGCATGCGTGGCTGAATAGAGTTCAAACCAATATGGTGACCCAGAAAATCTATCTCTGCATTAGCAAAGACACACTTCTTCAAATTCAATGCAAGTTTAGCGTTAGCAATGCGTGTTAACACTCTTTCCAAGTGAGATAAATGATCATTCCAAGAACCACTGAAAATTATCAAGTCATCCAAATATCCATCACAAAACTCATCTAAACCATGCAACAGTTTCGCAACCAAACGTGAAAATGAGGCAGGTGCAAAGAAAGTCAGAAATTTGGCTTGTCCAACCTTGTCAATTAAAGATTCTACACGTGGCATCGGACAAGGATCGGCCACCGTAAGCGCATTCAACCTACGAAAGTCTGTGCACAGCCGCAGAGACCCATCCGATTTAGGTACAAGTACAATAGGCGAAGCCCACGCACTTTCGGATTCCTCTACAATGCCTTCTTCAATTAGGCCTTTAATCTCTTCGTCTACCTGTGCCATACGCTCAGGATGCAACCGATAGGCTGTCTGCCGTACTGGTCGTGCATCAGGTATCAACTCAATACGGTGTGCAATAAGTGAAGTCTTGCCAGGTACATCGCTAAACACACCCTTAAACGTACCAAGCATGCCCAGCAATTCATCCCGTTGCACAAATTCCAAAGGACTATTTGCGACCACCTCTTCTAATTTAGGCGACTCAGACACATTCACACTTGCAGGCACAACCAAACCGACATCAAGTGTAGGCGTACAATCAACACGCGACTCTACATTGGTTAAATCAGCATGCACTGCAGTAGACTCTTTGAATAAGGCACTCAAGTATACGTCTAACTGCACATTTATATCATCAGACTTATCCTCTACAGATTGAGTATGCGACACAGGTAAAGAGCCAGAATCGGTCAATTTAACTTGAGCGCGGGTCGTCACTCCCACATTTGTCTCATCTTGTGGACTATCCAAGTCGTTACCAATCAGGACATGAATGCCAGGTGGCAAATGGTCTACCAACCCACATAAGATAGTGCCGTTAGCAAATTTAGTCTCAACTCGAATTTCGACCAAAGGAACTCGAAACGTGACACCCGAAATACCTCTAATAAGGCGAACCTCACCGGTGTCAGAGAACTCATTAGCATGCAATAATTCCTTGCTAGCCAAGCTTTGCAAAGAACCAGTATCTCTTAACACAACAATATTGCGAGAAAGTCCAGTGGGCGTATACACATGGCCAGACGAACAGAATGACAAGTAGCCAGCGTCGACCATTTTAGTCGGCCCATCCTTCTGTGCCCAAATTTCAAAATTTTTCGTGTTTAACTCGTCAAGAAATAGCCAGACCATTTTCCGCAGCTTTTCCTCATTGAAAGTTCCAATTTCTAGTCCTAAAATTTTTAATCTTTCCCTCATCTCTTCGACAGACATATCGAAAATATCTGCACATTCCAAAGGCTTAAACGATAGCGAATTTTCCATTTTAGAAACTGATGCCACTCAGTTCAAACAAAACGACTATAACAATTCAAAATTCTACTATTCAAAATTCCCAATCTCCGTACCTTAAACTTCACTTTCAAAATTCAAGTTCAAAATTCAGCTTTTAAAACTTCAAATAGCTTCGGACGACTTCAAATGTTAGACCGTCAAATACGCAATTCCAATTTCCAATTTTACAAAACGGAAAACAATTTTAAGGACGAGCCCCCATATGTTAGCTTGTTAGTCTAGAGGTGAAATGTGAGTTAGAATGATACGAGAAATGACACGGAAAACGAAGACTTTCGCAATATTGATAAAACGTATATTTACACTATGTACATAATTGAAACGATACTCACACATACAAGACAAACGAAACGTCAAAAGACAGACTCTCCGAGAAGACGCCTGCACAAACTTCACAAAGGAAGATACAACTCGAGAACCGGCAATTAAACATGAGTAGTGACCACGTAGGGTACACTCTCGGAAAACGACCACAAAAGGGTACTTACAATGCGTGACACAACCAGTGCACGTCTTACGCCTTACTTAACTAAAACCGGTCTCCCTGTAGACACAAGAACACTGCTATATATAGCCAACGAGACCATCCTACTTCTAGCTTCAAACGAGGTGCGTCTTAACTAAGGTTAGTAAGTGCACGTGAGGATGATAATGGCGGGATGGCTGTAGGCCACTCCCAACAATATATATAGATATATATATATATATATATACATACATGCATACATACGAACATTCCTACATAAATTTATGTAAATTTATTGAAACGGTAGCCGATTGGTTAGAGCGCTGTGCCGAAAACGCGGAGTTTCAGGGTTCGGGCCTCCTGTGAGAAAGTTACTGTGTGGAGACCTTAAAAAGGTTTTCATTCACAATTACTCAGCACATAGATTATTTCTTGGTTATTTGATAATAACAAATATTTGCGAACATTTCTGCATACATTCAAATACATACATTCGCAGGTATTGTGACCCACATTTCAAGATAAAGTCACCAGTAGAGATCCAGTAGCAACTAATTGGAACCAGTTGGCTCTGTATGTCAAGTGTCCAGCGTCGAAACAGCAAATTAAAGACAAAAAATGGATTACTATCGATCGACCTACATGGATGAGGTTTCAGCCGTGGTAGAAAGAGCAGAGGCCATGTTAATACGTGACAGCACACGGCCTGTGAATTAAGACGCAGACAACGTTGCATGCTAAGCCATTTTGGTGCTTGCACGTGAGTTACACTGACAATATTACGAACTGTATATCTGATCACAACAGACAGTTACAGTGCCAAAAGGTTTATATACTGCGAAGTAACGTAATTTACATGGCATTTACATAGCGCCAATTCAGAAACCTGAATAAAATTAACGAGAGACTGTTCGGCTCTGACGTTCCGTGGATCGCGAACGTCACCACCAGCCTGTCGTCGCTCCACAGTAGCGATGAAAATTGGTACAGAGGCTCTGACCATGACGTCATCTGTCGCCTTTGGATTGGAATCCGTTGGTTGCGTTCCTCGTATGTGCGTGGGTCTGCCATTGGTGACTCTTCTAGGTTATGTGCACTGTCTTGTTAACTGCTGATGGCTCAGTTCCTATTGAGATTTAGCATCGTTTAGGTTGGAGCAGAGAGCGACGCTGATTATAGCGATGGCGCTATGGTAAGAAGTGAGTAATGATCGCCTTAAAAGAACTTTAAACCTTTGTCGGAATGAAGGTGGAGAATGACAGTCGTAAGTATCGTTAAATTTCAACGAACTTGATTAATGATCATCTTTGCTAATGAAACGGATTCGTTGGTGCAATAGTGACTTACGAAGCAAACAGAAGGTTCATAATACGTGTTGCATGAGGAAACGGAGAACATGGTAATGTAAACGATGCTTCTAGCATATGACTTCAGTGTAAAGCAGGGGTGTCCAACCTTTTTAGGCGGAGGGCCACATCACCATTTTTCTAAGACTCCAAGGGCCGGAGTAAACATTTTGGCATTTATGAATCAAAACAACATAATCGCATACTACCACAGAATTCTTATTCGCCTACGGTAGCCCTATACTCCTATAGTACCTATACTCAGTATACTGGTATAGTGGTATACATTAGTTACAAATACAAATACTGTTACAACAGTTACAGTTACACAGTTACAGTATCATATAGCTGCGTGCTAAACACTGCTAGTGAGATAATTGGCATTGTTTTTGTTTACACATGTAGTCTATATCAGCATCAACAGTTGATGTAGATATTCTGAGTAGTCCGGTTAAATGTCCATCGGTTAAAACCGATCTTGATTTTGTTTTAATATTGGTCATTTTAGAGAACAGCTGCTCGCAGCAGTATGTACTACCAAAGAGTGCACTATATCTAAGCGCAAGAATGGACAAATTGGGAAAAGTTTCTGGAGATACATAGTTCCTATAAAATGTGAGAAGGTCATTCTCTTTGAAAGCTCTCTTCATGTGGCTGTCATTTTGAATGTCAATAATTTCCATCTGCAGTGTTTCAGTAACATTAGCAGGATCTGCTCCAAATGGTTCACCAAATAACTTCATATCATTATAGTGCGCTTGGAAATCTTTAAACCTGTTTGTAAATTCATCTAAAAGGCGGGCAAGTACTTCTGAATACTTGGCATGATTCACTGTTTGTGTAGGCCTGGTTAACAATGTTGGAAAATGCACCACTTCTTTCAAGCTCATTTGTTTTTGAAGAAGCTGTAATTTTTGAGAAAATGCCAAGACTTGCTCATACATTTTGTTGGCCAACTGATCTTTTCCCTGAAGTTTGACATTCAAATCAGCCAGCAATTTAGTAATATCCACCAAAAATGCCAAATCATTCAACCATACATTGTCATTCAAGAAGTCTATCTCTTTTCCTTTGCTTGAAAGAAAAGTTTTAATTTCCTCCCGCAGTGACCAGAACCTGCTTAACGTGGCTGCCCTGCTCAACCAGCGAACCTGGCTGAAATAAATCATGTCAGAAAGATCTGATGCAACTTCCTGAAGAAACGCTTGAAACTGCCGATGATTGAGACCTCGAGATCTGATGAAGTTAACTGTTGAGACAACTTTCTCCATAACATCTTTCATGTCTAAAACTTTAGCACACAGCTGCTCTTGATGAAGAATACAGTGATGTGAAATTATGTCATGAGTAACTGATTTCAGCATTAGCGCTATAAATCCATTGTATTTTCCAGTCATCGAAGGAGCTCCATCTGTAGTTAACCCACAAAGCTTATCCTCAGGGAGACCGAATTTGGCCAAGACACGTTTAACTTCATCAAAAACATCCTTTCCCGTTGTTGTGCCCTTCATCGGGCAGAGGTCAAGAAGTTCCTCAACAACGACGAAACGCTTTGTCACGCCTCTAACAAATATAGCTAGTTGAGCGGTATCACTTAAATCTGTGCTCTCATCCAGTGCCAAACTGTAAAATTGGCACTCGTCAAGTCTCTTAACAAGATTTTCTTGAATGTTGGAAGCTAAGTCATCAACCCGTCTCGCTATAGTTTGATGTGACAGACAAGTATTTTCAACCGTAGACATTTTATCTGGAGCGGTCGCGTTAATAAATATCCGCAGGCAGTCTTTTACAAATTCCCCATCGGAAAACGGTTTCCCCCTCTTTGCTATAGCTTCAGCTATCAAAAAGCTCACTTTTGTCGCTGATTCCGAAGTACTACTTGCAACTTTAAAAAACTTCTGTTGTCCCGTTAGACTTTGTTTCAAAGAGCTTACTCTGTCGCTTCGAATTTGGCCAGTCAAACAGTCATACTTAGCAGCATGCTTTGAGGAATAATGTCGCTTAATATTATATTCCTTATTGACTGCTATAGTGTCCTGACAAATAAGACATATAATACTTCCCAGCTGATCAACAACGAAAAATTCCTCGGTCCACGAATTCTTAAAAACTCTGCATTCAGAATCAATTTTTCGTTTTTTGCTTGCACTTGTAGACGCTGCCATTTTATTATCATCGGAACGTCAATACCCAAGACTCCCCCAAGAGCTATTATAATAAGGAGAACTTCATGTTATGTGAAGCAAAGACATATGGGAAATTTCTAGACTACGCTGTGGCTGAATGTTAGCACGCAAAAGTCGTATTTTTCAATACAGATTTTTATACTTTACAAAAAGTTTACATTAAGCTGGGGTTTACAGACTTCTGAAATAAAAAATTGAATATTTAGAAAGGCGTGGCGGGCCGGATGGGATCATTCGGCGGGCCGGATTGTGGCCCGCGGGCCGTAGGTTGGACAGCCCTGGTGTAAAGACTGCAACTCGGTTAAATGTTCTGAGTTCAACTGTCTTATTTTACGTGTAGCTATGTAGCTCGTGTAAAATTTAAAGGAATGTGACATTTAAACAACGTTGTCCTGCTTAAAAATATTCCAGCGACTTAATGAACACAGTATGTGCACCTAAATGGGGCATATTAATCTTGCTTCTCGTGTTTCTGACCCTCCTCCTCTTGAAACAGTCTTTCGCTGCACATTTTTGATGTTGCACTTGACTCCGTCTAGCAATCATATTCAAGCTTCAAAACGCTCTTCATTAGATCAGTTTCAAGCGCAGCTCCTTTAGGAAGTACCGGTACTTAAAACGCCCATTACTCAGTGTTTTGATACATATATGCATTAATACATACACAACACATACATGCATACCATGCATACCATACATACATATGTACCATACATACATACATACGTACATACATACATACATACATACATACATACATACATACATACATACATACATACATACATACATACATACACACATACATACATACATACATACATACATACATACATAGTTACATACATACATACATACATACATACATACATACATACATTAGGGTGCATCAAAAAAAATTTTTTTAAAAATTTAAGTTGTCTGTTATTTAATTGTGTTACATTAGTATAGGGAAGCATTGTGATCAAAAAGAAAAATTAAAAAAAAAATATTTAGAGGTCCCTCCGGCCCTAAGAAGTTTGACCGAATCTTAGTTAACAATTTAGGCTCTAAAAATGTTAATCATTTGTAGTGTTTGGTTTCTATTGTCTATATTTTGACAGACATGGTTAGCAATGTTATACTCTGATATTTTGGAGCATTTAAATAGATTACAAATTATTAGAAAAGCGTTTTTTTTACTTTTTTCCCGATTTCCAAAGCATAAAATTGATAAATTTGACGACAAACATAACAAGAAACATGGTTCAACGGTGTTGTCACCAGTCTCGCCGCCTCGTCTTCAAAAAACCTCTGATTCAGTATCGGGTCCGGGTAAAAAAAGAAATCACAGACTCGTCTTAGTACCAAGCTATTTGGATTGGGTTTAGCAAACTGTGTTCATGATGCAACAATCAGTGGTATTCAGTTGCCCACCTGCAAGAAGATTTTGATATGCATAGTGTACCAATGCAATCTAGAAGCACAAACTGAGAGACCAGGATCTCTTGAGGCGACGTCAAGATTCACAATAGCCAAGGAAGTACTGAAACAAGTTAAAACTGTACGAAAAAGCCAACATACCTATTGTAACAGAGCGTAGAGCATGCAAAAAGATTGTGAAACTCGTCGAAGATAACAACAAACATCATTAATAAAAGTCGTTGTGAAATGCCAGCCACGAAACGCAAACTAGAAGAAATGCAGTCTAAGTTAGCATAAGTTTTTCAGCTCTGGCCACCAAACGTGGAGAGAATGCAGAGGATCTGGCATTCCTCGAGTCGATGAAAGGTGACAGAGCTGCCAGCTCTGGTGCATTTTACAAGACACTAGCCAAGAGAATTTCTAGACGTAATTGTCGAGATGCCTCGAAATAACAGCATCTTAAGCGGGCACGACACATGATCGAAGCATCAACTGCAACGGTGTCGTCTGAAGTTTTAACTGACGACAGTGACACAGACAAACCAGAGGAATCTGCTTCGGAAGATGATATGGAATTTGAAGCTGCATCAAGAAAAAAGTTTCCAACACAGCTAAAACAACAAACAGGAACAATGACATTCGTACAACATTCGTTGGTGTTAAGCCAACCAAACCTCGTGTCACTTGCAACTCGACTGAAGATGACGCCAGTACAGTAAGCAGCGTTCGCTCAAGGATTGATAACCGAGTCTGGAGGTGATGTATCTTTCGTTGCTACTTCATATGTGACTGCAGATCGCGATCGACGCAGGTAGTATAGGTGAAATAGCATCAAAGATTCAAGACGACTGGATACCACCAAAACTATGCACTCTGCATTGGGATGGGAAGATAACATTCACTCTTACAAATCACCATGTTACTGAGGAACGTTTGACTGTAATTGTGGGTGATGCAATACAGCTAAAGTTGCTGGGAGTGCAAGTTACTTCAAGGCTACGAACCACTCATGCGGAGAAATCATTGCAGAACTAACAATGAAGCTCATGACAAAATGGTCAGGCTGTCGTCATCATATTGGTGAAGTTCTTCCATCTCATGTGTTCACAGATCTGAAGATCGAAGCATCAAAGTCATCAGATGTCACATTGTTCACAAGGCTTCAACCAAATTGAGATTTGACACCAGACAATTTCTGTCAGGTTCTTCCATTTTGTCCAGCTGATCATGACATGCAGGCCCAAGAGCTCCTGGCGATGACGAAGGCTGATGTGATCGCCTTAGCCAATGAACAGTTTGAATTTCTACTTGACGATTATTGCGAGTTTACTGAGCTATCACTTGTTTACTTACCTGCTTCTAGGGGTGAAGAGACCTTTAGAAGACCTGGTACTCTACACAGGGCAAAGTGGATGGCTAAGTTGATCTACAGCCTTAAAATTGCTCTTTCTGGGTCACAAATCGCAGAGCTGCTGCCAGGCACTATAACCAAAAGTTATAAAAGGCCAAAAATACATGCATTCACAACTTTTGTTACTCATGTGTATGCTGCATGGTGGCTCACATGTAAGAAAACCGTTGACGCACCCTGGAATGATCTACAGCTGTACAAGCGGTTACTGGAGTATCAGGCTGTTGACACAGTTATTTCCCAATCAGCAATTCTGTTTTTGGTACATTTCACATAAAAATTAACAAGTTTGGAATTCGACATTGCATGTTGCATGAAAAATTAATTTTTTTGGCAATTTTATTGTCTTAAACAATTAATAATAAATACCAGAACAACATGGGATTTGATATTTAACATTGTTTTAGTCATAGTATCTCTAAAGTTAAGTGATTACATGTGATTTCATACGATTTCATACGTATGATTATATGGTTTACTAGAAGTTGCTTTTTCAGGTTACTCGGATATATGTTTGGTCCTGGAGGGACCTCTAAATGAACATAGATTTTAAAAATCTTTTGCCTAATTTAATGGTGGTCATAGTGGAACACAATGCAAATACAGACAGCTCTATATATACACTTCAAATTTTTGCAATGCATTTGTGATGCACCCTAACATACATACATACATACATACATACATACATACATACATACATACATACATACA